>JAZKJV010008283.1:0-435006 GCA_037367405.1 Ottelia alismoides | reverse complement strand
TAATCCCCAGTGTAAATTAGACCCAAAAAAGCCGCTAACTTCTCACATTTTTAATTAATTCATCCTAACTCCGATTAACCCAAAACCACTCCATTGCGTAGATATTACTAACCTTATTAAATAAAAAATACAAAAAAAATTACTAACCCCAATAAGTGTCAAATAATCCCAAAGTCAAATTTCACATCTGATAGACTAAAATGAGTATATCTCCCACATACTAGTGTCCGATTTTGATCTACTCACTTTTCCATTTTCAAATACCTTCAAAACAAAGACCAATTTCGTAAAATTCGGAGCTTATTTGTGAAAGTTGGGTTTTGGGCCTCTTTTGCGTATTTTAACTTTTTACCAATTTTGACCTGAGTTTTATGTGCATAATTAACTCTTTTATTTTATTTCTTTTTCATTTGTGTCCTTTGATGAATGTTTTAATAAGAAGCGTAAAGATCCAAATCCAGATCAAAATTGAGATCAAAAGAAACTGACCAAGTTCAAGTGTCCGTTGTCGGTCTGTACAAAAGTTGTGCATTTCTAACTTCTATTTTATTTTTCCTATTTTTTATTTACTAAAAATCCAAAAAAAATAGATTAGTGTGTAATTAACTTTCTTATATTTTATCATATGTTTTCTAGATTTTATATCCTCTCTAAAACTATCAAAAAAATACAAAAACCCCCAAAACTCGGTTTTCTATACACATGGAGAACCGCCAAAAATACCACTTTACACAGATGACCTCTTTTGCTCCCGGGCCTTTCATGAAAGTTGTAGATCTCGTCGAGACGAACAACTTTTGTGAAGAAATTTTTCGATCCGACGTCATCTTCTATCACTTTTTCTCCTCCAAAAATCTGAATTTTTTTGGTGCCACGTGGCAGCTCCAGGGCGTGCCACGTGGCACCCCGCCATACACACTCTCTCCAGCCCTTCCCGGGTCACGTGCCTAGCACGTGACCCCATCATCTTCCACCTTCGACCGTTCCATTCCCCCCCCCCCCCGCGAGTAACCCCCGTGCCCCGTCATGCACGACCATTAACCACCCAACGCCTTCTTCCTCGCCTATAAAGCAGCTCCCCTCGCCGGCCTTCTTCTCCATCCGCCCTTCTCCCAAAGCACGCCGGTGACAGCGGCACATCTGGTGACGTGATCCAAGGAGTTCATCGAGCACCTTGCTGCTGCTCAACGTCGCGAGCAGCCGAGCTCCTCTCTCCCTTCGCCGGAGAGAGTGGGCCACGACATTGGGTTAATCCTGTTGCAGGTTCATCGCCCAACGTCGATTCGGCCATCACCCCAAGCCTCCGCCCTCCCGCCTCGCCCGTCCGCTCCCTCGCGCTCCGCCAACGCTCGCCCTCGCGCGCAGCCGACGCGGGCTCCGCTCATCCACGCTCGGCACACCCGACCACCACCGAGCTCTACCACCGCCGCCTCCCGTGCCCCACCACCACCGCCTCACCGCCCTCTCAGGCCGAAGCCTCGGGCTAACGACGTCACCACCGCAGGGATCTTCCACCTCTGCCGAGCCCAGGTCGGACTCCAGCTCCGGTCGCCCCGCCCTCCGCCTCCGCACGGAGGCAATCGCCCTCGAGCTCCGCCCCGCGCCTCACCGCGCTTTGGCCCAGTTGATCGCCCGCGCCCACCGCCTCTTCGCTGACAGCCATCGCCTCTGCGCTCGCTTCCTCAGCCTCGACCGCCCTTTGCCGGTCGTGTGTCGACCGACCTAGGGCCAACCGACCACGCCCCGCGCTTCGGCCTCTCAGGTTCCGCCTCGCCGCCCGCGCGGCGCCACCGTCCCTGCGCCGCCTCACGCATCACGTTCGCCACCGTACAGGTGCCGTTGGATCAGGGCACAAGCCCTTGATCCAACGGTCCAGGGACCGCCACATGTCGGCACCCGAGCAAATTCCAAACCTCAAGGCTCGGGAGCCCCGAACCACATGCGCGGAGCCCGAGTCTCAGGTTCGTCACCCGAACCATAGGCTCGGGACCCCGAGCCTCCCAGTCTACACCCGAGCCTCCAGGCGCGCATGCTTCGCACGTGCGCTTTGGGAAAATTGCATCGGAGCCCCTGGCAATTTTAGAAATTGCAAAAAGACCCCCGCCAGGGGTAAATTTTAGAAAGGCCCTCAACTTTTTATTAATTGCAGATAAGTCCTCTCAGGGACCTCTTTGCAAAGAAAACTTTATTTTATTTACATTTTAGTCCCTGAAACTTCATTTATCATATCTTTGTCATACGAACTCCATTTTTAGCGTATAATATGTCATTTCGAAGCTAATTGCGTGCTCTATCACTTCACATAATTTGAGGACAGATCCGAGGTTGTTTATTGTTATTATCATTTGAGGATCTTTATTGACTTTTGTAGGCTAATTTTGACATATCTGTGCCATATCTCCCTTGGAAAACTTAACGATTTAAATTTTGCAGGGATTTCATCTATGTATTGATGCAATTGATCTTAGATTTGAGGACTTAATTTTTACAGGGTTAAAATCAAGGAGTTTTATAGGTTTATTGACTTATGGACTGCAATTTGAAGAATTTTGGAGATAAAATCATTGCAGGATTAATCTGATAGCCTATACTTGCATCAGGGATTAATTTGATACATCCCACTGGATTTGATATTATTCGATCTGTGATTTCATTTTGCGGTTATTGATTAATCTTATTTGGATTAAACATCACTAAATCGCAGATCCAGTGCTTCATTTTCTCTGTATATTTCTTTGCATTTGCATCTCATTGCATTGTACATTTTTGCAACACATAAATTAATCGAGCATTAATTAATAATTTAATTTGATTTAAAAACCACGCAACTAAAAATCATTGTTCCCTGTGTTCGACCTTGGTAAACTTGCCAAAGTAAAATACTCCACAACATTCAAAGATTGTGGTATTTTGATCGACCGATTTTCACCTCCTATACTACAATTCATCGATATTAAAGAGGTGGGATTTTGAGAGCCACGTGCATCGACACCTGAGGTTTTGGAACATTTGCACTTTTAGTCATGTATTTCCTATGTGTTACTGATTGATCTTTTATAAATAGGAATTACATCCATACCCCTCCGTGTCTGAACCACGTGCCTTGTGCGTGCATTGTGGGCTTTTTGCATTCTAGGCCCTGAGCTTTATTTACTTCTTATTATTTGGTCCTGGAAATACTTTACTTTGCATTTAGGTCCCTGACTGCTGTGTGCCTTGATTTTATTAAAAAATATCAAATTAAATCCAAATTAGGTGAAATTTGGATACATGGCTCCTGCCACTGTATAAAAATTTCCCTAAAATTTTGGGATATTTTTGAGGCTTTTTGATATTTTTAAAATTTCAAAAATAATGATTTTTGGTATTGTCTAAATTGAAAAATCAAAAAAAAATATAAAAGCTTCTTTAAAAATTCTAAAAAAAATATTGATAGTTAGTTTTAGTGTTATTTAGTTGCTATCAAATTTTTGTGCTTTTGGATTTATAAAACCCTTAAAAATTGAAAAACCTTAAAAATCTTATAAAAATTCTAAACAATTATAAAAAATCAAAAAAAATACAAACTCTTTTTCTGGAGCTTTGTTTTTGTTTATTTTTTCATAAAATTGCCTCCAGACTTTTATAGATCAATTTTATATTTTTAATTGATCTTTCAAGTCAGACTACACAGTAGCCCATATTTTTCCCCTTTATCGATTTTTATAAAATTAACTGAAAAGTGAAAAATTCTGTAAAATTCACCAAAAACACTTGAAAACCTTAAAAACATAAAAATAATTTTATTTAATTTTTGGATTTGTTGAATTTGCTTTCTTTCCCTTTTTCTTATTTTTCCTTATTATTAAAAACACAAAAAAATTAAAAAGAATTAAAAATCCACCAAAACACGTTTTCTTATTTTTATTATTTTTGACTACTTCGTAGGCCGCAAGGCCAACTCATGCTCCCTGAGTCCGTCCCTGGTCGCTATACCAGGTTAATAAAATTAGCGAGGACTGCTTTTCGATTTTGATTGTTTTATACCTTATTTGGTGGTTCTTACATTTTCTTGATTGACCGATTTGCGAGTAATTGAGATCGCAACGACCTGAGTTATTTATCTCCCTTAGTCGCTCGAATTTTTCATTCGTTCATCAGAATGGCGTCGTTGCCGGAAGCATGGCTTAGTAGTCCTTATTTTTCCTTTTTATTCGATTTTGTTTTTCGCGGCTTTTTCCGCGGCTTTCTTTTCAGTTTTCCATGGCTTTTCGTGGCTTTCTGATTTTCTCTGTTTTATTTTTGTTTGTTTTTATTTTGTGCTTTATTTCCATTTTTTGCATATATTTGCTTTTGTTGATTTTCTTATAATAGCTTGGTTTGACACTTTGCTCTGTTTTCTTGCGAGGACCCGAGGATCGGGGCGGCTTCTTCGGAAGCCGAAGCAACCGCGGGAGTCAGAGGCGGCTTCTTTCTCTACGAAGCCGCAGGAGAGCGTGAGGAGGAGGAGCCAAAAGTTCGGGAGCCGCGGAATAGCCGTGAAATAACCGTAGATTAGTCGTAGACTTAGCGTAGTTTATTTTCAATAGAATTATTTTATTGTAATAATACATGGACCTGGACTGAGACTTGGTTGAGATCGGGGTCTATTTCGTCGAGCACCGGTGTGCTGGGGGGACCTAACCATGGTTTTCACCGGTTTTCCGAGTTTTGATCGTTTATTTACTGCCATTTGATTTGCGCGTTTTTTACCCTAGCTTAGGATTTTCATTGATTGTGATGTAATGATTAGGGTCCACACACTTAATAATCTGCCTGTACCTATTAGATCGTAATTGGACCTAAATAAAATCAATATGAAAAGGCTACTTGGTCACTTGAGGGGTCCTGAGCTGCTAGAGGTCGTATACAGCGCTGGCAGGACCCGTTGTGGCGGGCACCGATCGGCATTCGAGACCGGACACTGACCCCTCCTGTTGACCACTTAGTCATTGGTTCTTTCGTGTAGAACTGCTTTGCTTAGCATCATATAGGTAGTTTATATTCGGTCTTTTATTTATGCGCGGATCACCTTGCATGTAGATTGATGGAGTCAGGTACGCATTTCTTACTCTGCATGCATCATTGATTCCCGCGCATCGGCTTTTTCGGCTTCTCCCCCTGTTTTTGGACTTAAATAACCAGGAGAATCGAAAAATTCGTTAGGTGTTGTTTGATTTGAAAAATACTTAAAAAACAAAAAACATAAAATTTGGGACTGCTAAACAAACTCGACCCTAAAAGACACTTCACCTAAAAATATGTCTTGGGGAGAGCAACCCCCTCATTGTCTGGTTTGTATGCGCAAGAGAGTGACCCGCACACTAGGCTAGAGCACATCCGAGCCCCGATCAGACTACCGGCCTTTTCTACGGGACAGTCTGTTTGGCGGATTGGATTCCTATCAGGTCATGTAACTGCTTTGCTATCCTGACATGATCACCTAATAAAATTGACAAGATAATTGACCGATCCCTTACGGTCTTCAGCTCAGCGTGCGTAGGTGAATCGGGGTTTGCTTTCTCATCTTGGTGTTTCCAGATCCCTGCTGCCTTCTTCCCATCTATCTTCTCCATCTATTCATCTTTCTCTCATCCTCCCTTCAGTCTTTTCTTCCTCTTATGTATCCCTGGAGGATGGATCCCCCTCACTTCTGGCAGATTCTTGCGGCTTCTTCTCCATCCTTTGACCATTAGTCCACGCCATCTTCGAGGGAGGTCGGATCCCCGACCAACCTCCTGTTCCCTCCCTCTCATCCTTTTCATTACTCTTGGCATGATGCGCTAGACGTCTGCGGAGATCAGATGGAGCAGGAGATGAGGCCCGGACGATGCCAGTGCTGAGTTGAGAGTGCACTCCGTGCGTGATCAGAGAGAGCAGATGCGAGTATCAGATGCCTCCTATGCCAGATTGATGGATGAGCAGATAGGACATGGAGCTCAGTCAGCTTCTACACTAGGTCCATTCATTCTGGATTTGGAACTTGTTCAGAGACTGCCGACATTTTCAGGAGAGGTGCACGAGGAGCCCCTATCTTCACCTGTCTGAGTTTGAGGAGTTTTGCAGACACAGATCTATTCAGATATCACTGCAGAGGAGATGATGCTGAAGACCTTCCCGGTTCACACTTCAGGACAGAGCCATGAGATGGCACCGATTAGGAAGGAGATTCGCTACGTGGGGAGACTTACGCCGAGAGATTCTACAGAGATACTTTCCCTAGCGTAGAGCAGAGTTGATGCAATCCTTGATCACCGAGTTTTCAGTAGACCCCCAGGAGCCATTGCACGAGAGGCATGGCAGAGGTTCCTTGACCTCTTGAGGAGATTTCCCGAGCACGGACTTTCACTGACTGGTCTTATTGAGATCTCCATGTGGGGGATGACCGCAGAGAAGTTAGCACTGGTGATTACCTCATGTGGCGGTTCACGCCGCAATTCCAACGTTGACTTAGTAGATACCATCTCGAGGTTACTTTCACAGAGACCGTCTTCACGAGATGTCGTGGTCGGAACAACACATGAGGATGTTGCAGTACCAGTGGGGTGTGTCGTACGACATGAGGATATAGTTTCTACACACCAGCCCGAGGACGTGGATGATGCAACACCACAGACGACAGAGGAGATGACTGCTACAGTGGGAGATTCTGACCCAGAGTCTACTCGAGTTCCCGTTGGTCTTCCAGCTAGAGTTCGAGTCAGCCCTAGAGTTCTCAGTTGACTATTCTTGGATATCAGATCTTCTGATACTTCAGGAGATGGAGGAGCCCCGCTACTACAGCCATCTATCCAGCCATTACGGTTTCCAGTCCAGGAGATTCAGCTTCTTTTTTGCAGAGACACTTCTCGGAGTTAGATAGACACCATGACTCAGCCCAGCGCCACAGCTCGATATGGGATACTACTATGAGAGACCAGACATAGATAGTCCCATATTCGAGCCTATTGTCCTCCATTTTGTTGAGACAGATACACTTGTTGAGGACCAGATGGCAGCCAGCATTGCCGCAGAGCGAGGATCAGCCGCAAACACACTTCCATCCTCCGCAGTGTTGACCAGTACCTTCTCCTGCTTCCAGATTGCCGAGAGCCAGACTTCCAGATGATGATACAGCCTGGTGCACAGAGTGGATACTTGACAGCAGCGCAGATGCCCTTCTAGATCCTGATCCTCTATTTCTCACTGATGATCTCGCATTTCTCCATGAGGGTTATCTGCGGGAGAATGCCACACACGATGAGTACTCGGTTTCACCTTCTGATAGTGTATCCGATCTGGCGGATCACGAAACCGAGTCTTCCAATCCTTCTAATTCTGAGTCATCTCACCTCGACGACCCTCGCGAGGATGAGCCGATCCTTGATATATTCGATGATCTGTCTGAGTTGTCTCCATCATATGCATCGGATATCGGTTTTCTTAGAGAGTCTCCTGATCTTAACTTTCCGTACCTCTTTGAGACACTGATTGACGTGGAGGATTCCATGATTGATCTATCCTTCTCCACGTTTGATTTCTTCGACTCTACACTTCCACTCCAGTCTGATCTTGAGTCGTTGATTTCTTTTGTGCTATCGAATCCCGATCACATCTGCCCATATCCTTGGCCGGTAGCAGACACCTGCCTGATTGTATACCTGGGTGTCATTCTTTAAACTGTTGATTTCGTCGTTGTTCTCATACCGAGACTGCGACGACAGTACGGCATTCACCTTACAGATGTTGTCCTGAACCTTGACACAGCGTTATCCTAGCCTTTGCGCCCAGCTAGGGGCGTAAAACCTAGCGCTTGTTGAGAGGCACCTCAACAATGTACCCTTTTGTATATACGTGTTTTGTCGTGATTTGATCTTTCTCTCTTCTGTGTTTGCTTTCACCCCAGGTCTCGCTTAGGATTATCTTTGCTATAGTTAGGATATACCTCATCCTAAGTATAGGGGGTGGAAACACCGAGTTGTTCCTTTCGTTCTGTTTCATCACTTCTGTCGTTGCCTATACTTAAGAATTCTTCACCTTAAGTATAGGGGAAGTGATGCCCTTCCATCTTGTATATACTTGTTTTCTTCGTATTTTTCTACCTCTGTTTGGTTGCCTATACTTAGGGATATTTTACCCTAAGTATAGGGGGGGTAGACCCTGTACATTCTCACTCGCCTTTCCCTTTGTGTACAGCATGCTATACTTAGGATTATTTGATCCTAAGTATAGGGGGAATGCCGAGATCCTCTTGCATTCTATTCTTTCATTCGTCCTTGTATATAGCCTTCCTTTTCACTTCCCTATACTAAGCACGAGTTATGTCTTCTTCATCGCTCTTGACTCTGAGGACATCGTTCGAGCAAAGTATAGGGGGTGTGTATATATTCATATATACTTTAGCCATAACTCGTACTTTGTGTGAGTGTGTTAATAAATAAAAATGGGCTAAAACCTAAAACCTAAAAATCCATAAAAATTAAAAATTTTTCTTGTAAATAAAAATTCTTTTATTGCACATACATAGCTAGTTGTACAAATTATTTTTTGTAAAAATGTATGTAAAAACTTTTTGTGTAAATAGCTTGTAAATATTTTCATATCAAATTATGTATATAGTACAAATTTTTTTTAAAATGTTTTGAAAATCAAAAGTTTGCAAAAACCCTTGTGTATATTTGTGTAAATATTTTGCAAAACTTGCATTCATGCATACATCCATGTTTTCAAAACATTTTTCAAAAATTTTGCACAAGTGTAAATAGTTTGTAAATAGCATCTTTGTAAATACTTGTATAGTTTCCTGGATTATAGTTGACATTTAAACTAGTCTGGAATTAAATTGAAAAATGGAGCTTGGTTAAGATCTTAATCCACCTAATTATAAGAGGAACCTTGTAGGGCTTAGGGTTGAGACTTTTCAGGTCCATGGTGACTTAATACTTTGAGTCCACTAGGCTATGATCATATGTCATCTCGATGAGCCTAAGTAGAGCACTTAACAACAGACACATGACTCATATAGACAATGGCTTGACTTGGACCCGCACATTACACCAAGCTCTCTATGAATGAGGTTGTGAGGAGGCAGTCTTCCTTGACTTGGGGTAGCATATGAGGGTAGAACTTCTAGGCGGAACCTCTCTTCTTCTTATAGTGAAGGAAGTACGTCTCAACTTGGTCTGGTTGCCATGATGTCTAACAACAGGAGTTGTGGGTTGCAATAATGCTTCAAAAGAGGGATAGTCTACTGGCTCAAGAGGAAAAACTCCTTATGTATATATGCTGCACTTGTAGATATGTTGTACAGATGCACATTGACAAAAAAAGTGCAAAAAGAAAAGAACTCCAAAAAAGTGGTGGGTCTGAGAGAAAATGATAATCCCACCGGAGTGTATATAGTGCAAGAAGCAAAGCTTGAGACTCATGTTCCATCTTATGTAGCTTGGCAGCAAGGAGACTTAGCTACACTGGTTGAGCTCCCAAGGATACATGGCTACACTGGCCATGGTCCATTCTCTTCTTCCTCCTCTTCTTGAGCCGGTTGAACTTGAACTTAGAAGGGAATACCCCACTCCTCGAGGAAAGAGTGGCCAGACTAGGGTCATAGAGTTACATTATTGGGGAGGGTTGTCATTTTTCTACTTCTGAGGTGGAGAGCTATACTTCGCATACACTGTACAAGGAAAGATTCATAGTCTTCAGGGTTTGTTCTGATCTGGATTATTGAGGAGTCTTGACTATAGATTAGTGGATCTTAGAGGCTGTTGAGTCTTAAACCTGAGTCCAAATAAGGTTCCGACACATTTATAATCCAAAGATCTGATCGAGCTCCATATTTCAATTTAATGAAGGCAAGTTTAATAATCAGCATTGATCCATGCATTTCCCTCTTTTTCTTTTTCCTTTCTTTTTCACTTCTATTTCAAATAAGTGTTTGCTAAGGGACTAGCAAAGTTAAGTATAGGGGGTGATGAATACCCAATCATCACTCTTTATTCTTTTATTTTAGCTACAAACCTTTGCAAAACACCTTGTTAATATGTGTGTCAAAATGCATGCATTGTGTAAATAACAATAATTAGCATGTTTTTGTGCATAAATAAAAGAATAAAGAAATAAAAGAAAAAGAGGGAGATATTTAGAATAATATTGAGTGACCTAATCCCAAGGGAGGGCTCAGCATGGGCCTGACCGCAAAAGAAGCCAAGTAGAGGGAGATAGGGTCAATCACACTTGTATATATACATGTATATAAATAAATTTACTTTCCTCTAAATAAAAATAAAAATATTTTTTTGTTAATTTATACATGTTTATAAAAATAAAATAAAAATAAAAAAATAAAAATAATAAAAATCATTTTCTACCTTGTACATATACCATGTAAATATGTATATAAACCTATTTATTTAACTAATGTAAATAAATAATAAAAATAAAATAAAAATACCTTTTTATTCCAAATTTTATGTTATAAATAAATAAAATATAAAATTGGAATAATTGTACAAAAAATAATTAAAAATAAAAATAAAAAATACATATATGTATATACCTATATATAATAATATATAATGTAAATACGCTATTTAGTTTTCAAAAAAACAAATAAAAATCACTAAAAAATAATTTGAAAAAAAATAAACATTTTTCATGTTTATACTTTTTCGAAATAAAAGAATTTACTATTTTTAATTGAATTTCTAAATAATTAATAAATGGAATTATTTCATTGGTCCATGAGGGATTGTTGACCCCCGGTCAACTCTCCCCCGCGGACCCTCTTCCAGGAGGATCAGGTTTTAACCTGACTTCTCCGATTTTTGCTGACTCAATCCGACCTCCATCTGTCCAAACCCCGGGCGCCATTTATCCCTTGTTGATCCGAGATCCTCGCTTGATCATCTGCCTAGGGGTCCGTGCTTCACCGAGCGCGTCCGACTCCCATCTTCCCGGACCCCTGGCACTATATAGTTCACCTCCGCCGCACTTTTCACGCCATCTTTGGCTTCGCCTTCCCATCCCAGGACCTCCACTACCTTCCCTAGAGTGACAGCTAGCCGAGGGTCGTGTCGCAGTGAGGAGGAGGTGTCCCCAGCCACTGATCCGGCGAGCCCTTCACCGTGCGCCGCCGCGAGGTGCGCCTAAGCCTCGGGACCTGACAACCCCTTGAGGCGAAGACCCAGAAGCTTCCTTAGCCACCCCCAGTCGACCTCATCCATCAGGTATCTTCGATTCCCACTAGAATCGTTTAAGTTTAGATTTCGCCCAAATCGCGCCGCCGGCCGTCGCCGGCGAATTCACGCCATCTCAGTCACCCATTCGACCATCAGACCATCCATTCACGATCACGAGACTCCTACCCACCTTCTTCACCCATTCGTTCAGCTTGGTTCGCCCAGGAACCAAGAATCGGACCTCCCTCGCCGTCGCCCTCGCCGGAGGTCTCCGCTTCGACTCACCCGACCACTCATTCCACCCTCTGACGGGTCGAGGCATTTTGCCCTCGACCCAGTAGTCTTGTTGTGATGTGTTGCAGGTTAAAGGACTCCATCTGGGGTCGAGTCATTCGAGCACAGGAGATTATCCCCTTCGGCGTCGCCGAGCCACTCTGGTGGTCCCCGGCCTCATCGGAGGTCCCTACCAGCAGGTGGACCACCTAGGCGATCTATCCCCACCTCAGCAGCTCTAGAGGACGCCCCACCGCGCGCATTAGGCCAGCGAACTTTGCTGGCAAGTGTTCTTGGTGGTCATCCAGCTACCGTCCGATCAACCCCTCAGCTCCAGTCCTGGTCCTAACCGTCCGTTCACACGAGATCTACACCGTCGGATCCATCAGGGGCTTGATCCGGACCGTTCATCCAGACGAAGAGCGCCTTATATTCTCAGTCGTCATCAGCACGTGGCGCCTCCTCGTCCATCTGATAATAATAGGGGTAATTTGCACTTAGGCCCTCTTCTATTTTGATATTTCTAAGTTAAGTCTTGTAAATATTAAGTTCAGTTGTTTTTATATTTTCAGAATATTTGCATCTTGGGCCTCTATTTTTATGATATTTGCATTTCAGTCCTTACATATGAGAGCCACAGTGCATCGACACGTGAGGTTTGGAACATTGCACTTTTAGTCCTGTATTTCCTATGTGTTTCTGATTGATCTTTTATAAATAGGAATTACATCCCATACCCCTCCGTGTCTGAACCATGTGCCTTGTACGTGCATTGTAGGCTTTTTGCATTCCAGGCCCTGAGCTTTATTTACTTCTTATTATTTGGTCCTGGAAATACTTTTCTTTGCATTTAGGTCCCTGACTGCTGTGTGCCTTGATTTATTAAAAAATATCAAATTAAATCCAAATTAGGTGAAATTTGGATACTTGGCTCCTGCCACTGTATAAAAATTTCCCTAAAATTTTGGGAATTATTAAGGCTTTTTGATATTTTTAAAATTTCAAAAACAATGATTTTTGGTACTGTCTAAATTGAAAAATCAAATAAAATATAAAAACTTCTTTAAAGATTCTAAAAAAATACTGATAGTTAGTTTTAGTGTTAGTTAGTTGCTATCAAATTTTTGTGCTTTTGGGATGTTATAAAACCCTTAAAAATTGAAAAACCCTAAAAATCTTATAAAAAATTCTAAACAATTCTATAAAAATTAGAAAAATACAAACTCTATTTCTGGAGCTTTGTTTTTATTTATATTTTTCATAAAAATTGCCTCGAGACTTTTATAGATCAATTTTATATTTTTAATTGATCTTTCAAGTCTGACTGCACAGTAGCCCATATTTTTCCCCTTTCTCGATTTTTATAAAATTAACTGAAAAGTGAAAAATTCTGTAAAATTCACCAAAAACACTTGAAAACCTTAAAACCATAAAAACAATTTTATTTAAATTTTTGGAGTATTTTTGAGTGCTTAAATAAATTGTTGAATTTGCTTGCTTTCCCTTTTTCTTATTTTTCCTTATTATTAAAAACACAAAAAAATTAAAAAGAATTACAAATCCACCAAAACACATTTTCTCTTAATTTTATTATTTTTGACTACTTCGTAGGCCGCAAGGCCAACTCGTGCTCCATGAGTCCGATCCTGGTCGCTATACTAGGTTAATAAAATTAACGATGACCGATTTTCGATTTTGATTGCTTTATACCTTATTTGGTGGTTCTTACATTTTCTTGATTGACCGATTTGCGAGTGATTGAGGTCGCAACGATCTGAGTTATTTATCTCCCTTAGTCGTTCAATTTTTCATTCGGTCATCAACCACCGTGTGAAAAAACTTTGTATTCGCATCTCCTTCCTTGATCCACCTCTGCCTCGATCTTTGCTTCCACTCCATGACCCTCTTCTTATCCTCTAAGGCAATGGTCCTCATATAACCGCTTCTTTCCTTCGACTCTTCATCTGTCAAATCTCTAGAGTCTTCTAATTTGTCCAGACTAAAATCCCCTCCTCCACCATTGTTCTGGTTGCCCTCTTGGTTTCCCGTACCTCCCGCTTAAAAACACTCAGTCTCTTTCGAAGGCTTACTAATTTCTGTGATAAACGGAATACAACCGAACCCTCTCCCTCCACCGACTGCCAATGATCTGTTACCAACTCATGACAACCATCTTCAAGCAATCAAGCTTTCTCAAATCTGAAGAAAGAGCGTCGGACATCTCCATCACCACTATCCCAAATGAGAGGTGAATGGTCCGATCTAGATCTCGGATGCGACGTGCATTGTCGTAAATGTTGTAGCAATGAATATGACATTCATCGTTAAGTTCAAGTATAATTTCACATACAATAAAATCATCGTTATATATTTAACTATGGATGATACAATGACGGATTTAGAAAAGACGTGACTATACACCCTTTTTTAGCGTTTCTTTTTATTTTTGTTAACGCTTCTACTTATTATGCATTCTAGGGCCGCCAACTACATGCTGCAAGTTCTCGATCTAAATTTTCATATATTTCAACTTTTTTAAAAATGTATTCTCATTATATCTTGTAGATTTTATCCGAATTATAAACACTACTACATAATAGGACTATAATGGTATTTTTTTCAAAATATGTTGTTAAAACGTACGTATGTTGTTAAATGATTTTTATAGTTGAAATTATTAGCATCAATATTATAAATGTTACTATCATTAACGGTGGCCCATATAGTTAGTCATGCTTATCCGCTGCTATTTTAAAAAAAGTAATTAATTGTCGCTAAATTTTGAACAAAATTATCCATTTTTTGTGTAACTTATCCATCTTTTTGCGCACATCATTAATGTGGATCTGGGAGGTAGCCAACGAAAGCAAATCCTTCGCTGTAGAGGATTCGACAATAGGGCATGTTGTAATAGGTATTCTTTTTGTAAAAACTTTGTGAAAAATCCAACCGTTTAGATTTAATCTATGGTAATTGTTCTACATACCAATCAAATTTCGCCTCGATCCGATGTTCCTAGTTATTTATTGTAAAGATGAAAGGAAAAGGAGAAGTCGACGTTAGTGGTACTTAAAAAACATTTCAAATTTGACTTTTCTTTTGACCTTTATAATAAAATAGCTAGAAACATCAATCGTGATGAAATAGTATGTAGAATAATTAATATTAGATTAAATCTCACAAAGTTTTTACAAAAAAATGCCCATCACAGCAGGCATTGCAATAAAATCCTCTACAGCAGAGGATTTGCTTCCGGAGGCCAACGGCTTCTGGAGATTGGGAGGAGGTCATCTGCTGTAGAGAGGATTGCAGCAAAGGTGCTGTAATCCTCTTTATATTTTTTAGTGATTAAAATTTCAAAATTCAACCTTATAGATTGAATCTTAGATTAATACTTTATATATCCTCCAAATTTCATTTAATTCCGAGATTATTTGCTATTTTATCTTAATGGTTGAAGATTCGGATCTTTTTTAAATGGAGTTTAAGTTGCTTAGATCTTGACCGAATGTTTGACCTTTAAGATAAAGTAGCAAATAATCTCGGATTTAAGAGAAATTTAGAGGATATGTAGAACATTAATCTAAGATTCAATCTATAAGGTTGGATTTTGAAATCTAAATCACAAAAAAATGTAAAGGGGATTACAACACCTCTGCTGCAATCCCCTCTACAGCAGAGGATCCTCTTCCCTGGAGATTTGTTGAGGCCTCTGGGACTGTCGCGATGTGGTATGGTTCATGTGGCTTCCTTCTTATCACACGATTTGGTTAGCAAGAATCGATCTTTTCCCGTGAAGAGATTGGACGCTGAAAATCTTAATCGAGCAGTTCATATGATTTTGTATGGTACGAGCCCACAAAAAGTGCAAAATCGTGTGAACCGTTCGATCAAAATCGAACGGTTCCCGTAGCCACAGCAGACTCTGCTGCATTTTGACCCACAGCAACATTAGAGGTCCTCTGGGTGAGATTCTTGATCTTTGTATATTGGGAACTAATGGGAAGTAAAATTGTGAATATAATTTGTTCGGTGTTTGCCTTTACGACTTGGCACCGTTTTTCCTTTCCATTGATAACGGCGGCTGATTTGAAGACCTGTACTTCCATGTTTAAGCATCTATGGGCTAACTTGATTCAACCGAACACGAGGGCGTTAATTCAAAGAAAATATCACGTTTTTAGGACCAAACAAAAAAAAACCATTAACAGCAAACTAAGCTGTTTGCTCCATCGTTGGAGAACAAGGACTCGACTCGAGGTAACGAAATAGAAGAAAGCGATATAAAAAAAGGAGCATATATGGCAATCCCGAGGCATGCTCAGACATTGGCCTGGTCGACGAGCTCGAAGGCCACGTCCAGCATGTCGTCGCACGCCGTGTTCCACTGCGTCATGGGGTTGGGGTGCGCCGCGAACGCCTGCTCGCAGAGCTGCACCTCTTTCTGCGCGGTGCCCAGCGTCGTCTCCGCCACCGGGAAGTTCTGCGCATCGATCAGCCCCAGCACCGTGTTCAGGTACGACATCGCGTTCGCGTACCCGTCCGTGCACCTGTGCAGCGAGTCGACGATGCCCGGCGGGGGGGAGCTGTTGAGGATCTTGAGCGCCTCGCCGCGCGTGTCCGACGCGTTCTTGAGCGCGTGCTCCACGCCGATGCGCGACACGCACATCTTCGTCGTGCAGGCCAGAGTGCGTGCATCGGCGAGGAGCGTGCTCGTGCACATGTTGACGTGCAGGCTGTCCTTGCACAGCGAGAGAACGAAGTTCTGGTCCGCCGTCGACACGCCGGCGAGGACGAGGAGGACGAGGGAGGAGATTAACATGATGGTGGAGGAAGAGGAGGCCATGATTAATCGATCGATCTCCTGTGTATTGGACACTGCCATGCTCCATGAGAAGGTCCTCGATATATAAAGACTACGTACGTACGTTGCATGCAGGGGATCTTCTACTTGAAGAACTTGGCATTTTCGACGTGCATGGGTTCAGATATCGTGCTAAGATTTGCAGAAGGATCCAGCGGTATAATCTCCCGAAATGGCTCGAGAGTTAATCCGAATGTTGGCGTAATAAAAAGATTAGATGCCGTAATAATTACTCTTGTTGGCGTTCTTTGAAACAGCAATAAATTGGTTCTTCCTCGAAAACCTAACGATGAAGCACCAAAATACGATTTAGTATTTGCATGGAAACCTATTTCTTGTACGTCAGTAAACACAGTGGCTATAGAGAAGTAGAGAAGCGGTGCGGGACAAATCTCCAGTATTTATCAGGAACAAGCTGTCACATTAGCTGGGCATCGGATTGTTTTATTTATTTTGAGACATGTTTGGATATTCAAACTTATTTTAGAATCAAAAGATTAAATCGCATTTAATAATCGAGTTAATTTTACCATACTACCCTACGGTGTACACTGAGAAAAATATATATATATATATATATATAGAGGGCTTATCCACTACGCACAGGGCTCATTAGCGTTTCAATGAGCACTCATTTTAGGCCTTACACGTGTATTAACCATAACTATATTTCTAATTATAGGCTACGACGAGTTTAAAAAAATCCTATATTTCCTATTATACAACGTCCTTCAAAATTGGAAGACGGTTTTGGAAAGAAACAATTCAAATAAATGATTCCACGCGGATGATTAAGGATCCAATCACTATGATAGTAATAAATGTAAATTACTGATCATTTTTTTGATATTACTGATCTCATAGTAGCTATTACTGACAATTGGTTATGGTTTTACTGACATCACAACAAGCACTTACTTGAGCAATGACCATGACTTACTGACCATAACTTCGTTATTACTGATCTCATAGTAGCTATTACTGACCATTGGATATGCCCATGACTTACTTGAGCAATGCCCATGACTTACTGACCATAACTTTGTTAGTACTGATCTCATAGTAGCTATTACTGACCATTGGTTATGTAAATTACTGACTGTTGTTGGGATATTACTGATCTCACAACAACCATTTACGTGAGTATTGTGTCGAAATTACTGACTTCTATTCAAAGTAGTAATACATATAGAAATTACTGACCATTGGTTATGGTTTTACTGACATCACAACAAGCACTTACTTGTCCATTGTATATATATTACCGAATTCTGCACCATGTAATACAATGAATGTATATTACTAACCGTTGTTTTGGATATTACTGATCTCGCAACAACCATTTACTTGACTATTATATATATATTACTGACATGAGCATTTGGATCTCGATTTTCAGCAAGAAATAATCGATTCGAATGTTTTCTTTCCAAAACGATCTTCCTATTTTTTAGGACGCGATATAATTGGAATATCACTTATTGTTACATCGCTTTGCATATTAATCTCCTTCCAAAAACAACATCCTTTGAAATAGGTAACCACTAAATTGGTAATACACGTGTATGGCCAACAAATGGTGCGCACCGAAACTCAAATGGGCCCTGTGCGCATTGGATAAATTTCCTATATATATATATATATGAGAAAAGGGCGCCTACTTTGTGAAATACTTCACATTTCATTTTTTGCAATTTTTTTTAATTTTTTTTCAAAAATGCCACCATGGATTTTCATAATTATATCCCTCTAATATGTCATTCAAATTTCGTCAGAAACAAAGACTCCTACGGCCTCCATCCAGACAGACATTTTTTAACGGTCACAGATTTACTGTATTTTACATGTTCTAGATGAAGGCCGTAGGAGTCTCCATTTCTGATGGAATTTGAATGACATATTAGAGGGATATAATTATGAAAATCCACGGTGGCATTTTTCAAAAAAATAAAAAAAAAATTGTAAAAATTGGATGTGAAGTAGGTAAGGTTACCTACTTCACAAAGTAGGCTCCCTTTCCTCTCTCTCTCTCTCTCTCTCTCTCTCTCTCTATATATATATATATATATATATATATATGGGTTAAATGGAGTTGCCCTCTGGAGGGAGCTAAATTGGCTCCCCCGCGCAATTTTGCCCGTGTTTTTATTTTTTTTGAAAATTTCTTCCATAAATATTCATCACTATATCCCTATATTATGCTATTCAAATTTCGTGCGAAACAGAGACTCCTACAGCCTCCATCCACACAGTCATTTTTTAACGGTAACAGAATTGCTAAAAACGACCCTCCTGGATGGAGGCCGTAGGAGTCTCTGTTTCGCGCGAAATTTGAATGACATAATATAGGGATATATTGATGAAAATCATGGGTGAAATTATGCGGGAGGAGCCAAGTTAGCTCCCCCCCCCATGGGGGCAACCCCATTTTACCCTATATATATATGGGGAAAAATGTGTATGCCCCTAGGGGGAGCTAACTTAGCTCCCCCCCACCTCATTTTTCACATATTTTTCTATTTTTTTTGAAAAGTAAAACTGTGTAAATTCATTATTAAATCTCTATATTATGTCATTCAAATTTCATGCGAAACAGAGACTCCTACGACCTCCATCCAGACATGGTCGATTTAAAAAATCCTGATACCGTTAAAAATGACCGTCTGGATGGAGGCTGTAGGAGTCTATGTTTCGCACAAAATTTGAATAGCATAATATAGGAATATAGTGATGAATATTCACGGAATAAATTTTCAAAAAAAATAAAAAAATGGGGATAATGGGGGTGGGGGAGCCAAGTTAGCTCCCCCTAGGGGGCAACCCCATTTATCCCTATATATATTCCTATATTATATTTCGTCCGATTTTATTTTTTTTATTTTTTGAAAACTTCTTCTGTGGATTTCCATCAATATATCCATATTTTATGTCATTAAAATTTCGTGCGAAACATAAACTCCTATGGGCCTCCATCCAAACGTGGTCGATTTTAGCAATTCTAATACCATTAAAAATGATTGTCTGGATGGAGGCCATATGAGTCTCTATTTTGCACAAAATTTTAATGACATAATATAAGGATATATTGATGAAAATCCATGGAAGAAATTTTCAAAAAAAAAAATAAATAATCGAGCGAAATGACGCGGGGGGAGCCAAGGTAGCTCCCCCCAAGGGGCAGCCCCATTTAACCCTATATATATATATATATATATATATTGATTACAAAGAGAAAAGGATATATATAGGGAAATTATCCAATGAGACCTATGCCCATTTGAGATGAGATGATCCCACTCATTTTTTCCATTATTTCTTATCATTTTGAGCTTAATAGTTATTTGTTTACATATGTTATATCATATTCTTACTACTAGTAACTATTTTCAGAAAAAAAAACCTTAAATTCATACAAAATGATTATATTGTTATTCATATTACTAGTGTCGTTTTTATTCTTACTAATGACCATTTCCTGTGAATGTAAGATTTTCTTTATATGAAAATAGTTACCAATATTAAGAATATAATACGACAATTGTAAATAAATAAGCATTGAACTCAAAACGATAGAAAATATTGGTGAAATATAGGTGGGCTCTTCTCATCTCAAATGGACACATAGCCCATTGGATAACACGTGTATGACTTAGAATTGGTGCTCACCAAAATGTTAATGGGTATAGGGCTCATTGGATAAAATTCATATATATGTGTATATATATATATATAGGATTTTTATCCAATGAGCCCTATACCCATTAAGATTTTGGTGAGCACCAATTCTAAGTCATACGCATGTACTACCAATTGAGTGGTTACCTATTTAGAAGGATGTCGTTTTTGGAAGGATATTAATATGTAAGACATTTAACAAAAGTATTATTCCAAATATATCACATCCTTAAAAAAAGGAAGAATGTTTTGGAAAGAAAATGTTCAAATCGATGATTATTGCAGAAAATTGAGATCCAAATACTCAGGTTAGTTATATATAAAAAGGTAAATAAATGGTTGTTACGAGATCAATAATACATAAACAACGATCAATAATTTACATCCATTTTATTATATGGTATATAATTCAGTAATATATCCACACTGGTCAAGTAAGTGCTTAACATGAAATTAGTAATGTCATAACAAATGGTCAGTAATTTTCATATATATTATTATTTTGAATAGAATTCGGTAATTTAGAGACAATACTCAAGTAATATATATACAATTTTAAGTAAATTAAAGACAATACTAATAGAGTCAGGCTAGGGGAATGATGTGGAAGGTGGACTTTCCAAGGCCTATGACAGTGTCGTTTAGCGCTTCTTGTGGTCTGTACTGGCCAAAAGGGGATTTCCTGAGTTGTGTATCTCGTGGATGAAGAGGTGTGTGACCACTACATCCTACTCGGTTCTGGTGAATGGTCGCCCTGAGGGAGATTTCTTTCAGCTGCAACGGGGTGTGCACCGGGGATGCCCGCTGGCACCACTTCTCTTCGTCCTTGCAAAGGATGTTTTTGCCTAGAATGGTGAATCAGGTGGTGGCTCATGGTCTCACAGCGGGCTTTTCTTTGGGGGACATCTCCATTCCTGTTCTCCAATATGGAGATGATACTATTTTTTATCGAAGGTGGAGCTGCTGAGGTAAAGGGAATGTCGATGGTTGTGGAGATCTTTGGGGAGCTCTCTGATCTTAAGCTCAACAAGGATAAATCCAGCTTGATCCCTTTTGGTCTTCAGGAGGAGGAGGTGGAGGCTTGCTCCATGGAGTTGGGGTGCTCTATCAGTACGAGGCCGATTAGGTACCTAGACATACCCTTGGGTTGTGGTCGCCTACATCTATCTGATTGGCTCCCTGTTGTAGAGAAGCAGGAAACGAAGCTGGCGGGATGGAAGGGATCCCTGCTTTCTCGCGGGGGGCATTTGGTTCTGGTGAAGGCGGTCCTGACGACAATCCTAATTTTCTTCATGTCGACTAGACTTCTTCCTACGGGGATTCGTAATAGGCTTGAGAAGATCAAGGGAAGTTTTTTTTGGAGTAAGACTAGTGGGGATGGCCATGCTTTACATCTGGTAGATGGGGAGATGATTACTTTGCCTAAGGAGATGGGGGGACTCGGTGTGCCGAATTTGGAGTTAATGAACCGTGCTCTACTAATGAAGTGGGCATCCAGAATTTGGGCGGACAAGGAGGATATGTGCAGCAGACTCATACGAGGAATTTATGGGGTTGATGTGCGCTCCTTCAGTACTTTGCATATTCTACTGTTCGAGTCGACATTGTGGAAGGGTATCCGTGCGATTCTCCCGCATCTTTCTCAGCTCTTACGTCCATGCTTAGGTGATGGTCGTAATTTTTTCTTCTGGATAGATGATTGGATGAATGGTGGGCCGCTTGCCTCCCGCTTCCCCAGCCTATTTGCTCTGGCAGATGACAAAAGAGCTCGTGTTGCGGATTGTTAGGTTGATGATGTGTGGAGACTTGCTTATCCTGGTGCGCTCTTTGATCGACGTAGGCATGAACTTCTGGATTTGATGGAATCCTTATCTAGGATTGAGGGCCCTGCTGCTGGATTTGACCACTGGGTTTGGAGAGAAGGGGATTTCTCCGTCAAGAAGGCTTACACATTGATGATCAAAGGAGCAGAACCACTTCAAGAGGATCTTATTAGGGACTGCAGGATGATATAGAAACTGTGGATTCCAACTCATATTAAAGTATTCATGTGGCTTCTAAGGCATGGGCGACTACTCACGAGGGAAAGGCGTGTTCGCATCTTATGTTGTGAGGATAATTCTTGTGTTCTATGTAGTTCGGCATTGCAATCCGTGGGGCACCTTTTTCTAGAATGTGAAAAGGCGAAAGAGTTCTGACGGATGTTGGATGTGGGTTGGGTGGACCGTAGCAACATGACAACATTCTGGGAATCTCTCTTCAACTCTCGTTTCCATCCAAATGCTGAGAGATTGGCGCCAATCTCAGGTTTATGGGCTCTCTGACTTGCTAGAAATGGTGTAATTTTCGTACTGAGAGGATCTATGTAGAAAATGTAACTTACCTTGCTCGGACTCTCCTCGAGTCCTGATTGTTCTAATTATTTTCTTAATATATTTGGGACGGACACATATGTGTGTTTCCCCCTTTTTTGGATAAAAAAATTAAGTAAATTGTTATTCCATGTTCAGTAATGTATATATCTATGTTATATATCACAGGTTCAATAATATGTGTACGATTCTCAAGTAGTGACTATTATGAGAGTAGTAATAACAAAGTAATAGTCAATAAGACACGAACATTACTCAAGTAATAAAGTAACATATGATCCGCAACATATTCTCCTTCTATACAATTAATATGGAAGTAGTACTTTGAAAAAGAAGTTATTAAATACATGCACACAAGGAAAAATGAATTAGTGAAATTAATGGAATGCTTCATTGATGAAAAAGGGAAAATATTATAAAAATGAATCGAATGCGCATTATATACACAATGGTATTACTAACCATTTGTTATGTTATTACTAATCTCACAACACATATTTACTTGATCAATGTATACATATTACTAAATTCTGTACAAGGTAATAATTTGGACGTAAATTACTGATCATTATCTTGATATTACCAATCTCACAACAACCATTTACTTGACCAAAATATATTTATTACTATCATAACATTTGGATCTTAATCATCTGCACGAAATCATTTATTTGAAGTGTTTCTTTCCAAAACCGCCTTTCCTTTTTTAAGGACATTGTATGATAGGAAATATAGTAATTGTTAAATACGTGGTAGCCTATAATTAGAAATATAGTTATCGCTAATACATGTGTATGACCTAGAATCAGTGCTCACCAAGATGTTAATTGGCATATGGACCTCTAAATAAGTCCTATATATATAAGGTTAAATGGGATTGCCCCCTAGGGGGAGCTAACTTGGCTCCTCCCGACCTATTTTTCTATTTTTTTATTTTTTTGAAAATTTCTTCCGTGAAATTTCATCACTATATCCTTATATTATGTCATTAAAATTTTGTACAAAACAGACACTCATATGGCTTCCATCTAGATAGTCATTTTTTAATGGTAATAGAATTGCTAAAATCAACCCTGTCTGGATGGAGGGCGTAGGAGTCTATGTTTTGCACGAAATTTTAATGAAATAATATAAGGATATATTCATGAAAATCCATGGAAGTAATTTTCAAAAAAATAAAAAAAATGGCTAAAATGATGCGGGGGGAGCTAAGTTAGCTCCACCCGTAAGGGCAGCCCCATTTTACCCATATATATATATATATATATATATATATATATATATGATCATGTGAAAGCAAACAGTTGTGAGAGTATGAGAGCAGTGATTCTAGATCACTAGATTCAACAAGAAGAGAAAAGATCAGGAGAGAGAAAATAGAACCTAGTGGTCCAGACTCACTACTCTCTTGCTCTCACAGTTTTTTGCTCTCATATGATCACTCCTCTCTCTCTACCGCCTTATTTTTCACATATTTTTTTATTTTTTTAAAAATAAAAACCGTGTAAATTCATTATTAAACCCATATATTATGTCATTAAACTTTCATACAAAACAGAGACTCCTACGGCCTCCATCCAGACGGGGTCAATTTAAAAAATCTTGTGACGGTTAAAAAATGACTGTCTGGATGGAAGCCGTAGGAGTCTCTGTTTCACACGAAATTTGAATGTCATAATATAGGGATATAGTGATGAATATTCACGGAAGAAATTTTCAAAAAAATAAAAAATAGAGAAAATGGGGCGGGGAGCTAAGTTAGCTCCCCCTAGGGGGCAGTCTCATTTGTCCCTATATATGTATGTATGTATGTGTATGTATGGTGGTGGGGGGGGGGGGTAAAATGGGGCCGTCCTATTTCATCAATATATCCCTCTATTATGTCATTAACATTTCGTGCAAAACTGAGATTCCTACGGCCTCCATCCAGACAGGGTCGATTTTAGCAATTCTGTTACCATTAAAAATGATAGTCTGGATAGAGCGCGTAGGAGTCTCTGTTTCACACGAAAAATTTTATGATATAATGTAGGATATAATGATGAAATTCCACTGAAGAAATTTTCAAAAAAAAATAAAAATAATGAGAAAAATGGGGCGGGGGGAGCTAAGTTAGCTCCCTCCAGGGACTACCCCATTTAACCATTATATATATATGGACGGGGAGGCTGCTCCACAGAGCAATTTCCCCCCTCTTTTTTACTTTTTTTTGAAATTTCTACCATGTATATTCATCTATATATCCGTCATATATGTCATTCAAATTTCGTCAGAAACAGAGACTCCAATGACCTCCATCTAGAATATATCGATTATAGAAATTTTCAGACCGTTAAAATTACATGTTATAAATGGAGGGCATAGGAGTCTTTATTTCTGATGAAATTCGAATGATATATATGAGGGATATATATATATATGAGGATGGGGAGCTTGCACCAAGGTGCATGTAACTTTACATGCACCAACGCTTATATCTTCCACATTTTTTTACTTTTTTGAAAAATACCACCATGTATATTCATCCATATATCCCTCCAATATGTCATTCGAATTTCGTCAGAAACAGAGACTCCTATGACCTCCATCCAGAACAAGTAATTTTAACGGTCTTAGAATTGCTGTAATCGACATGTTCTGGATGGAGGTCATAGGAGTCTCTGTTTCTGACGAAATTCGAATGACATATTGGAGGGATATACGGATGAATATACATAGTGGTATTTTTCAAAAAAGTAAAAAAATGTGGAAGATATAAGCGTCGGTGCATGTAAAGTTACATGCACCTTGGTGCAAGCTCCCCATCCTCTATATATATATATATACATATGAATATACATGGTGGAAATTTCAAAAAAAAGAGGGGGAAATTGCTCCGTGAAGCAGCCAGCTTAGCTGCTCCATGGAGCAGCTTCCCTTTCTTCACACACACACACGGAATATAATATCGAAATGAGACTATTGCGTATATAGGAATCGAAAGTCGGATTGGAGAGTGAATCCTCGTTTGTAACCTAAGTTACAACAAAGGTGGCATGTTTTTTTTATGAAATGAATTCCAAAAATCCAACGGTTTAGATTGAATGTCGACTTCAAATTTTATTCAAATCCGATGTCATATGCTATTTTATCTTGACGAGTAAAGATCTGATCAACATTTAAATAACTTAAATCTCATTTAAAAAGGATCAAACCGTTGACTGTTAAGATAAAATAGCAAATGACATAAGATTTTAGCGAAATTTGAAGGATGCGTACAACATTAACTAATTAAAGATTCGGTTGAATTTTGGGAATCCATTTCACCAAAAAAAATGATCGCAACACATTTGATGTAACTCGAAGATCCGCTCTCCGTGGATAGAGGATTTGCAAATGGATTGCAAACGGCAGGGGTGTTATTTTTATGTTAACCAAATATCAGCCGAATATGAAATTTTTAAAAATGATCAATAGATTTGTGAAATCACCACCATATGCAAATAATTATAATGGGTACTAGTATTTTAACTTGAAACATTAAAGCGTGAAATCACTGCCTAAGTATTCCATATTTAGGTTTTTTCGTTCGAAACAAGTCGTCAACTGTCCGTTGACAAAGCTACTTAGTCAATGGTGACCGTTTTACAAAAATCCTTATGTGATTAATTTCTCACTATCGAGATTTACGTAAAGCTAAAAAAATAAAGTTTCAAAGAAAATATATAAAGCCTAGGTTATCAGAATATCCGAGGAGAATTTACACTAGAATAGATAGTAGTTTAATTATAGACAATGTCCCCTTCCCTACGTAGATTCCCAAGTTAATCAATTGATTATCTTTCTAATGTAACAAAGAGGATAGTTACGATATTTTGCCGCTACATTGTAATTGATTTAGGCAATGAATAATTTGAATATCTGTTGTCATATCTAGAAGTTTTATCCAGGGTAATATTTCGATGTTCAATATATGACAAGAAGTATTATTTATTGCTAAATTATTTTTTTGTTCTTGTAGTTAGCAATGATTTCATACAATGACGGTTTTCCATTGATTTAATCATTTAAATATATACTAGTCGTTGCTATATTTAACAACTATTAAAAGAAAAAGTCAACAAGTAACTGATTTATATGAGTTGATGCGAAGAATGTAGCAACGAATACGATAATTACGAATTTAAAGATCGGAGTAATGAATAATGTTCATTATTAATATTTAGCTATTGAAGACATGACAATAAATATTAAATTATTCGTTTCTTTATTTCACTTTTATTGTTGTGTGTTCAACTGTCAATATTTTCTAAGGTTGTTAACAATTTAAAAAATATAGCAACAGTGATGAATAAATAACAATGACTGCATAAATCCATCATGATATTTATAAACTTATCAATATAGTGACATTTATATTTCTTCATCACTAGCAATACAAGAAATAGCGACGATTATATTTATATATTGCTAATTATATTAGTAATAACAACGATTTTTTTCATTCATCACCGTTTTAAATATAGTAATGAATATACGTAGGTAAGATTTTGATTAAAAATTAATATACGAATATCTTTTTATTAATGATATAAGATGATTAGTGCAGATTATTAGTAACATTGATATTCAGGTTTAGAGTAATGTTGATCTTCTTGCACATCAAACAAATATTACCTGATGATTAGAATTTATGTTCATTTTGCCCCCTCCCTCTCCTCAACGCCCATCCCCATCCCACCCCCTCCCGCGCTCTCCCCATCTCCCTTCTCCTCTTTCACGTCCTCTCCATAGCACAAGGAAGTGTTCAATCAATCGGAGAGGGGTGTCTAACATTCGGTCTTGGAGGAGTATGCTGTGTCCGACAAGTCGGGTCCGACAATCATTCTATCAGGCCTTTCACGGCTTTCGATACTTCACCAATCAACTCACGATATATTTTAAATAATAAAGAATGAGTGGTGAAATTTATTATATTCTACAAAATACGTACAGTGACAAAGTAGTAGGGGTCGAACCACTGGAAGTAAACTAGGATAGGTATAATTATTATTAATTAATAAAAATCGATAATTATTATTTTTGTACTTTTCAACCTTTTGATTTTTTTGGACTTTCTAATTATATTTATTTTTTATGGATTTTTAATGTTTTATATTTTACATTTTTGAATTTTTAATTTTTATTTTCTTTTTAATTTTGGATATTTTTAGTTTATTTTTATTTTTAAAGAAATAATGTATATCTAAAAAATAATAATAATATGGAAATTATAAATGATATAGAGAATATATATATGTAAATATATACAAGAACGGTCCTTTTTATTTTTTAAAGGTTTTAATTATATAATATATGTTTTTAAGTAATAATAATAAGTAGTAAATAAGTAGTATAATATATCTAGTATATATAAGGTTTCTAATTTTAAATATATATAAAAATACTTGAAATTTTAAAAATAAAATATTTTTTGTTTTTTATATTTTTCTCTATTTTTTAGGATTTTTTATATAATTTTCACTAATTTTTATTGATTTTTGAAGTATTTAATATATCAAAACAATGAATAAGATATATAAACCGAATTGTTACGGGTATTAAAAATAGCTAATAAGTTTAAAATTTCCCAAAACTATTTTTTATATATACTATGTAATATAAATAAAAATATATAACATAAAACTAATTTTTGGATTTTTTTATGGGATCTACTGATTTTTATAAGTTTTTTAAGGCTTTTATGATTTTTAATGTTTTCTTTTTATATTTTTTGTGATTTTTGGTCTAGAGGTGTGATATATACTAGTGTGTATACTCTATTTTTTGAATTTTAAAGGAGGTTTTATAATTTTTTTATTTTTATAAGTAAACATGGAATAAATGTCTCTTAAATGATTTCTAATAAATGAGAAAATACAATAAAATTCTAAATAAAAATATGGGCGTGCATCTATATAAATTAAAGCATCTATTGTATTTTTCCGAACAATAATAGTATACAAGAGCTATTTAACAAAAATAGAAATACATAGATAAAAATAAACAACTTAGAAGGGGTATTTTTGTATTTAAAATAAAAGACAAGGGTCTACAGACAAGATACCCAAAACATTTATATTTAATTTACGAATTTCTAAACCAAATCTAAATAACTAAAGTCGTGAGGACCTCTATACAAATATCATAACGCTTGATAGAATGACTAAGAAACGGTTCCTAACGCCCGATCTTGGAGGCTGCGTGGTGTTCGACAAGTCGGATCTAGCAATCATTGTATCAGCTGCTCTCGCGGTACTCAGAACGTGATCAATCAATCAAATCAATAATCAACCCACAATAATGATAAAATAATAAAAGAATACGGAGGAAATTTATTATACCATGCAAAGAATGTGTATAGTACACAAGCAGTGGGAGCCAAACTCCCTAAGAGCAAAACACATATAAGAGTAATTATTGTCAATTAATAAAAATAAACAATAATTATTTTTGTACTTTTTCTACATTTTACCTTTTTTGTGGGATTTTTTAGATTTTTTATTTTTAAATTTTTAAATTTTTTAGTTTTCTTTTTCCCTTTTTGCAAATTTTAAATTTATTTTATGTATATATACTAATAATATGTATATTATAAATATAATGTATATGATATATGTAAAATAAATAAAAAAATATAGTAAATATCTGCAAGAATATTTTGTTTATTTTCAAGGCTTAAAATATATATTAGGTATTTGTAAGTAATAATAATATTAATAAGTAATACATAACTACTATATAATATACATAATATATAGGGATCCTATATTTTTAAAAATAGATATATATATATATAGTAAAAAATTACAAAATAAAATATTTTTGTGTTTTTAATGTTTTTATCTACTTTTGTGATTTTTTTTATAATTTTTGTTAATTTTATGTATTTTTAAGGTATTTAATACATCAAATAACTATAATAAATAGGCTGAACTGTTTTGGGTTTTTAAAAATATATAATAGGTCCAGAAATTCCCAAAACTATTTTTAATATATATTATATAATATAAATTAAATTGTATGATAGAAAACTACTTTTTGGATTTTTTTACAGAATTTTTACTGAATTTTATAGAGTTTTGAGGGCTTTGTTATTTTTAGCAAATTTCTTTTATATTTTTTATGTTTTTTGGTCTGGAGTTATAATATATAGTAATATATTCTAAATTTTTGAAAATTTTAAAGCCAAATTTATATTTTTTGAATTTCTATATCTAGATAGGGTATAAATAGCTCATATTTTATTTTCAATAAATAGAAAAATGCAGTAAATGCCTAAAATAAAAATAGAATACGCATGATCATCAGATGAGGCATCTAGAATAGTTTTTCCAGAATTTATGAAGCATGGGAGATATTTAATAAAAATAGAAATGCAAATAAATAAATACAAGTGTAGAAGGGGTATTTTTCAAATAAAAATAGGGATATTTACCTCATGAACCCTATAAACTTTGTAAATTACCCTCTTGACCTTTGAAACAATATAATTCCCCCCCTCAACCCCGTAAACTTGCTAACTCTTACCTCATGAACCCTGCGGTTAATTTGTTTGAAGCTCATAGGGGCTCTTGGGGTAAGTTACAGGGTCGATGGGGTAATTACATTGTGCAAAAGGTTGTAGAGGTAATTAAAATGTTTATAGGCTTCGTAGGGTAAATATCCCTTTAAAATAACTACAAGGGCTACCGTGCAAAAATCTAGAAAGTTTTGCACTATTTTTAAACTTTAAAGACTAAACATAAATAACATAAATAGGGAGAGCTCTACTGCAAAAACACTAGGCTCCTCACATGAATGGACATGTGGGGTGACCTGGAAAAGGACCTACTTGCAATATTAAATAAGTCCATGGGGTCCTTTGTATTTTTTACACAAATATTCACACTACAATTAATATTTAAATGACTACTTGGTAAATACAAAAGGCATAAAGGGGTGATACAATATACCACTTAAGTGGCTCGTTCTGGTGCCTCTCCGTGCACCATGTGGGATGATCGACGGCTAGGAGGCGTGATGTTTTGTTAAGGATCCAATGGCTATGACAAAACCTAGCGCTCCTCTTCGATCTGATGGCTCAGGAGGTCGATGGAAGAACTCAGAAGAAGGTTGGACTAAGCGAGCTTTGATCGTGTGTATCTCCGTCCTCTGAGATCTTCCTTTATCTCTGATGGCTCCAAAATTTTCCTATAGATCCTCTGCATCTTCAAGATGCCTTAGATCATTCTGGGCCCAATTGGAAGGGGCATGGAGCTTCAAGCCACCATGTGCCCTGGTTGAGTTTCGATCCTTGCCCTAGGTAGCTACGAGAACTCTATTCCTGCACAAAAAGATGGAGGGAGATGAGAGAGTTTCTCTCGACCCTCTCGTGAAGCTAGAAATGCATGGGGTAAATGGAATGGATGGGCTTCGATGAAGGTGATGAAGAGGAGCTCAGAGACTCTGTTCATGGAGAATCTGAGGTGGAAATATGGGGGGTTTTGCAAAGAAAATGTAGAGGGATGAAGATGGGATGAAGATATGGGTCAAAAATAGTTGAGGCGCCGTGAATTTGAGCTGGAGCTTAAGGCTCCAACCTACAAAGAATCTAAAATTACTCTAAGTTAAACCCTAATTGATAAATTAGATATTACATTGCATGATAGGAAAGAAATGCAATGAAAATAACCTAAAACTAATAGCTCATATATGTGGAGTAGGGAGCAGAGAGGGTTCATCGGAGAGGCTTCGACAACAGCCTGGATCACCTCTTACACTGTCTTTTCCTCACCGAGAAGGTTTGGAGCACCGTGTTGTCACCATGGAGGCTTTACAGAGAGGTCATACTGGGGTCATGGCCATGGAAGAGGGATCAAAATTCAAAAGGGACTCAGAGGTCCTTATTTATGCACAAGTGAGGGCAAGTTTTGAGAAGAGATGGGATGAAATTGGGAAGGAGATGGATGAAGATAGGGTGATGGCGAGATAGACGAAGGTGTGGAGAGAGGTTTCGTGAAGAGGGCAAGTGATCAGAGGCATGGAGCGAGTGCCGAAATTCAAGGAAGATGGAGCGCTCGTGAGCTCTGACAAGACAGACGACGGGGGATGTATAGTTGACCTTGGGGTCAATGAAAGAGGAGATCTGGTTGGTCCACTAGACCAACCAGATAATTCCATGGTGAAAATCCCTTATAAAACCGATATAAAATAATAAAATATTTTATTATTTTTAAGTTAAAACATAAAAATATTTATTATTTTATATAGTGATCTATTCTGATTTTGTTTATTTTTACAAAGTTATTTATTGCATGCTAATATTTACATGTATATATATAGGTATTTATATATGTATTTGGTAATTTTTTATTTTGTATTTTGGATTTTATTTTATATTTACATAATTTATATATTTATAACTTATTTAATTATACATTTACATATTTTTATTAATTTTTTTAATTTTATTTGTTTAATTGTATAAATAAGTACACATATTATATAGGTATAGTTTACTTATATATTTTATTACTTTGTTTATTTTAATGTAAATTTCATAGTTTTATTCTATATTTATTATTGAAATGAGTTTTGAATAATATTTATAAGTATATAAAAATATAAAGAAGTAAAAAATATAAATAATAAATATTTGGAATATTATATATATGTATACCATATAATAGGGACCCGAAAGCCACATTTTGCATCTTAACTCCATTTTTAACGAACCACCTTCATTAAATAGATAATTTAATTTTATGAACAATAACGGTGAGTTTGCTCAATTTTGAGTCTATATGGAGGAGATAGAAAGTTTTATTTGCAGCTTTTGTTCTATGTGTTCCGAGTGCACTGTGCATTATTTTTTAGTGAAATCAATTTTGTATTTTTCTTTGTATTTTTATGTACAGCTTTCATAAGAAGATTTCTCTTTTTGATGTATAAAAAGTGTAAAATAAAATAGGTCCCAAAAGCTATATATTGAGCTAAAGAATCGGGGCTTCTGTGTAGTGTTTTCTGTACAGTTAGCCACCATATCTCCCCTACTTTATTCTTTGTCAACCACGTCATCATGATGATTGGATCTCGGGATCTAGGGTCACATAGTATATTTTATACTTTATTCTTTTTTCTTTCCTTTATTCTTTTATTTGGAATTAAATGCCAATATTTACACGATATCTTAATGTCAATTATTGAGTGATATTTTATACAAATTAATATTATATACATGCATTTAGATAGGAATTTAAGGTCAAAATGAAAGAATAAAGGTGATGAAATGGATATCCATCATCCTCAATACTTACCTTTACTAGTCCCTAGAAAACATTTATGCTAATGAGTATTGAAAAAGAAAATAAAGAAAAAAAGAAAGAACTTGGATCAATTTTTGACTTTTAAACTTGTCTTAATTAAATCAAAGTTTGGAGCCCAGTTAAGACCTTTGGATTCTTGGTTTAGTCAGAATCGCATTAAGATTAGGAAGTGTAACGCAAAAACCTTTAGGTTCCATAATCCTTTATTCAGTTCAATTAACAGACTGGGCAGAACCATCCTTTCATTCGCATGTTCTCGCAACCTCGAAATGATAAGTACCATGTGTGTGGATTGGGTTAGCTCTTCCCAGATAAATCATTGAACTATCAAGGAGTCTCCTCCTTTGACAGCTCATCCTCTAAGAGATGGATATTTCATTCCAAGGTCAAGTGCATGCTAGTTCACAACTGAATATAGAGAAGCTAGAAGAATGGGAAAAGAAGTGGAAAAATCGGTGTAGTCTCATTTCTTTGTGAAGCTCAGTCAATGTAATCGAGTATCCACCAAGAAGTGGGCTTCTTCCGGAAGCTCAGTATTTTTTGTAGAATTTTTTATATAGGCTTCTTTTTCGATATTTTCTTTGATTGTATTTCCTTGTATTCTTGTTTTGCCCCGATGGATATAGAATCTTTTGTTTCGTCCATATTTTGGGTTCTTGGAAAAAGTTGTGCTAGCAGACCATTCCTCATCCGAAGCTTTATTTCAGTCTAATCTTCGATCTTTAGATGTCTATGTTACCAGAAGAACAGAGGGTAGAAGTACCGATTTTGACAGTCCCCAGGAATGGTTCCTAAGCCACCCTTGACGAAGCTGCCTAGTATCGTCCTGACTTAGACTTCAAGATCATTCAATAATCCATCTGGGTTGAGCTAAGTCTTAAGTGTGAGGTTTCTAGTCAAGCTATTGTCTCAAGATTTGTACGGATGACATGAAGGGTTCTAGTTAGTTACATTAAGTCAAGGTGACTTGAAGCGTCTCAATTCCAGTCCTTAATGGGTTCCTCTAAAATTAGGTGGATTAAGGTCTAGACCAAGCTCCAATCTTTAGACTTTATTTCGACTTGTTCAATTGTCTTGATCATTCCTAAAATGCAAATAAATACATTTTTTGAAATCACTTTGCAATTTTTATCAGTTTTTGAACATTTTGAAATTTTTAGGGGTTTCTAATAAAGGTTAGTGAAAGAAGTATGTGCAAATATTTACACAGGAGTGTGCGTATTTACAAAATTAGGTTTAGAATTTACATCGGGAATATATGAGGGTTAATTGTTATTAACAAAAGTTTTTATTTTTTGTATATTTTATTTACAAGTTTATTGATGAATCTCCATTTCTTCACCTTTATTCTTTCATTTTGGCCTTAAATACCTAGCTAAATGCAAGTATATATCTTTAATTTGCCAAAATAAACAATCTAAAAAGTATACAATAATATATAAATTATGGTATAAATAATGTTTTTAATTCTAAAATAAAAGAATAAAAGAAAGAAAATAAAAGAATAAAGTGTCAAAGATATTGAGTGACCCTAGACCCCGAGACCCAGTCATCACGATGACTTGACTGACAAGGAATAAAGTAGGGGTAGATAGGGTAGAAGAACTGTACAGAAAATACAATTAAAACCCTAATTTATTTTTCCCGATTATTGCATTTTGGGACCTATTTTATTTTATTATTTTTATACCTCAAATAACAAAACCCTCGACATGAATATTGTAGATAAAAATATAAAGAAAAATACAAAATTGATCTCACAAAAAATAATGCATAGTATTAGCCCCATTATGCAGTATACATGCATATTATATTCAATATATTTATTTTTTATATTTTGCACTTTAGTTTATTTTTATAAAATTGTAAATATTATTAAAACACATGTCCATAATTAAAATAAAATAATACCATCCAAAAGAAAATAAACTAAATAATGTGTTTCAAAACATAGATGAAATATACTATATATACATATAAGATATATGTACATAATTAATTAAGTATATAAAAGAATTCTGAAAAATATAACAAAAATAGGCAAAATGTAACTAAATAAATTAAAAATGTACCAATATTTATACATGTAAATATTAACCTATAATAAATAGCTTTGAAAAGGTAAATAAAAATATACATAAAATACTACATAAAATTAGAAACATTTTATGTTTTAAGAAAAACAACTAATTAATTTAATATTTTTATCGATTTATAATATTTATTGGATATCTTTTTCCTAGTTGATCCACATGGACCAACCAGGATCCTTCATTTGTTGATCTGTGGTTAACTGTGTAGCCTTCTTCAGCCGCCTTGTCAGAACTCACGGGCAGGCGGTTTTCTCCATTTTCTCATGGCTCGTCCATGCTTCCTTATTCCGCGAGCAGACAACCCCTTTGATCCTCGCACCTCCTAATCCCACGCCGACCTTGCCTTTCTCACCAACTCCTTCACCCTTTCACACAATATCACCTCGAATATCATCGATCACCAGCCTATAAAAACCCACAACCTTCTTTGTTTTTGGGTTTGATCCCTTCCTGGCCATTCTTAGCCCCTCAGGTCCCCCTAGTATCTTCTCCTTGGTGACAACAAGTGGTTAATTGGTATTGAAGCGAGGAGGAACGACTGGAGGAGGAGATCCACTTCACTGCCGAAGCACCGCTGACATGTTTTGTCTTCTGGGACTACGACCTAGTTGAGGCCCATCTTCTTATGTCTTTAGGTAAATCTTAGGTTCTAGTTTCAACTCTTGCATTTAATTTCGTCTTTAACCATCTTATCGTGTTTAATTTTAAAATCTCCCTTTTGACCTAGAGCTTGTGCTCCAGGCCAAATCCATCGTGATTCGATTGTTCTCCCATCCCATTTCCACTCCATGTTGATCCCCTTGGCATTCTCTGTCGATTGCTCATCATTTTCAACCCAGAATCTTCAAGGATTTGGTGATTCGAGCTTCCCTCCTCCACCCTCGTTGGAAGATCTTTGCTCTCTGCACATTTCACCGCTACCAGCTTCAACCTTCAGTTGAGGAGTGAGCCCTCAAGCCTCCCTATCTTTTGGTGCAGGTTGCATGCTACGAGGAGCCCTTTAGAGCAAAATAGAGCACCTGGAACCCCTCCTAGTCCTGTAGAGAAGAAGGAGCTCCAGATCAGCCTCGAGACCATTTAGGACTCATCGAAGATCACCTGCACATAAGGAAGAGTCCCGAAAAGCTATTGGACCTACCGGAGCGAAGATTTGCCACTGGAGTCGTCGGGAATCCAAGATCAAAGCAACCCCATGCCGAAGTTCTTCACGGTTCTTCGTGACCCTTCGATCATCGTTAGATCAAGAACACGGACTTAGATCTAATCCGGATTATATGTTCTTTTCAAAGCGATGGGTGTCCTCAACCGTTGGATTAGGCACATGTGAGCATACAATGGCTGGATGAAACCGGCTTAAGTGAGGTAATTTGCATAAAACCCCATCTGCCTTTTTGTATTTCATAATTAGTATTGTAAATATTTTATCATGTGTAAAAGTTTGTGGAAAAATGCAACAAAGACACTAGAACTTTTATAAATTACAAGTGGGTCAATTACCAACTCAACTCAAGTGGCTCCTCACATGAGCTGGGTAAATATTTCTTGTACCGCTCTAGGTTTTGAATTTGTAGTTTAATATATAAAAAACAAGTTATAGTTCAAATTTTGTGGTGTTTTTGTATGTGGCCCCTTGTAATTAATTAATATTACACAAATGACCCAACTAGTTTGATTGATTTTTATTTTTATTTTCATTTCTATTTTATATAAATACTTTTTGTGCTCCAAAATTTATGCAAAAATAAGAGAAATGCATGGTTAATTGCTCATCCACACTACATATTTGTTTTAGCATTTTCACGATTTTCTATTTAATAAAAAAGAGCACATTTATTCCCTATTTGCCTTAAAAATACAAAAAATTACTAAAACATCTTTAAAATTTCAAGAAAAAATACCTACTATTTATTATAGTATTTTATCACTATAAAAACCTAAAAATCATAAATCATTTCTAACTTTAAAAAATACAAAATAGTTTCAAAAACCACCAAAAATTAGTTTTATGTTCTATAGATAGTATTTACTACATATAAAAATTAGTTTTGAGAAATTTTGGATCTATTTAATATTTGTAATTCTCAAAACAATTCGGTCTATTTTAAAAGGCCCTGATTTGGGATATTTTGTATTTTAAAAATACATAACAATGAGTGAAAATCACCCAAAAATACAAAAATATAAGAATATTTGAAATACACAAAAATATCTTATTTTGTAAATTTTGACTATATAGCTATATTTATAGATAGAAAATACCCTATATTGTATTATATACATATATAGTTATATTATTATTATTATTATAAAACCTATAAATCTATTTTAGATTCTTTAAAAAATAAAAAGGAATGTTTTCATTTATATTTTCCAAATTTTCTATATATATTATATTATATATATATCACTTATATTATATATTTTACATATATATACTTATATACACCTTATATATATTTAAAAGAAAAAGAAGTTAAATATCAGAAAAAATATAAAAAGAAGTTAAATTTTTTATAAAATTAAAAGTTAAAATGTATAATAAAAATATATATAAATTAAATAATTAAAAATCCACAAAAATTGAGTGAGTAAATATCATGCAGCTTTGTATATACATATACATTATTATCTAGCAATAAATAATAATAACGGTTACTCCAAGTTTGTCCATGTGTTGGACACCCTACTCGTACTTATCCACTATACACTTTTATTGGTAGGGTTTATAATAAATTTTGACCATCTCTTTGATTTGTATTGATTGATTATTATTGATTGTGGGTAGATTGTTGAATCTGTTAAGTAGGTCGAGGTAGCCACTTCAACGACACTGTAGGTCCTGCATTGTATGGACCACTTTACGACCACTTCCGATCGACTATATCTTTTAGTTATTCATATCTTGATAAAGAATTTTATCTGTTATAATTATGTACATAGTTATCAATATAGTTTGAAAATATTTTTACAAATATTTTGAAAAGTTATTTTTAAAAATATTTTTTTACAATCATTTTGCAAATATTTATAGAGTTTAAAATAAATTTGGAAAGATTTTTCAAATAATATATATGATTTTTTAAAAATAATTTTGTAACATTTTTCCAAATCATTTGCAAACTGAATTTTCAAAAATTTTATTCAAATAAATGAAGCAAAATTTGTAAGTAGTTACAAAATATTTTACAAATATTTGAAAACATTTTACAAAAAAAATAAACGGTTTTCCAAATATTTTTCAAGTTATTTTCCAACCATTTTTCATATCATTTTGTAAAACATTTTTAAATCAATTTATTAATCATATTTACAAAAAAATTGAGAATTTTTTATACTTGTTTAGTGTAGTCTTTACAATTGATTAATCATATACCCTTACCACTGTAGTATATTAGACATATTATTCAAAAATACGAAAATACAAGTTATGTATAAAGTATATACAATGTATATACGACCCCCATATACTTAGATTGAGCTAGGTCCTCATATTAATCTAAGAGAAAAGGAAGACATAACTCGTATTGAGTATAGGAAAGTCTATACTACAACGACTAAATAAATAATGAGAAGTAAGGCATCACCCTTATACTTATGATCAACTAATCTTGAGTATAGCAGACTATATACAAAATGGGGATGCTCGGGGATCATAAATTATGAAATTAATGGGATCGTCTTGTCTCCCTATACTTAGGGTGAAATATCCCTAAGTGTAGACAGAATATCAACAAGTTAAGAGACAAGCGAGAGAGTGAATAACTCGAATACACTCATCCTCCCTACACTTAGGACGAAGCATATCCTAAGTGTAGCACATATGAATGGGATCAATGCCACATGGAAGAATGAAAGAATAGAAATGAAACAAAGAGAAGAAGAAATTCAATCAAAGATATTTTTAGAGGCATTGTCCGACTCCAATACAGTTGTTTAAGGTGTGAAATCTTCATTAAAACTTACTTGGATTGAATCGACAACAACCATGAATGTGTCGTGCTCTAGATACGACTTCAGCAACTGACTGTTGACGATGAATGGTTGCATCGGCTGACAATTATGATATCAAAATGCTTCCATTGTCACGCATAGTATTCACGATGTATGGCCATGGCCATTTACTCTTCAATTTTCTTGGAAAGATATCCAAGTTCACATCACACAACACGCTTTCTGTCCAGGTTCGAAGATATTTCGTCTTATGTATCGGGCATGCCAACGTTTGACCTTCTCTTTGTACACCAAGTTGTTGTCATAGGCATAGTCTCAGAATTCCATGAGCTTGTTCAGGTCTACTTTCTGTTCTGAACACCTTTTTGTGAGTCAAGGTTACATATGTTAACTGCCTAGAGTGATTTATGAATGAGTTCCACGGGCAGATGGCATGGCTTTCCATAGACAAGATGATAGGGAGACACGCCCAAAGGAGACTTGTAGGCGATTTTGTAAGCCTAGAGAACTGAGTCTAGGAGCTATGACCAGTTCTTTCTATTCAACATCACAAGTTTCTGCAGGATCGTCTTGCTTTATCTGTTTGATAATTCAGCCAAGCCATGGGGTTGAGGGTGGTAAGGAGAAGCAACTCGGTGATCGATTATGTACTCCATTAATTTCTTAACCTCTTTATTGATGAAGTGGTTACCCCCATCTGAAATAAGAATCTTTGGTATCCTTAACTATGAGATGATGTTGTCTTTCAAAAATCGACACACTATGCAGCTCTCTGTAGCTCGAGCAGGGATAGCTTCTACCCATAGACTCATATAGTCTACGGCAAACAAGATGTATTAGTAGCCCTTACTATTAGGAAATGGACCCATGAAATCAATACCCCATACATCAAACACATCATATACCATAATGAATTTGAGGGGCATATAATCTTTGAACCCAAAAGGTTTTTCCCATTTTCTGACAATCAGTGTAGGCTTTGCATATTCATTAGCATCCTTGAATAGTGTGGGCCACCAAATGTCAACTAAAGTATCTTTGTTGTCATTTGACTTCCAGAATAGTGTCCACCAGATCGAGCTTATGCTAGTGGTTGAGGATAATTATGTAAGGAATACACCAACACCAAATGCAATATGCTCCTTCCCTGAACAAGTATGGATCTTCCCACTAGTAAAAATGGATATCGGAGAGGAACTTGTCCTTCTTTATTATCGTCCAATCTTTTGGGACTACCCTAGAGAAGAGGTAGTTCACAGCACCGGCATACAAAGGGAGGGATCCAATGATGAGAATGGATTCATCAAGGAAGGATTCTCTGATCGGTGCACTGTTCAACTGAATATCTTGGCATCAATTCTGGATAGGTGATCTGCTACTATATTTTGAACTCCAAGATTATCTCTAATTTCCAAGTCGAATTTTTAGAGGAGAAGGATCCATCTGAGTAAGCGTGATTTGGCATCCTTTTTCTACTGTAGGTATCGAATAACAGAATGGACAATGAAAAACAATAACTTTTGATCTTAGAAGATAGGATCTAAACTTCTATAAATAGAAAACCACTTCCAGCAATTCTTTCCCTGTTACTGTATAATTTTTCTGTGCTTCATCAAGTGTTTTGTTGACGTGGTGAATGACATAGTGCAATTTCTCTCTTCTTTGTCCTAATACAACCCCAACTGTGAAATCTGATGCATCTGTCATGATCTCAAATGGAAGAGACCAATTGGGTGGTTGTAGGACTATAGCCTAAGTGACTAAATCTTTCAGCTGATAAAATAAATTGAGAATCTTTTGATCAATAATGAACTCGATCTCATTGCAGAGAAGCTCTGTGAGAGGTCGAACAAGTTTGTTGAAGTCTTCGATAAATCTACGATAAAATCCAACATGTCCAATAAATGACCTCACATTTTTTACATTTTAAGGTGTCTCTAGTTTTGCAATCACATCCAACTTCACTGAGTTGACTTCCATGCCTCGCTTGAAAATAATCACAATACCTTCAGTGATCATGAAGTGGCTCTTTTCTCATGATAAACCAATTTCACTTCATAACATTTATGTAGTACTCTGTCTAGGTTCATAAGACATGAATCGAAGCTATCATTGTATACTAAGAAATCATCCATGAAAACTTTGAGAAAACCCCCGACCATATCGGCAAAGACGCAAGCATACACCTTTAGAATGTGGCAGGAGCATTGCACAATCCAAAGGGCATTATTCGAAAGGCATATGTGCCGAATGTACAAGTGATTTTTTTATCTTCGTCCTCAGAGGCGATCGCCACTTGGTTGTACCCAGAATACCCATTTAAGAAACAGAAGAATTCCTTCCCGACCAATCTTTTAAGAACTTGGTCAATAAATGGAAGAGGAAAGTGGTCCTTTTTTGTAGTTGAATTCAGGTGGTGGTAATCAACACATGTGTGCCAAGACATTAATACTCGGGTAGAGATCTCATCTCCTTTGTCATTTTGTGATCACAGTGAGCCATGATTTCTTTGGAACAACATGTAGAGGGCTCACCCATTTTGAATTGGAGATGGAGTAAATGATGCATGCTTCACACCATTTCGTGATTTCTTTCATCACTATGTCCCGCATGTTCGGATTCATTCTTCTATGGAGTTCTCAGGATGGTTTGGAGTTGTCTTCGAGATAAATATGGTATGAACACAAAGGCTGGATTTATCTTTCTTAGATCAGAAACTTTCCAACCAAGTGCCTTGTAGTTCTTCTCTAGAACCTCGAGCAGTTGAGATTCTTGATATGAGGTCAGCCTGCTGCTGATGATGACCGGATACATGTGTTCTTCACCCGCAAGGAATGCATACTTCAGGCATGCCAGGAGCTGTTTGAGTTTAGGTAATTGTTGATTCTGCTCCGTGGACACTTCATACATTGTGCTGGTAGGTAGATGGTTTGTTGAATTCAATGAGGTATTGTCTACTACTGCCACTCTTGGTTATGATGAAAATATACCAAACATATCTACAATGAATTCTCTATGTTCTGTTTGGCATTAATCTTCTTCAAACAGACTGATCAGTGATTTATAATATGTCTCCCAATTGACAATTGAGCATGGATCGACTGTGCTTTTCAGGTCCTCCTCTGAAGAAAGGATTTCCTACGTCAGAATATCATTCAGAGAAATTTGCTGATCACTGATATCACTAATGTCACAGTCTTCAGCTGGTGATGGCTTCCCTTAGTCAGATGCAGCATTCAGCTTGTTGATCATATCCATGGTGATTTTATCAGTGCATGAGAAGAATGCGATCTTTCCAAACCCATAGTCGACGACTGCTTCAGCATTTCGGAGGAATGACTAACCAAGAATGATGGGAGTCCGGAGCAACGGTGCAGGAGATTCCATGTCTAGGACAACAAAATCCATTAGAAAGTACATTCATGAACCGTTACGATAACGTCTTCTAGTAAACCCCTGGGCAGCTTAATGGATCGATCCGCAAACTACAGAATCATGCGAGTGGGTTTAAGTGGATCCAGCCCGAATTCTTCAAGCAATGAGGAGGGCATGAGGTTTATAAAAGAGACATTATCAAGCAGAGTTCGCTCAAAAGTATGATAAAAAATCTCACATCTGATTAAGGTTGCTCCCTTGTCTTTCTTTTTTTTGTAGGGGATCATTGATTGCATTCACAGAGGCCATGGTTAAGATGTATTTTTATCCTTAGCTGTGTTTGTTCTTGTGTCTCCGACATTTAGAAGTACGTGCATCTTTCAAACATTTCTTCACAGCTGGCATGTATTCCATGGCCTTCAACAATGGTATATTTAAAATAAGATTTTCAACAATGTCAGGGGTCGGACAATGCATTTTTATTTTTTCTGATGTTTTTGGATTTTTTTCATTGCATCTGGAAATGGAATATTCATAAAAGGAAATACGTTGTTTTTATTTATATCTTCATTTACAAATGACAAGCTAGAAGAAGTGCAGTCATTTAAAACAAGCAAAAATATTTCTACAAGAGCTTGGGTTTCACTAGTCGGCTCTGGAGTTGTTATTGGTGCTGGCACCTCTTAGGTTGGTCCTGCTTGGCTTCACTCTCATTATCTTTTTGGAGATTTTCATTTTGCTATTTTTGCTATTTTTGTTGATGGTGGTGGTGAATGGCTGGTGTTGCTCCTCCATCTTATTCCTCCTCCAGCTCTACCGTTGGATTGGCTGATGCAGGAGACGACTTGCTAGAAGATGCTTTATTCTTCCCCTTCTGTATGATAGATGGCTACAACGTCCTATTGCTGCTGAGAGTTATTACATTAGATAAACAAAATCTGAAATACATGAATCTATGAGAGTAGACAACACATCATAAACTACCTACTCTTTCCTTTTGAAGTTGTTGGGGTTGGAGTCTACCTATGTTGGAATAGGAGTTATCGTCGTAGTGAGGTCATCAAGCTTCTTGCTCATATCAGCTAGGCCTTTGACTAATTGTGCTAAGAAATAGAGAGCTGGGTTCACTGGAGCTGCCTCGAGTTCAGCATGCTAACTACGTTGAGAGTGATGTTGCGAAGGCTGGGAAAGCTGATAATTGCAGTGAGGAGGAAGTTGTTACTGATGAAATTGAGGAGGGTGAGGAGGATACTCTTGGTGTTGAGCAGCCACGTAATTGTGATGTGGTTGGTACTAGCGATATAATGGTTGCTAATAATTTTGAGTATGTCTCCACGTGTTCTGATAAAGTAGAGACTGCATCTGTAGAGGTTGGTTGTTCTGGAAAAACCTCCCATCGGAAAGCTGGTGATACGGTCGAATAGTAGAAGATTGGTCCTATTACTATCTGCCTGGACGGTCCAATTGTGCATAATTATTTTAGATGCCGTTCACTTCTTGGATTTGAGGTGGCGGTGGAAAAAATGGATCAGCGTCTGGTGGAGGCTGGGGATCAGGTTGGTGTACAACAAACTAATGTTGCAGTGATTGTGGTGCCTAGTCATGCGCTTGCACGTAGTATACGTGCTGGACCTGGGGCTTCCCTGAACTTGGTTGAGGCTGATGTGATGATGGAGGCTTCTTCAGCTCAACAGGAGTTACGGTTGATGGGCTCACATGTTGTACATCGTTGATGGTGCTGACTAGCAGCTCCAACTGCTTGGAAATCTGATCCAGTTCGCCCAGGTCTTGGGTTCTCTATTCGATCACAGATAGTTTCTCCATGTCTTGTCATCGTTTCTCAATTATATCAACTTCGGACAGGTGGCTCCCAATGATGCTGAGATTGGAGCTCTCGTCCATATCTACTTCGTGGGATGTTGCCATATTGATGGGCCCGTGGTGGATCATAGGTTGTCGTTGATATGCACGAGACAAAGATAAAGCAACCTCTCCTTCGACCATTTCTTCAAATGTCTGCCAGACAATATCTTCGTCCTTATTGAAATGAGATCCTCTACATGCAGCATCTACTAGCCTCTGACTTTCTGGAGTTAGGCCCCTAAAGAAATGTTGGACCAGGATGGTCCGAGGAATGTTATGGTGGGGACACTTATCTTGCAAATATATGAACCTCTCCTAGGCTTCATGAATGGACTCGTGTGGTCCTTGTGAGAAGTTACTAATCCTTGCTTGCATTAGATTGAGACGACTAAGAGGGTAGAAATTTTTGGAGGAATGCAAGCTTAAGTTCTTCCCAGGTCATCACTACCTTCCTCAAGTGATTTATCCAATATAAAGCTTTGTCTTGAAGGCTGAAGGGGAATGTGGTCATCTTGACTACACCTAACAGGATGCTAGGTGATGAATCTCCATTTCATCACCTTTCTGCTTTCATTTTTAACCTTTAAACCATATCTAAATGCATGTATAATCATTATATTACATAAAATAACCTCCATTATTTACAATGTAAATATCGTATAAAATATTGTATTTAAAGCCAAAATAAAAGAATAAAGGGAAAAGAAAAAAATGGAATACCATAGTTATTGAATGACCCTAAACCCCGAGACCTAGGCATCACGATGATTGTGTTGACAAGGAATGAAGCATGGGGATAAGGGCCAATAAACCAATAAAAATCTTAATTTTTAGTTTCCAATAATCCAATTTGGGACCTATTTTATTCTTTATTATTTATACTTCAAATCAATAAACTTTGTACATGAAAGATGCAGATAAAAATACATTGAAAAATATAAAATTTATTTCATCCAAAAAATGCATAGTATGCCCTACACACTCAGAATAAAAAGCCAAAATCCAAACTTCACAGACCTTTACCTTCTCCATATGAACTCAGAATTAAACAAATCACCTTTAGATGGATGTATCCTACACAATCAGAAGATGGGTGTTGTCATCATGATCTTCCTTGAGGCCTCTCTCTCTATTGAATAGGATTGTAGATGGTGGAGCAATGGATAAAGATGGTCAGAGGGTGATAATGGTTTAAATAATGGAAGGGAGGCTGCATGGGAGGATTGGGACTTAGACGGTTTCGAGTTTTGGATCTTCAGAGGAGATATGGAGATATGGTTTCGGTTGGGTTTTGTTTAGAGGAGGGGATAGAGTCAGGTGTTGTTGACATTGGGATTGATTGAGGTTTTGGGTGGAGATGCTGGAATCGGTTTAAGGGAGATGATAAAGGGATAAGGTGGTTGGTTGAGGATCAGAGATGGATGAGTTGTTTGATTTGTTTGGGGTTCCGGTTGTTGAGGGAACGAAGGGAAAGGTGCGTGGGGAACTGGAGGTAGGGGATGACCTGGGTATTGGGTCTAATCGACAAAGAAGAGCTTGTCATTTCCATTAGGAGGTAGTGGACTGGGGATGATGGGTGAGCTATTATATCATACTCGATCCAACAGTCAGGAGGCAGGTCACGTGAGAGAGCACGTGAGGGATATTGGCTAATGTAGAAAGGATAGGAGTCGTTGGATCAAACTTGATCAAACACTCAGGTAATGGGGTGCTAGAGGACATGGATGGTGAAGGATATGGGATAATACTTGAGCGCATCACGAAAGCGTGATGATCACATCATATACGTTCGACAGCGACTAGTCGCACTAATTGCTCGGTGTAGCGGAATTTAAAATTTTTAACCGATGAAACCACATGATCCAAGAACACTTCTTGGATCATTTCATCTAAACCACATACTAGATAAAGGAATACCTCTTGGAGCGTAGTTTTGATTGAGTCTCTAAACAAAGAGACCTCTTGTCTCAAGTTCGATCTGTCGGAGGAGATGATTGCGAGCGTGGAGATGAATCGTGTACTTCTCACAATCTAAGCAGTTGATCCAAGCGATGAAACTCCTGATTTCATCTCACGAGATCAAATGTCTTCTTAACAAGCGAGGTGTACCAAAGAAGACAGAGATCCAAGAGTAGTTGAAGCATCAGCACAACGGCGATACGATGACGACGATGATCTTCTCTTCTATGGTTAGAGTGGACGAACACTTAAGGAAGAGAGAGAGAGAGATGGTGTGAGAATGAGGCAGAGAGAGCAATTAATGTTGAAACTTAAAGATCAAGGGGTGCCTCTTCTTATATAGTAATTTGGGAGTCCATGGATCTCAATCCATGGACAACACAAAATTAATCGATGAGATTGATTTGTGTTTCTTTCAATGGCCATGATTTTGTTGTAAAAACACAACAACAATTGATTTAATTAAATTATATATATTGAATAATCAATATAAATTAATTTTAAATTAAATTAACTAATCTTGAAGATAATTGATAACATCACCCTCAGATATTCCTAATACATGTACATCTTGCATATTGGAAAACCTATAATAAACTCGAATATATGGATCAATTTTCATTGCCATCTCCAGGGTTTCATTATCAAGTTTCTCATTCGATCATTGGGAGTTGGTATCGATCATATGCTTTTCAAAAAACATATATCATACCTTCAAATTCATGTCATTCTTCTAAAGCACGATGACCATGCATGGAATTTGATGGGTCTCAACACCCTATGAGTGAGCTCATTTCTTCTAGTTCACAAGTGAACTTGTATGATCTCTTTGAGAGATTGTATTACTCATATGTCCTCATATGCACACCAGCTCGCCAGTGTATAGACCTTGATTAGGTCATCAACCTATTGGTCTGCCAAATGTACATACTTAGTGACACATCTGTCTCCGGACAGAGGATGTGTGCCTATATTGTGACAATATGACATAGAACTTGGTTATCTCGATCGCGTTAAGTCTACACCTCCAAATCTCTATTCCCATGCATAGGACCTGCATCAAGAGGTCGGTCAGATATCAACATAATGAGAAAGGATTGACATCTCCTACACAGGCCTCTTAACAATCATTTGACGGTGCTTGATGAGTCCTTAATCTGACTCCTTAAATAACCATCTAAGCACCCGTCCCTATGATTCAACCATTGAATCAATAGATGTATGATCATTAAGATGGCCATGGTAAATAACTCTAATTGTACAGAGGGACCTTATAGTGCATTCATTCATTTAATCTCGGATAAGGAGTGAAATAACAAATATCGTTTACGATAAATCAAATATTATAATAACAATTATTGTAGGAATGGTTCGTCTCAGACTCACATGGCTAACAATCTCCGACTATCCCTTAGAACCAGTCAGGTACAATCCTTAAACCCATACTCATTACATGTTGGTCGAAAACCTTTTATTTTAAAGGTTTGGTAAGGGGATCAGAAACGTTGTCGGTAGAGGATACCTTTGTGATGATGATGTTACCACACTTTTGAATCTCCCGAATGATGTGGTATTTCCTTTCCATGTGCTTACTCTTTTGATGCCATCTGGGTTCCTTCGCCTGTGCAACAGCTCCCATTTTATAGCAGAGTAGTGGGATGGGAGTATCAGAGGAAATTACGCCAAGTTCCAGGATGAACTTGCACAACCACACCGCCTCCTTTGCAGCATCCGATACTGCAATGATTTGGCTTCTGTCGTTGAATCGGTTGCAGTGTCCTGCTTCTTGCTTCTCCATCTGACAACACCACCGTTTAACAGGACCACAAACCCTGATGTCGGCTTTCGATCATCAATATATGACTGGAAGTCTGAATCTGTGTATCTCAATACTTGGAGATCACCATCTTCATAGATCAAGATGTAATCTTGTGTCCATCTTAGATACTTGAAAATGTTCTTCACTGCATTCCAGTGTTGTTCTCCATAGCATGATTGGTAACGACTTACTACTCCCATTACATGGCAGATATCTGGCCTTGTACACATCATGGCGTACATTAAGCTTCCTACAACTGATGCGTAGGAGCATCCAGACATGGCTTTCTTTTCCTCAATACTTGGAGGAACCATCCCTTTAGATAGAAGGATACCATGTCTTAAGGGAAGGAAACCTTTCTTGGACCTCTCCATACGTAAATATTTCAAAATTTTCTTAATGTACCCATGTTGTAATAATCCCAATATCCATTTTTCTCGGTTTCTGAACAGCTTCAGACCCAAGATGTAAGAGGCTTCTCCAAGATCTTTCATCTTGAAGGTATGTGATAGCCAAATCTTAACATTGATCATCATCCATGTATCATTCCCAATGATAAGGATGCCATCTACATAAAGCACGATGAACACAAATGGCGCTCCCACTAAGCTTCTTATACACACACACGGTTCATCATGATTCTGCACAAAATCATAACTCTTTGTGGTTTTCTCAAATCTGATGTTCCAGCTACGAGAAGCTCGTTTGAGCCTATAGGTGGATTTCTTTAGTTTGCATACTTTACCTTCCTCGGTTATGAAGGCATGAGGCTGCTCCCTATAGATATCCTCCTCGAGATATCCATTGGGGAAAGCCGTCTTGACGTCCATCCGTCAGATGTCATAGTTAAGAGATACATCTATAGCTATCAGTGTCCTGATGGACTTAAGCATAGCCACATGAGAGAATGTCTCATCGTAGTCGATGCCTTCTCTCTATGTAACCCTTGGCTACGAGTCATGCTTTGAAAGTTTCTACTTTCCCATCAGATCCCATCTTTCTCTTGAAAATCCATTTACACCCAATGGGTTTTTACCCTTTAGGTGGGTCCATACACCATTCTTATGGATGAAGTCAATCTCTGACTTCATTACTAGCATCTGTCTATCCATGTCATGATCTGCGAGTTCTTCATCAAATGAAATTGGATCATTGTCAGTGTCACCTGACACATGGAATATATACCTTTCAGGTGGTGCAACCACCCTTGAACTCCTTCGAAGAGGTATGGGTGTTTCATCTTTATTTATCTTTTCAGTTTCTGGTTCATGAAGCTCATAATCCTCAGGGAACTCAATGAGTTCCTCTGCTTCATTTTTATCTTGACTTTTAAGGAAAAAAATCATCCTCCATAAATTTCACATCTCTAGAGATGCAAAACTTTTGGATCTCGAGGTCATAAAGCTGGTATCCAATGCCATCCTTAACATACCCAATGAAGTAGCACTCACGAGTGCGAGATTCTAGCCTACTTGCATCCACATTCTTCACATGGACCAAGCAACTCCAAACTCTCAAGTTATTTTGGTTCTGTACCAGAGCTCATGAGGAGTCTTAGGTATATACTTGATAGGAATCTTGTTTAGGATATATATTACAATCTCTACTGCACATCCCTAGAAACTAAGTGGTAAATGTGCTTTACTCGTCATTGAACAGACCATATCCATGATAATCATGTTGCATCTTTCAGCAACACCATTAAGTTGGAGGGTTCCAGGAGGAGTGATATTGGAGACCATACCATTCTCTTCAAGGTATTCCTTGAATTCATCTGAGAGGTACTCGCCACCTCGGTTAGATCGAATCTGCTTGATCTTCCTATCGATTTGGTTCTCGACCAAAGCCTTTAACTCTTTGAACTTTCCAAAAGTTTCAAAATTATGACGTAGTAGGAAGATAGATCCACATCACGGATGATCATTAATAAACATCAAATAATATCGATATCCATTTCGGGTCACGGTACTGAAGGGACCACATACATCAGTATATTAGGTCAAGAATACCCTCGCATCGTGTAACCTTGTTATGAGAAAGGCATCCTAGTCATTTTACCTCGACTACAATGTTCACAGGTAGGCAAAGATTGAACCTGTAGAAAATCTAAGGGTCCATATTTTATTAATCTATTGATCAATAGATAAATGACCAAGCCTTTGATGCCAAATCATATTTGAATTATTTCCATCCTCCCTGGATCTTTTAGGGTCTTTATTAGTGGTAGTACCATTCATAACATTTTCATCAATGCACAATTCATAGAGTACACCAGAAGTCAAAACACCATCCGTAATATGCTTATCATAATGATTTATGATTAGTTTATTACATAAAAGGAATGAATATCCACTTCTAACAAGCTTAGATACATATATAAGGTTCATTTTGACTTCAGGTATATAAAGATACTCTTTAAGTAAAATGACTCTCTCTAGAAAATGACAGTCTGCAGGTCCTGACAATGACTGCTGCAACAATTGCATCAGCTCCCATCTGGATGACTATCTCCCATTAATAAAGATCTCTAGTTTCCTGAAACAGATGCAACAAAATGCATACATGAACAGAAGTACCAGAATCTATAGCCCAACTGCCTTCTCGTCCAACGAGAAAATTGGTTTCAATAATGAAAATAGATTTCATACCTGCTGGGACTTTACCTTTGTTGACCGACTTTAGGTAATCCGGGTAATTACGCCTCAAGTGCCTCGGGTTCTTGCAATGATGACAAACATCGATTTTCTTCGATGCTATCATAGTGGACACATTAGAAGATGAGCCAACGCCTTGACTCTTCTTCTTTCTCTTTTGGGCTGGGTCCTTCCAAGTATCATGCTTCCAACAACTTTTTCCTTTGACTTGTGCAACCATTGCACTGCCATAGGGGCTATCTTTCTTCATCGCATCTTCTGCAGACTTTAATGCAGCCAATAGCCCAATGTTAGTATAATCAACTTTACTCATGTGGTACGTGACCACAAAGTCATTGAAAGACTTAGGGAGTGGCAACGGAATGAAGTCAGCCTGTATATCTTCGTCCATGTCAGTTCCAAGGGTTTCTATCTCAGAAAGGTATCCAAACATTTTGAGTACATGTTCTCTGACAGAGGTCTCCTCCTGCATCTTGCATCGAATAAGCTCTTTCATGATGTTATAACGATGTGTGTGACTTGTATCACCGAACATTTCTCTCATATTCACCGTGATGTCTTGGCAAGTGTTATGAAGCGCATTGGACAACCAACCCATAATGTAACACCTTGTCAAAATATGATATTCATCATATTTTTCATTGAACTTAATCTCTTCCAGAGTCTGAGAGTCTGTGTACTTGTCCTTGGAAAGCACATAAGAGATGCGCTCTGCATATAGGACAAGATCCAAATTTCGGATCCAATCCGAATAATTTGGTCCGGTCAACTGATTGATCTCCAAGAGCCTGCTACGTGGGTTCATGGACTTCATTTTCTGGAATTAAGAATGCACTATATTATAACATATAAATAATTATATATTCAATTGAAATCTTTTGATTAAGGAATTTTTAATCAAATTAGTCTTGCCTTTTCAACTTTGAAAGTCCATTCATTGATCACTTTCAAAGCAAAAGGTATACTTACCGCTATATCTCTAGCAAGAACTGAGATCTCCTCTTTACCTTTGTTACATCTCAATAATATGAGAACATGTAACTTGGGTAAAAAATCAGGAACACATTCCTCCTTGCAAGTTCAACTTGCATTTTCCAATTCGGTCTTTAACACCCGGGCCCACCACCCCTAAGGTGATTTTGACCCGTTGTTAATTGAACCAACCGTCAACATGAATAGCACTAGATATGCACAATCCAATATCACCCCAATAATATAAGGACCCGATATTAGGATCATTACGCATACGACCTTACTCTTTCGAGAAGCAAAGAGCCCGATCCAGATGCACTTGTATGCATGAGCGTCACTTCGGACATGTGTCTCCTACATACAATCCTTAACGACGGAACCCTTCGCCTTGATGGGAGACCATGGATGTCACTTATGTGATTCTTCACCTCATATTCAAATTCGAATTACTTATCATGAATCGTATTTACATAATTAACTCTTCTAAGGGAAATACACATCTATTCATAATAGATTATTCTTATTGAATATAATTAATTTAATCATATTGAATCAATTATCAATCCAATTCAATTAACCAACAAACTTGATTGTTACTTGAAGGATGGTATTATCTCAAAATACACATTATTTGAAATTTAATAACTAGAAAAATACATCATGATCATTTCAAACATTATCCCTTCCTTACCCGTCGTTATGGCCAATTCTGACGGGAGTGGAACAGACCTCTCACGGAGCAACCTTATTCCTTTGTTCAACAAAAGGTCCATTAATATATAATAATAAAATTGTAGCGGGTATATTTTAGTGGTCAAGGTGCTACCTCAACGCTCCTCGACTAGACACCATATCTACCTCATGTCAGGATAATACGAATTGATCATTTTGTATTTTGAGATGATAATTGCTCTTTCAACCGAAGTTATACCATATAATAATAATCAAAACATTTTTAATTAATATTATAAGGATATTTTCTAAATAAATCCCCAATCCTATTTAAGCAACAAAGATTTGCATGTAGAGATTATCCTATAACTATTGTAGGATAAACTAGGGTTTTCATGAAACACTCATTCAATGATAATTGATGTTTAATCAATTATTTTTATAAAATAAATATTATTCATCAATTAATCATGGTAAATTCTCAATTTCCTTGATTGGAATTGAATGATAAATAAATTAAGAAATATATCTTGATGATCCAATCATCATCCGACCTATGGAATATCTACGGCAAATGGAGTCGAAATCGCATGAAATAAAAAATTGTGCGATTTTCTGGTTTGATTCTCTACTTAAATCAAGTGCTTATTTCATGTTTCATGAAAAGAAAATAGTAAACAAAAATAGTTTTATTATAGATACATGAATACATGCAAAACAATTTTCATAGCGGGAAATATTCGAATCAATTTGGTGCACTTTTAGACCCAATTAAAGGCTATTATTTTTGGAAAATCTAGACATTCTAAATACATTTTATCAACTAAAAAATACGTCGGAACAATGTACAAACAATAGGTTTCTATTCCATCAAAAACTTTTTCGATTCTTGCATCCAATGCAAAAACAATGATTCCCACGCAACCAAAACATGAACCATGATCGCCTAAGGTTTTAGATCGCATCCAAGACTTGAACAAGGCTTTGACACCACTTGAATGATATGGTAGAATCCTTAAGTGCGTCATGGAAGCATGATGATCGCATCATATACGATCGAGAGCGACTAGTCACACTAGTTGCTCGGTGCAACGGAATTTAAAATTTTCAATCGATGAAACCACATGATACAAGAACACTTCTTGGATTGTTTCATCTAAACCACAAACTAGATAAAGGAATGCCTCTTGTAGCGTGATTTTGATCAAGTCTCTAAACAAATAGACCTCCTGTCTCAAGTCCGATCTATTGGAGGAGACGCTTGCGAGCGCGAAGATGAATCGTGTGCTTCTCGCAATCCAAGTAGTTGATCCAAGCGATGGAACTCTTGATCTCATCTCACGAGATCAAATGTCTTCTTCACGAGCGGGACGTACCAAAGAAGATGGAGATCCAAGAGTAGTCGAAGCGACGACACAACGACGATGTGACAACGACGATCTTCTCTTCAAGGGTTAGAGTGGATGGCCACTCAAGGAAGAGAGAGACAGAGAGATGGCGTGAGAATGAGGGAGAGAGAGAGAAATTGATGTTGTAACTTGAAGAGAAAGGGGTTCCTCTTATTATATAGTATTTCGAGAGTCCATGGATCTCAATCCATGGACAACACAAAATCAATGGATGAGATTGATTTGTGTTTCTTTCAATGGCCATGATTTTGGTGTAAAAACATAACAATTGGTTAAATTAAATTAGATATATATTGAATAATCAATATAAATTAATTTAAAATTAAATCAACTAAATCTTGGAGATAGTTGGGAAGATGATTGACCTCATCCCTAAAAGGGGGGACGACCACCTATTCCCTTTAGGACTCGGTAGACGTCCACCACCTCTAATTGGAAGGAGGTAATCTTCTTCCAATTCATGACATTACATTATCACATAAAATCTCCAATATTTACAACACTTGTTGTAAATTATCTCACAAAATAAATTCATAATTACCTTCTGAATATTGCGATCATGCCATTGGAAATGTATGAATCACATTCACAGCTCAAAATAAAATGTAAATTATTTTTAATTAAATATCCAATATGAATCCAATTCACATTAATAATTAATCAACAAATATAAAATATAATAGGCTCTCTTCATTACATTATAAATCACATTTATAATATATATGAATAATTGGAAAGTGCTATCCATATTATTGTTATCTATAATAATTAAATCACATTTAATTATATTGGATCATCATTCACATGCATCTAAATAATATGAACCAAACTTATATAATTAAATCATATTTGATTATCCATTTTTCAATGTTTGATTTAATCTAACAATGGAATTATTCTCGAACTCTTTCAAGAACAATACGCTTTCTTCACAGATACTTAGAGATAAGGACATGGGGTTTGTATGTTCTACATCTAGTGACTTGGATATTGAGATAACATCTCAAATCCAGATCTCATGGACCTCTCATAGATGCTCGATTAAATCAAGATCGTAAATCTAATATTTTTATTGCATCTGGATCACATTTAGATCAATGTCCAATATTTGGACCAAGAACATATCACTTTCTCTACATAGAGGAGTCACTAAAATCCAGACATGTTTCATCACTCCCTCGGAATGGAAGCGTCATGGTTATAGAATCATTTATGATCACATCACCCTCGGCTATTCCTAATACCTGCACATCCTGCATACTGGAAGACCTATAATAAACCTGAAGATATTGATCAATTTTCACTACCATCTTCAGGGTTTTACTTTCAAGTTTCTCATTCAGTCATTGGGAGTTGGTATCGATCATATGCTTTCCAAAAAAGCATATATCATACCTTCAAATTCTTGTCATGCTTCCAAAGCGTGACAACCATGCATGTAATTTGATCGGTCCTAGTACCTCATAAGCGAGCCCATGTCTTCGGGTTTACCTTGTATAATCCCTTTGAGAGATCGTATTAATCATATGCCCTCATATGCACACCAGCTCGCCAGGATATAGACCTTAAATAGGTCATCTACCTATTGGTCTGTCAAATGTACATACTTAGTCATATAGTAACGCATTTGTCTCCAGTCAGAGGATGTGTGCCTATATCGTGACAATATACGGCATAGGACTTGGTTATCTCTATCTCCTTAAGTCAACTCTTTGACCTAACTAATCTGACACCTTCGAATCTCTATTCCCATGCAGAGGACCGGCATCAAGAGGTCGATCAGATATCAACCTAGTGAGAAAGGATTGCCATCTACTGCTCAAGCTGGAGATCGTCTCTTAACAATCATCTGACGATGCTTGAGGAGTCCTCAATCTAACTCCTTAGATATTCATCTAAGCACCAACCTCTATGATTCAACCATTGAATCAATTGTTGTATGATCACTAAGAAGGCCATGGTACATAACCCTAATTGTACAGAGGGACCTTGTGGTGCATTCATTCATTTAATCTCAGTTAGGGATGGGAATAACCAATGATTTTTATTGATAAATCAAACATTACAATAACAATTATTGTAGGAATGGTTTGCCTTGGGCCCACATGGCTAACAGATGTTTGATCAGGGGTTGGTGGATTTGACCAGACGGTTTGAGGTGGACCAATTGGTGCTAGACACGTGGACTTTGACCATGTTGGCCAATGCATAAAATAAAAGGAAAATATATTAAAATAACAAATGACCTCAAATGCAAAAAATATTTAAAATGAATAATGGTGATCTAGTGCATTCTTCAATGTTTACGAATGACTCATATGCAAATGGACCTGATTATTCAAGTTATGATTTTTTGGATAGTATTTTATGTATATAAAATACATTTTTTAATTTGTGTTTTTATTTGGTTTACTGCATGTAAAAATCAAACAAAATGTGAAATAAAACAGTGGATACAAATGCATTTTTTAGATTTTTATGGGTCAAGAACGAGTCAGAATAAAATATGAAAGTCAAATATTTACATATGAATAGGTCAGTATGCTCAAGTTAAGGTCTCTCTTTTTTACCGCTTTTCTGATATTTTTATATTTTTATTTTTATGTATTTAGTTAGAAAATATTATGAAATAATAAATGAAAAAGAAAGAAATCAAAAGAGTTAAATATGTTATATATATACAATGGAATTAATTTCATGTCAATTGAAGTTAGTGTGAATAATTAAAAAAAGATAAAGTTAGGTAAATAATTACATGTGATATGTACGCAGAATGAAATGCTAATTTATGCAAATTATTTGCAAGCGTATGGATGTTAATTATGAGTTATAAACACACGAATGCACCTAATTACTCGTAATTAAGCTCTATTTTCAGCTAGTCAGAGTCATGAATTACATATTCATCAATGATGTTGGTCTCGAATATGCCGAGGAGGGCTGCACGGATGTGCCGTTAGTTCAAACGACATCGACGAGGGTTGCGGGGAGAAGATGCCGATGAAGGGATGATGCGGCGATGATGAACAACCGTACAAGAGTTATGGGGACGAGAAAGAGCCATATGCGATAGTGCGGAGGGAGTCGACTAGTGGTGCTTGTAGAGAAGGTGCTGGTGGTGTCGGTGGGGACGTCCAGGTAAGGTATTTGGGGAGAGAGATATAGAGAGAGAGAGGAGAGGGGGTGTCACGGGGCGTTGAGAGATGGAAATCCCATGCAAAATCTGCGAAAGGAACCCGTGTATGAAAATTGGTTCGGATCGGGTTTACCCGAACTAACTCGGGTTTGGGTCCAACCCGACCCGTCCTTGAAATTTATCAAATCAAGACTCAGTCCCAACTCAGGCCCAGACCATGTAACGTGTTCGTGTCGAATCCTTCCTGGCTACTCCACCCTAGGGAGGTCGTCATAAATTTTCCTTGCAACCTTCTACGGGGTTTTCTTCCCTTTCTTTCCAGTCACGGCGGCCGCGGCGAAATTGCAGGGGGGCAGCTTCGATGGCGGCAGTACCCCGACAGGGGACGGCGGCGGCACATGAGGCCGTGGAGGCTTCGATAGCGGTGGACCTTCCACTGCTGGGGCTGGAGTTGCCAAACCCGAAGGCTGTAACGGAGTCGAGGGCGGCGGAGGTTACCTTGATAGGGGCTGTGGCATCGACGATCGGTATGGGGGCGAGCTCGGGCGCTAGGGGTTACTCCGCAGATCAATCGGATCCACCGCCTTCTTCCCATCCGCCTTTTCCGGTCGCCTTCCTCGATTTTCTCGAGGAGAATGGCATAGATCCTTCCATTTACGCTCTCGACATCTCCATTCCTCGATACATAAGGTTTGTAATCTGTGGCCGTCTTTGTTTTCGAAATCTCTTTGTTTGCATTCTGTTACACGAAACAGGGCACTCGTAAAGATATGATCTCCGTCCATATAAGATATTATCACTGTCCTCACTTTACGAATGAGAAAAATATTTTTATTGCTGGTGCAAAGATAGGTTTTTTTAATGAATTTGTATCACAATGTTATATGTTTAGTTCTGATAGGTTGTATAATTACCGAAGGGGAACGATTTTTTCCCTGATTTATTTTATTTGTTCGAGGAAACTATTTCAAAAAGTTAGATGTGAGCCTAATCGCTCATAAGAGATTATTTTCATCTGTTTCTGCTATGATAAAAAAATGTCTGTCGATATTTCTTTTAAAAAAATGTCAGTATTGACGATATTGATTTTTTTGGATATAGCATAGCAGAACAAACTCTAGAAGGAAAAAGATTGATGTATTCATCAACCGAACATGGTTTGTTAGAAAATAGTAATGCGGAAGTGAAAAGATAAACAAAGTATAGAAGAACAGAAAGAATAAACTTGGAGTACAAGATTTTTACATGGAACCCTACTCCCTAAGGAGCGGAATGAAACCACGGGAGAAGGCCTCAAAGGACCATATGTTGCATTCAACTTTTTCAATGGATACAATGGGTGTGAGGGTCTATATATAGCCCTCACCGAGTCTCCACATCTCCAAAATGGTAGACGTGGGACTAAAGACTGGATGGGGTAATCTCCTACACATATGACACATATAACAAATACTCCAACACTCCCCCTCAAGCTGGAGCATGCAATGCTCAACTTGGAGAAACAGAAAGAAACTCAAGTCATAATACATGACACTACAAACAATATGAACTCAATGCGCACAACTGTCGGCTGCTGTCGAGGATGTTGCTTCTCATGCCGTGCATGTGAGGAGGACGAACGGGCTGGAGTGTGAGTCATCTGAATCTCCTCGTCGGAGAGCATGTTCTCTCTACTGCGCCTGTCAAAGTCACTACAACTAGAAATGAGTCTCCTCGTCAGAGTACTCTGGGTCTCTCCCATCTGGCTCAGAGAATGGTACTCTACTCTGGAGTCCATATGATACCACATGAAAACCCTTGCCCTCATGGCATAGGGAATGGGATCTCTACTCTGAACACATGAAAACTCTGGCCGACAAAACAAGAATGATGGGGACCATGACAAAAGATGGCGAACATGTGCACATATGAAAAGACCGCATACATGTGCGTGTCTGAAACTGGAGACTCGGAAACATCTGATGTCGAGTCTGAACATCCGAGAAACTATAGAGTCTGGACAACTGGCTGGTCTGAAATATGTATCTGGAGAATCTGAATAGACCTGTGACTCTACACAATACTCCCCCTTTCTCCCATACTAGTTGGAATATATGTCATCGACTATGTTGGGAGAAGACAAGATATATGAGGAGAAAAACAAATAAGCCGTCATTTATATTTTTTTCGACTTTTCTTCTCACCCATTTTCTTATAAGCCGCTACACAGTTTTTTACAGCTTTCCTCTCCTTTTTTACAAATCTTTACGTACGACTTTTTATTATACACGCCTCTCTTTTTTTGCAAAATATATTTTTGGATACTCGATGGGCTCCCTTTCTCTCCATCTTCTCATTTTTTTAATATTCGGCCCAAATTGCAACAAGGCCCACTTGGGCACTTACAACGAGAGAAATATCTTTTTTTATAAAGGGCCATCGGGCCCGCTCGGACCTTGAAGAAAACATGCATCGCCCCTTTTAGGATTCCCTCTTGCGGGAACCCATCCAATCGAAAGGACCCCCCCCTTTGGGGTTTCCTGATTTGCTTCCTGGAGCAACCAAGAGGAAGGGGCGCTGCCAGTTGCTGGAGCTCTTGCGCATAGGAAGGGGGGAGCTCGTCGCTTTGGAAAAGGGACAACATGTAGAACTGGGTTTGAGCGCGTGCCGCTTGGAAGCTCGTGTGGATGCCGCACCTTCTCGCCGCTTTGGAAAAGGGGTGACATGGAGAACTGGGCTTGGGCGCGCGTCGCCTGGAAGCTCGCGCGGGTGCTGCACCTTCTTGCTAGGGTCACTGCATAGACGATGAGATGAATCTGCTGGAGAAGAGAGTCGTAGGAGGGCTCGCCACTGGAAGGAGAGCGAGGCTACCAGGTTGCGCGAGCCTTGCATGCCTGCACGATGCGGCCTGGAGATGGGTTATGGGTGCCGCTGGGGCAGTTTCGTGCGATCTGGGAGTTCGATCGAAGGAAGTCGCGCAAGAAGTTGCCTGGAGGAGCACGACTGAAGGGAATCTTCTGGAGCCACCGCATCGAGATAAGAGATAGAGATGCCGCCATCAGGAGGGATTTCACTGCCTAGGGCTACGACTAGGGCTAGGCTTGCTACTGGAGTAGCGACACGAAGCCTGGATGCCCGGGAAGATCGCCTGGGCCGCACTTACAGGTTAGATCTCGCGCCCCCTGTGCGAGATGCATTTCGTCATATGCTTGGGAATGGACGATTATCATGACCGAAACAATGACTGATTAGGGTTCCTGACTGGAACCCTAATTTCTTGGAACTTCATGAACAGACTTGAACAAATCATAGTTGAAACGAATCTCGAATAGAACAAATTCAAAGAACTTAAAATCCTCGAGAATCGACCCACTCTGATACCATGTTAGATTATAGTAATGCGGAAGTGAAATGATAAACATAGCATAGAAGAACTGAAAGAATAAACTTAGAACACAAGATATTTACGTGGAACCCTACTCCCCAAGGAGTAAGATGAAACCACGAGAGAATACCCCAAAGGGCCATATATTGCATTCAACTTTCTCAGTAGATACAATGAGTGTGGGGGTCTATATATAGCCCCCACTGAGTCTCCACATCTCCAAACTGGTAGATGTGGGGTTAAAGACTGGATGGGGTAAATGGATCCATCTTCCATACATAATTCATGGAAGGCCGTATCGATACCGATATCGTTTCGATATCATATCGATACGATATTTCGACGATATATCGCTGAAATATCGCCCATATCGACGAGCCTTTGTGAAGAAAATGCCTGGAAATCGGGATATATCGCCATATCGGTGCCCATATCGGTCCCACGTCGATATCGATATATCGGCGATATATCAGCGCTGATATATCACCGATATTTCCTTCTGTTACATATTACACATAACAAATACTCCAACATGGTTCAAGAAAGGTGAGCCCAGGATGTCTTGAAATTAGTGTAGTCCTCTGCACGAGGCACATGAATATCTTTACAAACAGTAGGGATTTGGATCCCTAAAGTAGTGTGCAATCTCTGGCAAGAGAAGTATTGGTAATTTACATAGTTGGTGCCCATGCCTTTGTGATCAAGAAACCCCCACCCATTTGCCATATTCCTAGTGGTCTTCGAAAGCAGAGGATGAACCCTTAGTAGAATATAATTTCTCCGTCAGACTCAATTGCTCCTACGTACTCTGATTTGAAACTGTAAAAGAGAAGATTGGATATTAATAGTCAATCTCGTCTAATTTTGCAAAATCGGTATTCGATATTCAGTCGGAAGGGTCACTGATAGAGAATAATCGGTATTCGGGTGACTATTCGGAATTATTCGATTTTGTATTTTGTAATTATTTTAAATATAAGATTTAATTCTAATACATATATTCTTATATATTTATACATACATGACCATCAATTAACAAGAATCCAAGATAAAAGCAAGCTTGTAAAAGTTGGCCCGACTAGTTGAGTTGGGCGGGTAGCCGACTCTACTAAGCCTAGTCGGCCATCAGTCAGCCAACCGACTAGTTGGCCGACTTTTACATAGAGTTTTTTTAATTTTTTTAAGTTCTTTGCTTTTTTTAAAGCAAACTTATTCTGATATACTTAATATTATATTTAAAGTCGACTATTCTTTTGTTTCATTATGATAATATAGAAAATGTACAAACCTATGTAATTATATAAGAATATACATCACTAATAAAGCCTTTTCGCACAATTAAGTAGGGTCGGCTACATGAATTCTTCGCCTCCATTCAGATCTATCTTGGGTCATTCTCGGGCTTATATCCAAAAAACTAAGATCCATTTGTATAGTCTCTTTCCAACACTTCTTGGGATGTCCTCACCCTCTCTTAGCTGGCTCAACATCCCAACACACGCATCTCCTAATTAGTGCATCCACTGATCTTCTTTGCAAATTTCCTAACCATCTTAAGCGGTTTTCTCGCATCTTATCCTCGATTGGAGCTACACCAACTTTCTTTCTGATTGCATCATTCCGAATGTGAATCATCTGATCTTTACGTGTGTGTCCACACATCCACCTTAGCATTTTTATTTCTACTACAACCATTCTCTGCACATGTCTATGGTTCACAGACCAACATTCAGATCCATAGAGCATAGCAGGTCTCACGGCTGCTTTGTAAGACTTTCCTTTAATTTTTTAAGGAATTTTCTTATCACAGAGAACAACAGAAGTTCCTCTCCACTTTAGTCAGCCTGCATTTATTCTATTAGTAACATCTCCATCAATTTCCCCATCCTGTTGTAAAATAGATCCCATATATCTAAAAGAATCTCTCTTCTGAATGTTATTGTCACCAATCTTCACCTCAATTCCTTCACCATTGCTTCCATCAAAGGTGCACTCCATATATTTCGTCTTAGCCCTACTTATACGAAATCCTTTAGGCTCCAATGCATGTCTCCAGACTTCAAGCTTCTCATTTACTCCATCTCTAGTCTCGTTAATCAACACATTATCATCAGCAAATAACATATACCAAGGTAATTCATCCTAAATGTGACTTGTCAACTCGTCCATAATCAAAGTAAAAAGAAATGGACTCAAAGCTGAACCTTGATGTAAATCAATGTTGATGTCAAAATAGTCAGTCTTCTCAGACGCGGTCCTTACACAAGATAATGCCCTCTCATACATGTCCTTTATGAGGTTAATGTATAGGACATGCACTTGTCTCTTCTCCAAAAGTCTCCACAATATCTCTCGTGGGACAAAATCGTAAGCCTTCTCCAAATCAATAAAGATCATATGGAGGTTCTTCCTTTTAGCTCTATAAATCTCCATTGTTCTCCTCAGCAAATGGATGGATTCAATAGTTGCGTGATCTGGCATGAATCCGAATTGATTTTCTTTTACGTTGGAAACTTGCCTCAATCTTTTTTCGATCAGACATTCCCAAATTTTCATAGTGTGACTCATCAGCTTGATACCTCTGTAATTTGAACAATTTTGAATGTCTCCTTTATTCTTATAAAGAGGCACCACGATACTCCTCCTCTAATCTACAGGCATTTTCTTGCTTCGCCAAATAACATTGAATAGATTTGTAAGCTAAGTCAAACCGCGCTCATCTAAAACTCTCCATACTTCTACAGGGATGTCTTCCGGTCCTACACCTTTCCCAGGTCTCATAACCTTCAAAGCCTCCTCTACCTCCTTTCTTTGTATTCGTCTATAGCTTGCACGATTCAAGTAACTTTCACTACTAGCTAGATCACTCAAAGTAATATCTCTATTTCCTTCCCCAATGAAAAGTTTATGGAACTACTGCTCCCATCTAGTCTTTACGTCCTTTTGAGTAACAAGCACGCGGCCTTCCTCGTCCTTAATGCATCTCACTTGAGAAAAGTCTTTGGTCTTTCTTTCTCTTGCTTTGGCCAACCTAAATATATCCTTCTGGTCCTCCTTAGAGTCGAAATTTTTATAAAAAACTTCATAAGCTTTTGACTTAGCTTCGCTTACAGCCTTCTTTGCTTCCTTCTTCGCTATTTTGTGGTTTGTGACAATTTTCATTGTTCTATCCTTAGGGTGCGTTTGGTATGCGGGTTACCCCGAGGTAAACTGGTAGGGGGTAACCCGTTTTTGTGTTTTGGTGTTTGGATAGAGGGTTAAACTGGGGGTGGGTTTGTTGTGATATGGTTGTATTGAAGTTTGGAAAAGTGAGTAGTTATTGTGATGTGATTGTATTGGAGTTTGAAAAAGTAGGTAGAAGTTGAGTAGTTTATATTTTTAGATGATATGATTGGATAATATATTATTTTTTAGAATAGATAACAGAGAAATGATTTATTTAATATATTAAAAAAGAGAGGAAAAGCGGGCCCCACATGAGAGAGAGAAAAGGAGGTTTGTGAGGGTAAACCCCTAGCCGAACATGGTCTTAGACATAGCTTTAAAGCATGCTCTTTTAATTTTTAGCTTCTCTTGCACCCCTTCACTCCATCACCAAGCCTCCTTTTGACCTGAAGCTCCTCCCTTTGACTCACCTAGTATCTCTTTGACTACCTTTCGGATACTAATTATATAAGAATATATGTATAAAATGATTTATATATTTAAAATAAAAAAAATCAAAAATCGACTAATGGCCGACTAAATCCGATTAGTCATCCGACTGCCAATTATTAGTCAGTGAGCTCGCCAACCGAGTACTGACTATTGTTTTCTGCAACCTTGTTCAATCGAGGACCCCTCGTACCACATAGTCGGACCGACTACTCAGTATAGTCGCCTGACTAATGCAACACTGATTTGCCCAATAAGCAGCTGCCATAATGTCTCTTTGAGCAGCTTAAACATAATAAACAGCACCATTTTTGTCCAGTCAACCCTTTAAAATCTAAAAGTTGTTCCATCACCAAGCACTGATCAGGATATGGCAAATTCCCCTCCGAAATGTGGAAGGGACCTCAAGCTTCCAGGTTGAATATCAAGTTTGGTAGAGTAACCGTAAATGACTCTAAGGAATTTGGAAAGCAAATCGTCTCGGGAGCCCCACAACCCAACCATCCACTTCAGAAGTAGTGTTTTCGTAGCAATCCGGATATCTACCATAGGCAGCATTTTAATTTTAGCATGAAAAGCAGAATTGCCCGAGTGAAATTGTTGGTTCCAATGTTCATCATATAATCACATGAATATTACAAGTTAACTGATATTTCACGAACTAGTTTTCTACATGGTTATTTATGATTCTTTTTTCTGTCAGAAGGTTAAAGCCTGTTCATGATTCTCACCTTCCAGAGATTGAAGCCGAGCTCAAATGTAAACTTGAAAAGGTGGGCTGGCTACCACATTTTTTTGCCATCCCACCCCATATTCAGATAGCTAGTACCATCCCATATAGCCAAGGAAAGGTGAGCATGTTCTTCCACATTTCACGAGGATTATTATTTATGCATATGCAAGTTGATGTAGTTTAAACAAGAGAAGACTAGAATATGAATATCTTTTTTGCATTCATTCTCTATCTATAATTGATCATGGATCAATTAAAATTAGTGTTTTATTCATTATGATTTTGAGGAAGAAAAATGTAGGTGCTCCTGAATTATATCTATTTCAAGCAAGGAAGTTTATATGTTGAGAAACGTTTAACTATAATGTAACTCTTCTGGATAGTTTGTATTTTTCTATTCATGTGTACTCGCCATTAAATGGTCTGATGGTAGTGCAATGTGCCTTCCACCCAAGAAATCATGGTTCAAATCCCCCTTGTTGGGGGTTGCGTTAGGTTGTCGACAACCAGCTGTTAGAAAATAGGAATGTGGAAATGATAAATGATAAACAAAGCATGAAAGAACAGAAAGAATAAACTTGGAACACAAAATTGTAACGTGGAACCCTACTCCCTAAGGAGCGGGATGAAACCATGGGAGAAGGCTTCAGAGGGCTGATAGTCTATTGCTTTTCTCATCTGAATACAAGGGGTGTGTGGGTCTATACATAGCCCCCACTGAGTCTCCACATCTCCAAACTGGTAGATGTGGGACTGAACTCTGGATGGGTAAATGGATCCTGGAGAGATCCATTTACCCATCTCTCATATAAGAGATGCATAACCAAATACTTCAACACTCCCCCTCAAACTGGAGCATGCAATGCTCAGCTTGGACAAACAGAAAGAAACTCAACTCACGCTACAAGACACTACAAACAATATCAACTCAACGCGCACAACTGTCGGCTGCTGTCGAGGACGTTGTTTCTCATGCTGTGCAGGTGAGGAGGACGAACGAGATGGAGTGTGGGTAAACTGAATCTCCTCGTCGGAGAGCATGTGCTCTGTACTGCGCCTGTCAGAGTCACTGAAACTGAAATGAGTATCCTCGTCGGAGTACTCTGGCCTGCCACAACATGTGGACAACTGCTCCATCTCTGAAAAGGACCGAACTAAAAAAGCCGTGGAGTGCAATCCTCATCGAAGTCCACAATCCCTGGAGAATGGAGTCTGAAAAGTCTCATCGTCGGAGAACTGGATCTCTCCCATCTGGCTCAGAGAATGGTACTCTACTCTGGAATCCCTATGAAATCACATGAAAACCCTTGCCCACATGGCATAGGGAATGGCCCTTTACTCTGGAGTCCCTATGACTCACACGAAAACTCTGGTCGAAACTACAAGAATGATGGGGACCACGACAAAAGATGGCAAACATGTGCTCATATGAGATCGCATGCATGTGCGTGTCTAAAACTGAAGACTCGGAACCAATCTGACGTCGAGTCTGAATATCTGATCATCTGTAGAGTTTGGAATCTGACATCTGAATCTGCAACAGACCTGTGACTGTACACAATACCCCCACTTTCTCCCAGACTGGTCGGAAAACAATGATGTCGACCATGTTGGAGAAGACAAAACAAGACATGAATATGGGGAGAAAATAAAACATCACAGATGCCGAATTTATTTTTTTCTTCGGTTTCTCAAATTATATATATATATATATATATATATTATTTTTATGCCTTTTTTTGCAATTCATTTCATTTTTTTGCTTAGTCGTTCCCCCTTTTCCGGCTATTCTCATTTTCAATTTTTTATTGCGTACGATTTTTCTTTGTACGTGCCTTTTTTATTTTATTGTTTTTTTGAACAATATAAACGTGGCCCATTTGGGCCCAAAGATGCCTTAACTCTCTCTCCTTTTTTTTAATAAAAAATACACACGAGACCCAATTTGGGTCCAAATAAAAGCAACCTACCCTTCTCCTTTATATATATATATATTAAACTGAAGTAGGCTCGTTGGGCTCAGTCGAGAGAACCCTTTTATTTAGGGTTCGGGTTCCTCGATGGGAAAACATCCATCCTGTGCCGCCGCCATGGAGGACTCCTGGGAGATCGCGCGAGGAGAAGAGGGGATGCACAACGCCATAGAGGGAGGATGTTCGATGATCTAGAAAAATTGACAACAGGATGGCGTCGCCTATCGATAATGCCGCCAGAGATGTGGCGAGGACTGGAGATGGCGAGATCCCCCATCGCTTGGGCTGGCACAAGTCTTGCGCGTGCGCACGTTGGAGAGATGAAGGTGCAACGCGTCATCTGAAGATGTTGGCTTGGAATTGGTGGTGCATGTGGGCCGATCTGGAGGAGGCGCGCCACCTGCGCTGTGGGAATGAGGTGCCGCTTGTAGGACACGAGGAGATGCGCGAGTCTGGAGTGGGGATGTGCCTGTGCGACTCCGTTTTTTTTTCGGATCTGTTGCGCGCAATCGGGGATGATGTGCGACATCTGGAGTGCGGCCTGGATGCGTGCAAAGGATCGCGCCACCATGATACTGGAGCCTGTGCGGTCGAACCCCATGATTAGGGGTTTCCAAAGGAACCATGGGAATTAAACTTGAGCCAAAATCATATCTTCATAAAATTGATCTTCAAGAATGAACATTAATCGAATCTCGAACAGAACAAAGAACATGAAATCTTTGAGAATCGAACCTGCTCTGATACCATGTTAGAAAATAGGAATACAGAAATGATAAATGATAAACAGAGCATGAAAGAACAGAGAATAAACTTGGAACACAAGATTTTAACGTGGAACCCTACTCCCTAAGGAGCGGGATGAAACCACGTGAGAAGTCCTCAGAGGGCTGATAATCTATTACTTTTCTCATATGAATATAAGGGGTGTGGGGGTCTATATATAGCCCCCACCGAGTCTCCACATCTCCAAACTGGTAGATGTGGTACTAAACTCTGGATGGGTAAATGGATCCTGGAGAGATCCATTTACCCATCTCTCATATAAGAGATGCGTAACCAAATACTTCAACACCAGCGTAACAAATAATCGAATCTTTTAACATAGATTTGAGCAAGAATTCATGTAGCAGACCCTACTTATAGTGGGAGAAGATTTTGCCATTTTTTAAGTGTACTTGCCCTTACCTACGCCTCATAATATATATATATATATTAAGGAAGCCTTGTTTTATACATGAAGGGCTAGTGTTCATTCTTAATCTTTCAATAATCATGCCCTATCCACATGGTATCAAAATGCCAATCTGAGAGCGGATCTCCTTGTCCACGTATCCTAAAAAAATCCTCCAGCCCCTCTGAAACCCTTGCCATCAGATTGACCGCCCACCTCTATGCCATGAATAGTCCATGTTGCCTCCTTGCTCGCTGCATCTGATGCAAATGCAATCTATCACTATGGTGAAGCCAATAACCCCATGCTTCATCACGCCATTGCGTCTTAGAAGTGCTGGTACTCGAAGTGCTGCCATCATTGCTAGCATCACCTCTGGTGTCACCACACCCTAGCATTACTGGCGTCGCCATCATTGTGTCCTCATGTTGCGGTGAAATTGGCACCCATTGTGCCTTTAGTGTTGTGTCTCTCTCTAGCACCATTGCATCTTAGAGGCAATACAACCACCCGGTGCAACCATCACATAAGACAACACATTCACCATTCCAGTTGTACAACCACACATGTGCCAACCATCTCCCTACCTCATGCTTACATGTGATTGATTTTTCAACATGGTAAAACCATATTTAGAGCATTTTTAGTATGGATATTTTTATTTTGTGCAGTTCTACCCTAGTAGGAGATATCTAGGAGTATGATCTTAACATGTCATGTTGATGTCGTCTCACCAAAGCCAGGGTTTTAAATATTGCGATATATCTTTGATATATCAGTATCGAGAGGTTAGGGGTTTTGATATTGCATGGTATACCATTTTACCCGATATCGATCTATATCAAGTTATCAACACTATACCGGTTAAATGTCCCATATCGATCGAAATTGGTAGATTTTAGTACAATTTTCTTGGATATTGGTCGATATCGACCGATACCACCTATATCAGACCTATTTTGTCTGATATCACTTTTTAGGTTTTAGCAATGAAGATGAACACAACTCTAGAGCTGATCAAGGAATGTTTGCCACATATATGTTACATTGCTCAATAGCTTGTTCGTTTGATATCTGTTATAACTCGACACTTTTTATATATAATATGTGATTTGATATAAAGTCAATGTGCTAAATATAGCTCCTTGATGTCCCTAAGTTGTTATCGTTTAAATTTCATTGTTTCCTTTCTAATTTCTCTCAACAATCAACAGTCAAGAATCGGCATTGACAACATCGATATGTGCGATATAATGGGTATTGATGTGCTAAATACACCTCATTCTTGCATATAAATGCGTATTTGTATGTTACTTATTTTTTAAGAACTAGGATGATCTTAATTTGCGAACAACAACCTTTTTCCATTTTCGAGATTTCCATCGATATCATTGATATATCCCAATATATCACCGATATATACTTTTCTGGGCGGACTAATATGATATTGATATTTTGAACCTTGACCAAATCATGTAAAGAAAATAATGTCGTCATAACGTTGATATCATCATAAATCATGATATTGACAATAAAATCGATTTCTTCACAATACTAAGATTTCAATGTTCTTTCGATAACTATGACAGAAATACACACTTGTCGCTGAAATAGAGGTCTATATAAAAGGCTTTTTAGTAGTATTGCCATCATAATCGTCACAAAGAAAATTTAAGCATTGAAACAAATGCCATATCCCTTCAAACACGACATGAATTGATTCGTCAATTGCCTTTGTAATTGATTTATGTGTTTTTTTAATATGATCATGAATGTATATTATCATTCATATTTGAGGCATGTAATAAGTATTGTGGAGTGATATATGAGTGGGTCGAGTTGTTTCACATGTGCGTGTATGTGGGCATGTGATGTAGGTTGTATACTTGTGAATGCTTGTAGTTGTATGGGGATACATAACTCAGATGCGATACATAGGACTAAATAGATTCGAATACGATTCAAATTTAGATTAGATAGAGATTAGTCGTAAAATTTACTAGGATTAATTGACGATTTTTTAAATAAAAGAGCTAGTCATCCCAGTAGGATTGAATTCCCTACAAATGAATTGAATCATTTAATGGTTATGGTCTCCTGTCATTACGAAGGATTTCTGTTGCCATGGTTTGTGCTTAGGGGTCACCTCTGTGAGGTCGGAGCTTCGTAATACAAGATCACATGGATCATACATCTCCATTTCTTGAAGGATTGAGCCATATACATAGCACCCACCAACTATCATCCTATAAGGGGTGCGTTGTTGGATTGTGCATAGTGTAGCATTATGATCATTGACAGTTCATTTGATTAATATCACGTCAACATGCACCTTGGGGGTGACGAGCATAGATACTAAAATCTAAATCATTGGGAACGCAAGTTGGACTTGTGTGGTGGAAAGGGTTCTGGCTTCATTCATCATAGTTGCATTTCCCATATATTCGGTGTGCGTTGAAAGTGGAAAGGAGATCCCCGTTCCTACTTGAGGCATATAGGTTGGCGTTGCCTCATGTTCTTGAGTTAGAGAAGGAATTAACTTTCCAATTAATTTAAAAGCAGGACATTTTTCTTTCAGAATTTCCTTAGACAAAATTTTCTAAAATGCAAAATGTTTTCGTTTCATATGGTGACTCTTAACCCATTCAACACATTACTTGAAGTCAATCAGTTGACATGATCAAATTAGTTGGACTAGATTTGTAATTTGGAGATCGTACGTGCAACATAGCGTATATGGAATGTACTCTCCATAGCAAAATATAGAGAATCTCAGAATGACGAAGACCGCTAGTTAAGAAGTGGAATGGCGACTGTGCTCGTGTGTTGCTACATTCTTGGATTCCTATCAAATGTGCTTCGGAAGCAATGCGTTGATATAGAATCTACTGATGATATCCTCCTCAATCTGAAGAGATCTGTGGTGATGGCAGTGGCAACGATTTTGCAGCAAGGTATTGTGCTGGGATTTTCATTAGTTTTTACTGTTGGCATGCTAGTTGGCAGCGAGGGAAGCTGTCAATCATACGCTTAATGAAGCTTTGATGATCAATGAAAAAGGGACGGGGAGTACTGAAATGGCTAATTTTGCATCTAATAACAGCCAGAGCGCAATGCAACTTCGGAGGTTAGCATATCTAAGATTGCGAGTATTCCCACACTCACATTGTAACTATCCTGAGAAAAAAAGGAACAAGGGAAACTTTGAATCGAGTTCAAAGTCTAATTGATTGATGTTCTGAGTGGATCATTGCAGAGAGTATGGTTTCTAAGCAAGACTTAGATCTGTCTATAATATTCTATCCATTTGAGAAAACATGAGGTGTCAACCCTGGAAGTTCTCCTCCTTTGGCCTATCTTGAGTTTTCAATTATTTAAATTATATGCATTTGAGGAGTAATGCATGGTTTAGGATTGTGTTTCACATGAATTGCATTTTAAGTACTGAAATTCTCTCCCAGTAGACGTACAATATCTCTATCACAAACATATCATCACGATGTTAACAGCTGTTGCTTTATTATCTCAGCAATGAATTAAATTTAAATCTCACTATTCGGACTAATACTATGAAAAGCTTCATACAAAGAACTGTATCAGTTTGCAAGATATTGTATTAGCATTGGACTTTAACTTGAAACTCATCATCATCATCATCAAAGACATGTAGATTAACAATAAATCTAACACATGAAGTTCATGTTTAATAGACTTGAATTTAACTCATAAATCAGAACTTAGACACAAAGGTCAGATTTATGCTTAAAGGCATGTATATTTTACGTTTAATAAAAGTAAAAGAGTATTGAGTGAAAATCTGTCAAAAATAAACTAAAATGTTGAGCATCCATAGTGGAAGTACTTGAAAATACCATGATTGAAAAATATAGGAATAAATTGGACAAAGCCATAATAAATCAACTTCTGAAAGCTCAAAAAATAAAAAAACCTTCCAAAAGCATCCAACATCTCCATTAAAAATACCCAGTGATATCGGTCAACGTGGGATAACGAGGATTTCTATTTCGGCAATATCACTAGCACGAATCGACATATTGCCAATATATCATAATATGTCAACCACCATCCTCGAAAAAAGATATACAGGTCATATCACTACCTACCTTATGATATATTTAACGATATATCGGTGATATATCATGATATCCCGATCACAATTTAAGCCAAAAAATTATTTGTGATTATTTTTTGATCGATTACTTGCATGCGAAGTTTATCATACAACTAATAAACATATTTTTTTACTATGTCATTTTCAGATTTATGGAATGGATGCTGCATCTGGTGCTGCAGTTCATGCTTTAAATATTTCATCTGGTGATCATGTTCTTGACCTTTGTGCTGCCCCAGGTTGATGCAATTTCTCTTTATTTAAGGTTATTAATCCAGTCACAAGGATCGAGAAGGAAAAGTGATGGTTGAACCATGGCAAAATAATTATAATAAAAGATTTAAAGCTGTGATTTTAACTAACGAGCCTCTCATTTCCCTTGAGGCCATGCCTTCCTCTGCGAGCATTTTCTGTTCTACCTTAAATGACCGTATCTTATCATGTTAATGTCATAGGTGCAAAACTCTGCATGCTTTCCGACCAACTTGGAAGCTCGGGCACTTTAACCGGTGTTGATATTTCAAGACATCGTTTAGCAGCATGTAGGACTATGTTACAGAAGTATGCAGTTGGCGATCATTGTCGGCTCTTCGTTGCTGATGGAACATCATTTTCCTTATTACCTGTGAGGGCTCACTTTAATTCAGTACAATGTAATTCATTCCTTTTGGTATATCTCACGTATATCTCTTGCTTTGATATTTTTTAAGGAAGTATAGTTGGATATAAAATTATGGTATACACATAAGCTCATCTTATGCAAGTTATTGATGTAGATGGTATCGAGGACAGTCGAGCCGTGTTTAAGGAATGGAATTCAAAAAGATGTCGCTCTGAAAGGAGGAATGCAAATAAGAAAAAACATGCAAGTATGACTTCTGGACACAACCAACCCGAGCTTATTTTTTATGGCAAGCATTCTGGAGTAGTTGGAATGAGCATACATCAACTCTTTGAGACAGAGTTTGACGAGGATGCAGATTCTGGCTATGACAAGGTATGCTCACTTTTCCTTAGCTACTAACTTTGCACATGTAATGCAGAAAGTTCCAATTAGCAAGGCTTTAACTTCTTGTTACCTAAGAAGGATGTGACCGGAGCTCGAGGATTGCATGCCTGCTCTCTTGTGTGCAATATACGTGATCGTGTTGAAGCTTCTGTTTAACATGATTTGATATATCTTGTTTAATATGTTTTGATTTGGGTGACATTGTTAGTCATCATTAGTGATGGTCTTAGAGATAGTGTCTTTTCGAAAGATGCGAGGGGTATCGAGACTTCTCTAGAAGGTGGGCCTTCTCCAAGGCATATGATATTGTGGATAGAGGTTATTTTTGAGTTGTTTTCCACTAAAATGGATTGCGAGGTTATTTGGAGGAAAAGATACCTTGCTATCACCTCTTACTTGATCCTAGTCAATGCGCGTGTCAGCCAGAGGGGAACTAGTTGTAGAGGTGTGTCATGTTGGGATACCTACCTGCTCCTCTTTTCACCCTAGCAATCGATGCTTTGATGGTAGCAATAGACCATGTTGTGTAAGGTCGGTGTTTGAGTGGATACATGACTCGAGGCCTATCCACCATATTCTTGTAGTATGAAATTGAAACTTTATTTTTTATCGAGGTTTCTTTTAGTGAGTCCATATACATTTCAACATTGGTAAGGTTTCAGGTGGATTCCTAGGTTTATAGATAAATCGTGAGAAATTTGTGTTTTTTTTATCTTAAGGCCTTTTAAATGAAGCCATTCATGGTGTGTGTCAGTTCTGGGATTGCCCAACCGTGCTCTTCCATTGCAATTTTGGTTTTCCTTGAACATGAGTCAAGCTTAACGAAAAGGACTAAGGACCTATGATGGAGAATATGGAATATGACTGGTTGGATAGAAAGCGAGGTGCTTGCCAAGGAGTGTTGGTTCTTTTGAAATCCGCATGGTCAGTCATTTTGGTGTTTTGCATGTCTTCTCAAAGATCGCCATATGGGGCATATCTGAGGTCGGAGAACTTGATTAAGGGATTCTTCTTGTCTTGTTTTTTTGCAAGACAATAATGAGGTTGCATTGTTGAGCTAAAGGTTTAATCACCCATCCAATGAAGGAGGGGGATTGGGAGTGCGTAGGCTCAAGGAGATGAATATGGCACTTCTCGTTGTAGAAATTTATAACCAAAGCAAATAATCAACCATAGACACAACATTTATGTGGAAACCTTTTTTATGATATGGAGAAAACTAGAATAGTGACCTTGGAGTTCTTATGTACAGCTAAGTTTTCTTTCTATTATGGTACACAGGGATGCAAAAAATGGTCTAAACGACCGTTTAGACGTATGCGGCGCTCGACCGCATCGTTTAACCAAAAGCGGGTCCATAAACAGTCGGGCCACATAAACGGCCTTAAATGACCGTTTAAACGGCCTTAAGCAACCTTTTAAACAGCCTGAAACAACCTTTTAAGAACATGGATCTACTTTCTTAAAAGGATCACCATTATCCATGACTTTTTGGATTCATACTATGAATTGTAATTGTTTATCTTGTCTATTTTGACATTTGGCCATGAATTCTAGTTGTTTATGTTATCTATTTTGTCATTTGGATAAAACATTTCTTGGAATTTGAAAATATTTGATCTATATTGTGAATCTGTGATTATATTTTTCTTATTTATTTATATTTTTTTATTAATTATATGTATGTAATATTTTTTTTATTAAATAAATATGCAAAACCACATACCCCGTTTAATTTCCGTTTAAACTCCCGCATATCGTTTAATCAGTGATCAGTGACCCTACCGACTGAATACCGCATACTGCTTTTTGCAACCTTGAGGGTACCAAGGAGGGGTATGTTATGTATGCAGATACATGGTTAAATGGATCCACACCCAAGCTTCATTTAGCCGAAATATCATTTTTAACACTCCCCTCAAGTTAGGCATAGATGCCAATCACACCCAAGTTATTGTGGGAAAATCTTTTATAATTGGCTAGTTGTTTTTTGACTTGATAGATTTCATGCACTTTTGACAAACATCCACTTTCTCTTGGATGAACTGATTTACTTCAATATACTTGGAGCGATCGTGTTGTACAAGAATGTTAACAAGATTAATGACAACCTCATTATTGCATTGAAGCTTCCTAGGGAGGTTGATATGAATATCCATATCACTAAGCATAATTCGCACCCATAATATTTCCGCAACCGTAGCGCTATTGCACGATGGTCAGCCTAACTTAATCTAGTTGATGGTGGTGTGGAGATTGATTGGGTAAATCCTAGTGCTTTGAGATTTTCTAGGAGTCAATTTTCAATGCTAGGCGATGTCCACCTAATGAGGTCCTTCTTCCATTAACAATCATCTGGGCATCTACTTAGCAAGAAATGATGTTATCTTTGTTTCATATCGTTTTTATATTGAAAATGCTTTGTTCCACGCCAAAACTCTCTTTGAATCTTGGCTCATGTAAGGTTACACAATATCTCCCCCCTTTTAAATATATTTGGGACGGACACCGTTAACCTTTTGTAACATCCGGGAATCTGCGTAAACCCGAACTCGACCCGAATGAGGTCCGAATGACCCAATTAAGTTATCTGTCAATATTAGATAACCTAAAACGATCAATTGATCGTGAATCAATAGTCGTTCGGGTGAAATCGACAAAAAAATCGATCGCTTCGTAATTCATGCCGTGAAAAGCCGCGACGCAAATTCGAAAAATGCGAAATAAACCGAGACAGTCATTAGATCCGATTCGACGAAAAAAGACCAACGGAATCGACCGTTCGTCAATCGGAGGTCGTTTGATATTTTAAAACCGTAAAATTTAATCTTAAACAAAAACCGTATCCGAAAATTTCGGGTATTCAAAACCCAACTGAAAATATATCAATATTATACTCATATTAACCGTCATTTTGAGACGATCGAAACAAGATATTTCACACCGAAATCCGACGCTTGAGGAATGAATTCGGTCAACTTTAAGGTTTCTTAGTAAAGAAAGTTTTTTTTAATATATATATATATATATTAATTTAGTTTCTATACAGTCTGCTGTTGAAAAAAAATCTAAATTTTTTTGCTACAGTACAGCCACCTAATCCCAATCCTCTCCACTCGGACCCCAAAAAAATTCCACGTGGCCACACTTAACCCATTCTCATCTCCTATATAAAGACACCCAAAACTTTTTTAGACATCTCGTTTCCTCCCTGTCGAAAAGAAAAAGCCCTTAACCCTTTCTTCCATCTCTAAAATTTCTACAAGAGCATATTATGCTTCTACTCTTCCTACTGTCCAGCAATCCTTCAAGCCCAAGTTACTGCCCTCTTCCTGCAGACGTACTGCTGTCCTCTACAGCTCAACTTCCTGCCATTAGCTCCAAGAAGGAGCTGCCAACCTGCAGCTGGAGGTACATCTGCAGCTCATCTCCCAATTGGGGCTTCAGACAAGCAAATTAAACTCTCAAATTTTGAGATATAATCAAGGTACAATCCATTCCCGTCTTTCTTGCTGCCATGCATGCACCTTATGCTCAACCAAATATGACCAAAGGAGTATAAACTATTTCTTGAGTCATATTTAGGTGAAATCATCACGTACAATATACAAAATATCTCATCATAAAGTTGTCTGTATATTTTGTGCATTTCATACAGCAGAAAATTTCCTTTTTCTTTCCTTTAGAATATCCAGAAATTATTGTAGCAGAAAGGCTAATTTAAAAATAACAATTATACATTCATATAGCCACAATACGTACTAAGTTATAAGTCACAGCATGCCTCCTTCCAACACAAATTCATTGTAAACAACTAATGAAGGTCAAGAATGTAGGTGGAATCTGAGGCTAGAACATCCATGATAATATTATTATGTTATTGGCGACTTCATCAGTAATTTCTCAGAATTAATACAACACTTTTGGTTAGAGGTTGTGGGTATACATAATATGAGCTTGTAAGGAGACTGAGCTGCCTCAAGAAGACGAACCTCGCAGCTTTAAGCTTTGCTTTCTCTTTAAAGTCTCAACAATTTCATGAATCTATATATATCTATATCTATATATTGTAATATAATCCAACACAAAAGCATGGGACTGGTCCATCTCTATTAGACACCAGTTTTGGAAATTTTTGAAGGCCCTCTTATCGACAAGAAACATAGGATGGAATGGGAAACGAGCTCAAGAAACCACATACACACTTTCTCTGAATTTCAGAATCTGCTTTGTTATTCTTTGGAAATGTAGATCTAACGTGAGATTACTCTCTATGCGATTCTCGAAGTTATATAAATTGACAGTTGTTCTGCACATTTGTAATTCCCATCACTGTTCTGTGCACATACTTTCAGATACACACACAAAGTTAAGACCATAATCCTAAGGATTTATGTTGTGAATTTAAGGAGTAAAATCACAAGTCAAAAGAATGAATTCCTACATGTGAAGATAGAACTAGAGTCTACCTTTCTTAAATACTCGGAGTTTTTCTAAAAGTACATATAACATCAATTAATTGGTAAAATATAAACTTCTTAAAAAGGGAATTAGGTTGACACTTAATGAATAGCCATCTGAAATTTATGTAATATATATATATATATCACCTTTGAAATAATATTGCTGGCAACTCCTAGTTAGTGGCTAGTGAATTAATGTATATGGAAATATACAATGAAACCTTATCAACAATGTATAAACACATTTCAAAGGGTTTTTTTTATATCAATAGATCTAAGTTATGCTATTGCTATTACCAATATAAAATCCTAACTAACATTACTGTGACTAATTTCTACGTTAGGATCTAAGAAATTTCTTTCCAAAGAAGTACATATGACTATGGCGGAAAATGTTTATGTAGGGTTACAACCATCTTACCATGGTAGGAAAACCTGTTGAGATTTTTTTTACCAGACTTTGCAATCGAACTAATAAGGAGAAAATAATATAAAGAAAGATGTCTTTACCTTAAATGTTATCACTAGCATTATAAGGATCACAACTGCTTTGACCTAAAGTTTGATGAGTATCAACAATGACAGTCATAGTGCCGGTCGAGGTCATGGCCTCAAATTTCAGCGAAATTCGGTCGAATTTCTGTCGAATATCGATATCCAGTCGAAATCGAAATTTGACCGAAATGAGCGAAATGATCGAAATATGGGGATCCTAGTACAAAAAATGACCGAAATGACCGAAATTTCGTTCGAAATTCCACCGAAATTCCATCGAAATTCTGTTTTGGTCGATATCAAAATGGTGACCGAAACCGACATTTAAGGCCTTGGTCGAGGTGCCCCTTACACCCGACCGTGCGAGGGCGCGGTGACCCTCAACTGGGCGGGAAGAAAGGAATGCCCAGATAGGGCAGCGACCGCTTAATGCGCGGGTCTAGGATCCCAGTCCCTTTTCGGTTTTTACGCGAGCTCGCAGTGTTTTTACGCCTCGTTGGGATCCCGACTTTAGACCATTCCGCTGACCCGTTGTTTTAGGATACCCAGGCGGGGGATCCTCGGTTTTAGTTTTTCGTACGAGCTCGGTTGCCCGTTACCGGTCGGGCTGTTTTTCTTGAGTGACTTTTCCGGGAAGTCCCTCTCACCCGTCTCAGTGGCGTAGTTGGGGAGTAGACCTATCCCTCTATTAGACCGTCCTTCCAACTAGAGGGCGAGACGGAAGAGCCATTTGTAGGCTTCTTCACCGCTTGAGTTTTTCTTTCGCCAACAGACTGGGCGATTCTACATCCAGATCATCCGTATCTAGATCTAAATCACCTAAGGTCGCATCTGAGACAGTTGAAGTTGAAATTAGAAAGCTTCCAAATCCAAAGTTATGTTGATAGAAAATGATTATCCATTAGATCTGAAAATTTAGTCAATTCAAATTCATCTTCCACATTGTCAAAATCCACAAGTGATGATATCTAGTCTATATGATAATATAGATACATATATACACACACATACCCTTATACAAATATGAATATTTAGTTACAAAATAAATATGTGATATATGAAAAGTGTTGGAATATTGGGCACTTATGGGAAATACAAACAACATTGAAAAAACCTTTTTACTTACGCAAGTAGATGTAAATAGTGCTTATTCCACCTTTCTACTTGCTCTCTTTTGCACATTAAATTACTTGTTATTTATTTTAAACTACGGGTTTGTATTCACGTCTGTGACTCCTCTTCTTCCTTGCACGCATGGCAGGCAAGAGGCCTGCTGATCAGTAGCTGTTCATGTTTCTAGGAGACATGGTATACATCAGACGGTATGGTTTATTTTGTTTCAGTTTTTGATTCACATTATAATGTAAATGCTATCTCTTTTGTTCAGTCAGATCTTTTGGGATATTGTATGTACTAGCAGACATTGTACATGTAAAAAAAATTATATGGAAATTAATGAAAAGAATTTCTGGTGCCATTGGTCTCTATTATTTTGTGGTTGTGAATGTGAATGTCTTATATAGCTTCAACGAAAAAAATTTTCTTCCCTGTTTTTCTGTAACTTATGCTATCTTATGAGAATGAAATGTCGCGAAAGAAGCGTAAACGGGTACCCGGATCCTAAGGGATTCACAAATTGGTATCAGAGCAGTGGTACCCCGATATGCACATTCGCGGTATTACAATTCCGATCGCATTAAGTTCTCGGATACCGACAGTCTTCCGGCTTGTCGTGAGTCCGAGAAGGGAAATATGACATTGATATTCAATAACCACAGATGTCATCAAGTTCATTAATTTTCATATTATATCCCAAGAAGAGAAAAGCATTTATAATAATTATCTGCCTATGGCATTCTTATGACTAATTATGGTTCTCATGCAGAGCCATGGCATCCCGACCAGGCTAGGAGACGACTGATCAGTTGGCACGCATACTGACTGCCCTCACTGACCTCCAGCAGCAGCAGGCTGCCATGCGAGGTCAGCAAGAGCAGCTATTGGCCCAGCAGACTGAGATTGCCGACAGGCAGACAGATATAGAGATGAGGTTTGAGGACCTATCAGATTTCACGTATCATCCATCACAGGGTGGGATACAACAGGATCAACACCAGTCCGTTGAGGTCGAGCAGCCTCATCCTGATGATCCACTAGAGGACATACCAGAGCATGGAGCTGAGGATGATGCAGACTTAGACAGGGAGCAGGACCCTATTGACTTTGCTGACGAGGGTGCACACGAGTACTCAGCTATTCACAGGCACCGGTCCGTTTTCACATCCTACCAGCGGGCCAACATACCACTGTTCGAGGGAACAGGTTCACCAGATGTTGAACAATGGCTGAAGAGAGTGATGAAGGTGCTCCGGATGATTCGCGCGCCACGAGACACGTGGCTATCTTTCATGGAGTACTCACTTACAAACTTTGCTGAGAGATGGTGGGATGCTGTGGTATCTGAGTTAGACCGAGAGCCTACATGGGATGATTTCGAGATGAAGTTCAGAGCCCACTTCTTTTCTGCGAAGTGGAAGGAGTCCGAGCGTCGACTTTTTGCAAAGCTTCATCAGGGACAGATGACCGCCAGAGATTACTTTATCTGATACACGGAGCTGTCACGACATACACGAGCAGCTGGCGCATTTCCAGAGGAGAATCTGGAAAAGTTCATTGGCGGCATGCGAGAGGAGGTGCAGGAGAAGCTGGCAGGACTATACATCACTTCTATCTCCGAGGCTACCGATGCTGCGGAGAAGTTCGAGGACATCAGGGGGAGACGTTTCGGGAGCTCGTCTGGAGCAGCACCTAGACCGCGACGATCTTTTGGATCGATACGTCGACCGTTTCAGCAGCAGAGGTCAGACAGACGGTTCCGACCTACAGGTTCGTCCTTCACAGACAGTGCTCGCTCTTCTCCATCGACTACTCTAGGAGGAGCACTCGCCGGACGTGGCACAGAGTCCGCTCGACCATTTGGGTCGCAGCGAGCAGATAGACTACATGCAGGACCAGCCCGGAGCACAGACACCGCCACTCCACCTACCAGGCCAATCCGATGCTATCGATGTCACGAGTGGGGGCATTATCGATCACAGTGCCCACAGGCTTCTGGTGAGCCTCAGCCACAGCCTTCACAGTCGCAGCCTCAGGCACATCGTTCAGGGAGTTTCCGTGGTAGGAACTCCAACTTTAGGCGACCGCAGCAGAGACAGACGCAGAGTGTGGCAGGTTCCAGTGCCGCACCAGCCACGCAGGGGCAGATACATGCAGTTACTGAGGAGCAGGCACGTTCAGCCGCAGTTTATTTTTGAGGCTACTACACATGACTCCACCATGGAGTACATTTCAGTGTTGCGAGCCCAACGACTTATTGACCAAGGTTGCGATTCATATCTTGCATTTGTTCGGGAGGTATCTGATCAGGAGCCGATGACACGGGACATCCGAGTAGTATCAGAATACCCTGACGTATTTCCTGATGAGCTACCGGGATTACCTCTTGAGAGAGAGATCGAGTTCGAGATCACATTGCTGCCAGATACACAACCGATCTCTATGGCACCATATCGCATGACACCGGCCGAGTTGAGGGAGCTGAAGGTGCAGTTGCAGGAGTTACTTGATTTGGGATTCGTGAGGCCGAGCACTTCACCTTGGGGTGCTTAGGTTCTATTTGTCAAAAAGAAGGATTGATCCATGAGACTGTGCATCGATTACAGGCAGCTGAACAAGAGAACGGTGAAGAACCGTTATCCTTTGCCACGTATCGATGATTTGTTTGACCAGCTCCAGGGATCTTCGGTTTTCTCGAAGATCGACCTTCGCTCAGGCTACCATCAGCTGAGGATTCATGAGTCAGATATTCCGAAGACAGCTTTCAGGACTCGCTATGGACATTACGAGTTTGTGGTGATGCCGTTTGAGCTCACCAATACACCTGCGGCTTTCATGGATATGATGAACAGGATCTTCCGTCCATACTTGGACAAGTTTGTAGTGGTGTTCATCGATGATGTGCTCATCTACTCACGGAATGAATGGGATCATGCAAATGATCTACGGATTGTTTTGGGCACATTGCGGGAGCACAAGCTATATGCCAAGTTGAGCAAGTGTGAGTTTTGGTTATCCCATGTCTCATTTTAGGGGCACATCATTTCTGGAGCAGGTATCGCAGTTGATCCTGCGAAGATAGATGCAGTTATGTCTTGGGAGCAACCCAAGACAGTTACTCAGATTCGGAGCTTCCTCGGATTAGCGGGTTATTACAGACGCTTTGTTAGCGGATTTTCACGCATTGTTCGCCCTCTGACTCGGTTGACGCAGAAGGGAGTTCCATTCATTTGGGACGATTCATGTGAGCAGGCCTTCCAGACACTGAAGGAGAAATTGACTACAACGCCTATTCTTGCTCTTCCTTCAGGCACTCAGGACTATGCAGTCAACACAGATGCATCTGGAGAAGGTCTAGGATCAGTGTTGATGCAGAGAGGACAGGTGATTGCTTACGCATCACGACAGTTGAGGCCGCATGAGCGGAACTACCCCACACATGACTTGGAATTGGCGGCAGTTGTCTTCGCCTTGAAGATCTGGCGCCACTATCTATATGGGGTGAACTTCGAGATTTTCACGGATCACAAAAGTCTAAAGTACATCTTTAATCAGAAGGAGCTGAACGTGAGGCAGCGCAGATGGCTCGAGCTGCTAAAGGATTATGATTGCACGATCTCTTACCATCCCGTTAAGGGGAATGTGGTGGCTGATGCACTTAGCAGGAGAGCGCATGCTGATGGTACGGCGAACTGGCTATACACGTGGGATACGCTTGTAGCTTTGAGCGATTGGCATCCTCAGGAGAGCGCATTCATTTCTACTGCCGTGCCTCCACGATACAACAGTCTTTGGGGTCGTATTGTAGAGGGACAGAAGACATATCCTTGGATCCGAGATAGATACATGCGTGCCATCAAGGATGAATTTGATGATTTTGTCGTGGCAGAGTCTATTTTATGGAAGGCAGGACGGGTCGTTGTACCCAATGACGAACAGCTTCGCAGAGACATTTTGGATGAGGCACACAGTTCACGGTTATCTATCCATCCAGGTAGCACAAAGATGTACCGTGATCTGCGTCGACATTTCTGGTGGGATGGAATGAAGCGCGATGTAGCGCAGCATGTTAGTAGATGCATGACCTGTCAGATGGTCAAGGCTGAGCACAGGAGACCACCAGAATTACTGCAGTCTCTCCCCATTCCCGAGTGGAAGTGGGAGAGCATTTCTATGGATTTTGTCACAGGTCTGCCGAAGACACCAGGTGGCCATGATTCCATATGGGTCGTTGTTGATAGGTTGACCAAGTCAGCCCATTTCATACCTGTCAACACGACTTACACTCCATCCAGATTGGCCAAGCTGTATGTGCAGAATATCATCAGATTACATGGTATACCACGAGAGGTGGTGTCTGACAGGGATTCGAGGTTTACTTCACATTATTGGCATCAGTTCATGTCAGCACTACAGACAGAGCTGAAGATGAGTTCTGCTTATCATCCGCAGACAGACGGGCAGAGTGAGCGCACCATTCAGACACTAGAGGATTCACTTCGCGTTTGCATTTTGGAATGGAAAGGGTCTTGGAAGGACCATCTGCCATTAGTAGAATTCACGTACAACAACAGCTTTCACTCCAGTATTGGCATGGCACCATTCGAAGCCCTATACGGGCGGAGATGCCTCACACCTCTCAGTTGGCGTGAGGTAGGCGATCATGCTTTATGTTCCGTAGATCTCTTAGAGGAGACCGCGAGAGCTGTTGATCTTGTGAGACGAAGGCTTCTGACGGCACAGAGCCGTCAGAAGAGCTATGCGGATCGTCGGAGGAGAGACATAGAGTTTCAGGTAATCTAATTATTTTCTCATCACTTATTCAATTATAACTCATATATAATCAACTTAATCACATACTAAGGACATTCCTGTAAATTACAGGTGGGAGATTGAGTATTTCTCCGTATATCTCCCATGAAGGGAGTACAAAGATTTGGGGCCTGTTTGGTTGCTGGGTTGGGTTGGGCTGGGTTGGGGTGGGTGAATAGTAATCTGTGAGGAGGAAGTACCCTTGTGAATAGTAACCAGGGTTGGGCCAACCCTGCCCAACCCTGCAACCAAACAGGCCCTTGGTGTTCGTGGCAAACTGGCGCCGCGATATGTTGGACCTTTTGAGATTCTGGCTAGAGTGGGAAAGGTGGCATATCGAGTAGCCCTTCCTCCACATCTTTCAGCTATCCATGATGTTTTCCACATATCCAACCTGAGAAAGTATGTGCATGATCCACGACACATCATTAGTTACGAGAATCTCGACGTAGAGCCAGATTTGACTTACGAGGAGAAGCCGGTACAGATACTCGACCGTGCTGTGAAGAAGCTTCGCAGCAAAGAGATTTCATTGGTCAAGGTTTGTGGCATCGTCACGGAGTCAAAGAGGTGACATGAGAGACCGAAGCGGACATGCGGGCACGATACCCGCAGCTTTTCTGAGGTAATAATCAAAACAAGCTTTTGTAACTAAATATAGGTTCAAATATATGGCTTGTTTTTCTCTTTAAGATTTTTATGGGTTCAAAACCCTTTGAGGTTTTTATGGACATATAAAATTCCAACAAGATACTTAATGACCTTGATTCGAGTCTCGAGGACGAGACTCCCTTTGAGGTTTTTATAATTGTAACATCCGGGAATCCGCGTAAACCCGAACTCGACCCGAATGAGGTTCGAATGACCCAATTAAGTTATCTGGCAATATTAGATAACCTAAAACGATCAATTGATCGTGAATCAATAGTCGTTCGGGTGAAATCGACAAAAAAATCGATCACTTCGTAATTCGTGCCGTGAAAAGCCGCGACGCAAATTCGGAAAACGCGAAACGAATCGAGATCGTCATTAGATCCGATTCGACGAAACAAGACCAACGGAATCGACCGTTCGTCAATCGGAGGTCGTTTGATATTTTAAAACCGTAAAATTTAATCTTAAACAAAAACCGTATCCGAAAATTTCGGGTATTCAAAACCCAACCGAAAATATATCAATATTATACTCATATTAACCGTCATTTTGAGACGATCGAAACAAGATATTTCACGCCGAAATCCGACGCTTGAGGAATGAATTCGGTCAACTTTAAGTTTTCTTAGTAAAGAAAGTTTTTTTAAAATATATATATATATATATTAATTTAGTTTCTATATAGTCTGCCGTTGAAAAAAAATCTAAATTTTTCTGCTACAGTAATATATAGGTAGCAGCCACCTAATCCCAATCCTCTCCACTTGCACCCCAAAAAATTCCATGTGGCCACACTTAATCCATTCTCATCTCCTATATAAAGACACCCAAAACTTTTTTAGACATCTCGTTTCCTCCCTGCCGAAAAGAAAAAGCCCCAAACCCTTTCTTCCATCTCTAAAATTTTTGCAAGAGCAGATTATGCTTCTACTCTTCCTGCTGTCCAGCAATCCTTCAAGCCCAAGTTACTGCCCTCTTCCTGCAGACGTACTGCTGTCCTCTACAGCTCAACTTCCTGCCATTAGCTCCAAGAAGGAGCTGCCAACCTGCAGTTGGAGGTACATCTGCAGCTCATCTCCCAATTGGGGCTTCAGACAAGCAAATTAAACTCTCAAATTTTGAGATATAATCAAGGTATAATCCATTCCCTTCTTTCTTGCTGCCATGCATGCACCTTATGCTCAACCAAATATTACCAAAGGAGTATAAACTATTTCTTGAGTCATATTTAGGTGAAATCATCACGTACAGTATACAAAATATCTTATCATAAAGTTGTCTGTATATTTTGTGCATTTCATACAACAGAAAATTTCCTTTTTCTTTCCTTTAGAATATCCAGAAATTATTGTAGCAGAAAGGCTAATTTAAAAATAACAATTATACATTCATATAGCCACAATACGTACTAAGTTATAAGTCACAACATGCCTCCTTCCAACACAAATTCATTGTAAACAACTAATGAAGGTCAAGAATGTAGGTGGAATCTGAGGCTAGAACATCCATGATAATAGTATTATGTTATTGGCGACTTCATCAGTAATTTCTCAGAATTAATACAACACTTTTGGTTAGAGGTTGTGGGTATACATAATATGAGCTTGTAAGGAGACTGAGCTGCCTCAAGAAGACGAACCTCGCAGCTTTAAGCTTTGCTTTCTCTTTAAAGCCTCAACAATTTCATGAATCTATATATATATATCTATATCTATATATTGTAATATAATCCAACACAAAAACATGGGACTGGTCCATCTCTATTAGACACCAGTTTTGGAAATTTTTGAAGGCCCTTTTATCGACAAGAAACATAGGATGGAATGGGAAACAAGCTCAAGAAACCACATACACACTTTCTCTGAATTTCAGAATCTGCTTTGTTATTCTTTGGAAATGTAGATCTAACGTGAGATTACTCTCTATGCAATTCTCGAAGTTATATAAATTGACAGTTGTTCTGCACATTTGTAATTCCCATCACTGTTCTGTGCACATACTTTCAGATACACACACAAAGTTAAGACCATAATCCTAAGGATTTATGTTGTGAATTTAAGGAGTAAAATCACAAGTCAAAAGAATGAATTCCTACATTTGAAGATAGAACTAGAGTCTACCTTTATTAAATACTCAGAGTTTTTCTAAAAGTACATGTAACATCAATTAATTGGTAAAATATAAACTTCTTAAAAAGGGAATTAGGTTGACACTTAATGAATAGCCATCTGAAATTTATGTAACATATATATATATATCACCTTCGAAATAATATTGCTGGCAATTTCTAGTGGCTAGTGAATTATGTATATGGAAATATACAATGAAACCTTATCAACAATGTATAAACAAATTTCAAAGGGTTTTTTTTATATCAATAGATCTAAGTTATGCTATTGCTATTACCAATATAAAATCCTAACTAACATTACTGTGACTAATTTCTACCTTAGGATCTAAGAAATTTCTTTCCAAAGAAGTACATATGACTATGGTGGAAAATGTTCTTGTAGGGTTACAACCATCTTGCCATGGTAGGAAAACTGTTGAGATTTTTTTTACCAGACTTTGCAATCGAACTAATAAGGAGAAAATAATATAAAGAAAGATGTCTTTACCTTAAATGTTATCACTAGCATTATAAGGATCACAACTGCTTTGACCTAAAGTTTGATGAGTATTAACAATGACAATCATAGTGCCGGTCGAGGTGCCCCTTACACCCGACCGTGCGAGGGCGCGATGACCCTCAACTGGGCGGAAGAAAGGAATGCCCAGATAGGGCAGCGTCTGCTTAATGCGTGGGTCTAGGATCCCAGTCCCTTTTCGGGTTTTACGCGAGCTCGCAGTGTTTTTACGCCTCGTTGGGATCCCGACTTTAGACCATTCCGCTGATCCGTTGTTTTAGGATACCCAGGCGGGGGATCCTCGGTTTTAGTTTTTCGTACGAGCTCGGTTGCCCGTTACCGGTCGGGCTGTTTTTCTTGAGTGACTTTTCCGGGAAGTCCCTCTCACCCGTCTCAGTGGCGTCAGTTGGGGAGTAGACCTATCCCTCTATTAGACCGTCCTTCCAACTAGAGGGCGAGACGGAAGAGCCATTTGTAGGCTTCTTCACCGCTTGAGTTTTTCTTTCGCCAACAGACTGGGCGATTCTACATCCAGATCATCCGTATCTAGATCTAAATCACCTAAGGTCGCATCTGAGACAGTTGAAGTTGAAATTAGAGAGTTCCAAATCCAAAGTTATGTTGATAGAAAATGATTATCCATTAGATCTGAAAATTTAGTCAATTCAAATTCATCTTCCACATTGTCAAAATCCACAAGTGATGATATCTAGTCTATATGATAATATAGATACATATATATATACACACATACCCTTATACAAATATGAATATTTAGTTACAAAATAAATATGTGATATATGAAAAGTGTTGGAATATTGGGCACTTATGGAAATACAAACAACATTGAAAAAACCTTTTTACTTACGCAAGTAGATGTAAATAGTGCTTATTCCACCTTTCTACTTGCTCTCTTTTGCACATTAAATTACTTGTTATTTATTTTAAACTACGGGTTTGTATTCACGTCTGTGACTCCTCTTCTTCCTTGCATGCATGGCAGGCAAGAGGCCTGCTGATCAGTAGCTGTTCATGTTTCCAGGAGACAGGGTATACACCAGACGGTATGGTTTATTTTGTTTCAGTTTTTGAATTACATTATAATGTAAATGCTATCTCTTTTGTTCAGTCAGATCTTTTGGGATATTGTATGTACTAGCGGACATTGTACATGTAAAAAAAAATTATATGGAAATTAATGAAAAGAATTTCTGGTGCCATTGGTCTCTATTATCTTGTGGTTGTGAATGTGAATGTCTTATATAGCTTCAACGAAAATTTTTCCCCCTATTTTTATGTAACTTATGCGATCTTATGAGAATGAAATGCCGCGAAAGAAGCGTAAACGGGTACCCGGATCCTAAGGGGTTCACACCTTTTTTGACTAAAAACTTGATTTAGTAAATTTCAATGTTGCTTGCTTCTCCATATAAGGTTTCCCTTGGCTCGTTGTGGTTTCCCCCCAGTAGTTTTATCGTGCTCTTATAGAGCATGATTTCTTGTAAAATCATGTTTTCTTCTCATTTGATTTAACATGTTCTATATTCTATTTTCACATGTATGAGAACTGGTTAGTTTTAGGTTCAGCTTAAAGGTTTGATTACCAATTTTTTAGTGATCTTGAAGCAAGGTTCAACAAGTCGATATACGATATTCATTCGGTTATGTGATCTAAAGCAAGCGGATAAGTGATAGAGTATACCATAGTATACGTGGATTATGCAGTTTGTACTATTATAATAAAACGACAACTAGAAAATAAGAATAAATTCAAACAATAGAGATTCATGTTTTCTAACCCTTTATTATCTTACCCAAACAAATCGAAGACAATTACATTGTTGATTCATAAAACAATATTATACAACAAGATTCACAACTACTAATTATATTACAAACAAGATGCAACGTACATCAAATATTAGAATAAGATCGACAAATCCTAGATCATTCAAAAAGGTTTATTCTATACGATAAACAGGATAATGTGCAATGTAATATATAGGATATTAGATATAAGAATTAAAGGCAACATACCAAGTTGGAGATGAAATTGGTGATGGAGAAGGATTGAATATGAAGAGACCTGTCTGGGGTAGAGAGGTGGTTAGCGACGAGGTGGTGGTAATAGAAATACAATGAGCTCTTGGCATTGGAAAAGTTGTTGGAGCTGGAGATCGCGCAACAATGTTACAGGGTAAGCTATGGAGAGGGGGAGGTGACGTGGATTGGAGCGGGGGTGCGATGGAGGGGTGGCCACACTGCTAATGCGATGGAAAAGGAGAAGGATTGGAGATTGGAGAGGTGGATGTAGAGAGGAGGTGACGATGCAGAGGCGGCAATGGAGAGGCGATGCAATCGGGAAAATCAAAAGGGAGGGGAGAGGAGAGAAGAATATCACTGTGCTCTTCATGGGCCGAGGGAGGTTGAGAGGATAAACCTTAGAAATAGGGGAAATGGGGGATAATGGTGGATGCACTCTCTCTAAATCAAAACTCGAATTCAATTCATAATATAACGTGAACTACAATAGACTACCATCTCCTGTATATAAGAGGAGCGGGATTACAAAATTAGAAGAAGAATCAAATTCAAACTAAATAAAATTCTAAGTGATTCTTAATTGACACTAACTAAAATTGTCTATCAAAATATTGAGATTACAATCAATCTCAATTTATTTAACATAAATAAAATTGATGACTAATTTAAAATAACTAATTAGGGATGAGAATCCCTAATTATGGGAAGCCCCAAATCCACAATTGCTTCAAATCATTTCGATCCGTCAAATTGAGAATTATTGCATCGGTTCTCCACTGCTTGAAAAAAAATCTGTTCCAGACGAATTGCTTGATCACATCCCTCTCTTGTTTCACGAACCGTGTCATGGTTTTCTTCTCTTCTCTCTCGTCCTTCTGCTTTTTCTGTCTGCATCAAGTTGTATCAGAGCATAACAAGGGAATTGTTTTTACGATTCGACAATCCGATTGCACATTGACATGTGCAATTTGATTTGAGCCGTCTCGGTCACGGTTCGCGGCTCCGACAACTGATACAATATTTCTCAAATTGATAGGTCAAGCCAGATTGAAGCCATCATGGATTTGGGGATTTTAATAAATCAGGATTTTCCATCCCTAATGGATTAGTTTTATTTATCCATATATTTTTATTTACGTTAAATAAATTGAGATTGATTGTAATCTCAACATTTATGGTAGATTAAATTAGTTAGTGAGTCAATTGGAGTCCGTTAGAGTCAATTATGATTTGATTTGATTTTGATCTTCTTTCTAATTTTGTAATTCCACCTCTCATATATAGATGATGGTACTCCTTTGTTTAATCAGTTCGGAATATGTGAAAATTGAGATTTCGCTCTCCTGTTATCCTCTCCCTCTATGCGATCTCCGCGCTTCATCTTCAAAATCCCTCGCAATGGATGCATTCTTCTTTTCTTCATCCTCCTTAATGCTTTTGATTAAACGAGTGCGGTCGAGCACCACATGCGTTTAAATGAGTACGTAGACTGTTTTTTGTATCCCTGACAATGGTCGAAGTCATGGTTACGCGATGATTTGTTCATTTATAAAGAAGAGTCATCTAAGACAACATTTCTACAAAGCGTGTTCGATGGAGATATATTTAGTCTAGATTCTAGAAGAATATTTCAGTGCTACAACTCCAAACAAGAATTTAAGGAAGACACGAGACCCATCTACGATGAAGGTCCTACAGATGGAGAGCTTGAAATCATCGATCTGTTCACTGTTGAAGTTGTTGTCCAGGAGACCCTTGCGTCACCATCCACACCACCACTACCCTCGTGTCACGCCACTGTCCAACACCATAGCGTTCAACAAGTTGGCTCCCATATTAAAAAACATGGACGCAGGTGCCTCGACTCCTTTGTTGCATGCGTGGTAGCTACCACCACCCAAGTTTCTGAAGCCGTAACCCTAGGGTATGATGTCGCCAACGCTGCAGTTCTTGATTTCGGCCCCTCCACAAAAGCCATTGAAACCCTTGGCACCATCACCGTCGTCACCTTTCGCCAAGGGAGCCACCACCACATTGCGCACGACCATTAACACCTTGCATGCAACTCGCACAACTACTATCACCACCGTTGGAAGCATCACCACATGGTCACGTGACCCTTTTACCGGAACCTCCCTCGTCACCGCGACTGCGCGGACTCCGAGCATCACCGTCGCCGCCTCCCACACCTTCGATCACTATGCCGCTAAACCATCTGCGCCTCCATTCATGTCGTCGCCGTCATCGTCGGACGCGTCGCTCTAGTCGTCGGCTAATCCAATGGTGCCGCCTCCACCATGTTTGGGATTGAGAGAGCCAAACCTTAAAGGGACTTGGGGAGCTCTCTCCCGTCGGATCCCTTAATATAAAGGGAGATGGGTTCACAACAACAACAAAGTCTTTTCCTACAGTTAAGTGGGGTCGGCTACATGGATTCTTTGCCTCCATTCAGATCTATCTTGGATCAATCTCGGGCTTATATCCAAAAAACTAAGATCTCTTCGTATGATGTCATTCCAACACTTCTTGGGCTGTCCTCACCCTTTCTTAGCCGGATCAACATTCCAAAACTCGCTTCTCCTAACTGGTGCATCAACTGCCCTCCTTTGCAAATGATCAAAGCATCTTAAGCGGTTTTCTCGCATCTTATCCTTGATCGGTTGCATCATTCTGAATCCGATCTTTACATGTGTGTGTCCACACATCGTCCTTTGCATTTTCATTTCTACTACATCCATTCTCTGCATGTGTTTATGGTTCAAATGCCAACATTCAGATCCATAGAGCATAGCAGGTCTCATGGCTGCTTTGTAAAACTTTCCTTTGATTTTTAATGGAATTTTCTTATCACAGAGAACAACAGAGGCTCCTCTCCACTTTAACCAACATGCATTTATTCTATTAGTAACATCTCCATCAATTTTCCCATCATGTAGCAAAATAGATCCCAAGTATCTAAAAGAATCTCTCTTCTGAATGTTATCGTCACCCACCTCGATTCCTTCACCATTGCTTCCATCAAAGGTGCACTCCTTATATTCAGTCTTAGCCATACTTATATGAAAATCTTTAGTCTCTAGTGCATGTCTATAGAACTCAAGCTTCTCATTTACTCCATATCTAGTCTCATCAATCAACACAATATCATCAGCAAATAACATACACCAAGGTATCTCATCCTGAATCTGACTTGTCAACTCGTCCATAATCATAGTAAAAAGAAATGGACTCAAAGCCGAACCTTCATGTAAACCAATGTTGATGTCAAAATAGTCAGTCTTCCTAGATTGGATCCTTACACAAGATAAAGCCCTATCATATATATCCTTTATGAGGTTAACATGTAGGACATGCACTTGTCTCTTTTTCAAAACTCTCCACAATATCTCCCATGGGACAGAATTATAAGCCTTCTCCAAATCAATAAAAATCATATGGAGGTTTTTCCTTTTGGCTCTATAAATCTCCATTGTTCTCCTTAACAAATGGATTGCTTCAATAGTTGAGCCGACCTGGCATGAATCCGAATTGGTTTTCTTTTACTTTGGAAACTTGGCTCAACCTTCTTTCGATCACACATTCCCAAATTTTCATAATGTGACTCATTAGCTTGATACCTCTGTAATTTTAACAAATAAAGGGGGATGGGTTGATTTAAAAAAAATACGATCAACCCCCTCTTCCCAATAGTTTTATTTAAAGGTCAAATTGGAGAATTTATCTTATGAGTTTTGTTTAAGTGAAGGGGTGATGAACCTCCATTTCATCACCTTTATTCTTTCATTTTGACCTTTAACTTCTAGCTAAATACATGTAAATAGCATTATTTTGCATAAAATAACATATATTATTTATTGTATAATTATTGTATAAAAGACTATTTAAAGCCAAAATAAAAAAATAAAGAAAAGAAAAAGAAATAAAATACCAAAGGTATTAACTAACCCTAAACCCTGAGGCCTAAGCACCATGATGACTGGATCGACAAGTAATATAATAGGGGGAGATAAGGGCCAATAATACAATAAAACCCTAACTTATTTTGCCCAGTAATTTAGTTTTGGGACATATTTTATTCTTTATTATTTATACCTTAAATCAATAAACTTTGTACATGAAAGTTGTAGATAAAAATACATAGAAAAGTACAAAATTTATTTCATGTAAAAATAATACACATTGTGCTTTTTTCACTCAGAATAAAAATTCAAAATCTCAACTTCACAGATCCATATTACTTTTTATTAGCTATTTAATGAAGGTGGTTTCATTTAAATTAGAGTTAAGATGCAAAAGTTAGGTTTTGGGCCTCTGTTGTATATTATACCTAAATAAAATAATCATTTAATTTATTATTTATATTCTTCATGATTTTATATTTTCATAATCTTGCAAATATTATTTATAACTTGTGTACATAATTAGAATGAAATAAAATCATTAAAAATAAATCGAAATAAATATGTATAAAAATACATAGATAAATTGTATATATACCTATATAATAAATAGCTATAATTAATTAAATGTACATATTATATCAAAAAATAAAATAAAATAAAAATGTATTCATGTAGATTTAATTAAGTTATACTTATCTAAATTATGTATATAAAATAATAAAATTTAAAATACAAAATAAAAATAAAATACATATTATATACTTATAGATGAATATACATATAATTATACTTGTAAAATGTAACCTATATTAAATTAAGTTGTAAAAATAAATGAAATTCAAAATAAAATACTAAATAAAATAATAATCATTCCTTGTATTTTGAGTTTTATTCAATTAATTCATTTATTATTTTGTTTTTAATATTTATTCTTTTATTTTCCTATTTTGTCCTCTAGCGGTCCACACAAAGTAATGGGGAGCCCTAATCAGTTGACTCCGGTCAACTGTTTGACCCCCTAGTCCTGTAGCAGTCAGAAGACTTTGAACTCGTTTCGCTCAATTTTGGGGACTGATTCTTGCACTAAAACCACTCGATTCCTCTACAACTTTTCTTCCTCGATCTAAGCACTTACACGCCCTGACCTTTCCTCGGTTGATGGGTCGTTGAATTGAGTCAAAACCCTAATTGAAGGAGCCCATGTATAAAACACATTCATCCACCTCCTCTTCGATTTGATCCTCTTCCACTCAGCAAAATCCTAATTTTAACACCGCTTCAGGTCCCTGGTGAAAACTGGAATCGAGCCGGGGTTCAGCAAGTTCATCTGGGCCGGATTTGAGTCGATTCACCTCCGTGGCCGAGCTCCGCCGCGAGGTTCTTGAGCTCCATTGTCTCCGAGCAGGTTGAGCTTCCCTTATGCATTTTGTTCCCGCATTTCGTTTCTGTCTTTAGTTTAGTTTTTGATTAGCTTAAATAGCATAGATTTCAACTTGTTTGTTCGTCAGAGCATTAGGCTCCAACCACTGATTGCCATCGTTACGCCTTGTTCCTACCCACACAACATCTCATTATCTCACCCCTCCATTTCTCCGTCTATCTACACTCACCAGCAACCTAGATCCGACCTACATCTGGAGATCGAGGTCAGCTCCGCCGCCTCACCTGAGACCTCATCGCCACCTTAATTTCCGCCTCGACATTCCCCGTCAATAATAGCTAGGACCATTCCTCTTTGCATCGTCGTTCTTTTTATCTTCTTTGCAGGTCCTGTAGAGGCTATCTGAGGCCCAGGTATTTCGAGTTTCGACTCCCAGGTCCTCCTCTGAAACCTTGAGTTCCAGAGCTTAATCAGTGGGCTCCAGACATATCTGAAGCTCGTGGGAGGTGTGGAACGACAACATGAGCGTAGGGAGCTGATCATTGGCGTTCCAAGTGCAAGGAGACTCGTGCATCATTAGATTCAAACTCGCCACGGGCTAGTTCTTCCCGAGTTCTTCCTGACCCATCCTCTGTCGTTCGATCAAGAACAAAGCTCCAGGAGGAACATGTGACACCCGATCAAGGCGAAGCTCGATCGTCGATCACATCTGGAGATCTAATCGCAGGCGTCCGAGATGAAGGGGTAACAACCGTATGATAAGCACCACACGTCAAATGGATTCATCTGCGCCGTCGGATCGCTTTAGTGGGGGTATTTTGCACTTTACCCCCATCATTTTTGTAATTTCTTTTTAATATTTAAAATTTCATCTGCAGTAGAAATGTTTTATAAAATTTGAATTTAGCCCCTTGTACTTTTCATATTTACGTTTAGATTGAATTCACATCACCTCACGTGGCTGTGTGCGTGGGGGGATGGGGTATTTTGCACCTAAACCCTCGTCCTTTTTATATTTCTTTTTTGTCCATTTTTTTACAAAATTAGTGTAATATTTTGTGTAATATTTGCATCTGCCCCCCGAACTGTGTATTAATTGCAAAATACCCCTCTGGGTATATATTAATAGGAATTTTTGGGAATTTTGCATTCTTAGCTCGAAACTTCTTCAGGGTAATCATAAACAGTGCCCTAACTTTATATATTTGCAAAAATACCCCGACTAGGTTGTATTTTTTTATTTTATTTTTGTTAAAAATAGCTCTTGCGCCTTAAAAATTTGTATAAAATTAGGATAAATACCTTATATATTATTCTACCACATATATTTTTATTAGGGTAAAACGGGGCTGCTCCCATGGGGGGAGCTAACTTGGCTCTCCGCACCATTTCACCCGTTTTTTTATTTTTTTTTGAAAATTTCTTCCATGGATTTTCATCAATATATACATATATTATGTCATTCAAATTTCGCGCGAAACGGAGATTCCTACGACCTCCATCCAGAAAGGTCATTTTTAGCAATTCTGTTACCGTTAAAAAATGACTGTCTGGATGGAGGCCGTAGGAGTCCCAATGTCGCACGAAATTTGAATAGCATAATATAGGGATATAGTGATGAATATTCATGGAAGAAATTTTCAAAAAAAACAGGCGAAATGGCACGGGGGGGGAGCCAAGTTAGCTCCCCCTAGGGGCAGCCCCATTTAACCCTTTTTATTAAGGTATTTATCTTATATTTCTATTTATTAAAAATAAAAACAGAGCTATTTTTCCCTGTATAACTTCGAAAAATATAAAAATATTTTGAAAAATTCCAAAAAAAATATTAGTTGTCTATTATTGTATTTTGCACCTACAGACCAAAAATCCCTAAAAATAGAAAAAGACCATCACTGAAAGTTAAAAAGTTGTACCATCAAAGAAGTATGGTACGTAGACTTGGTCTCGACAGTGGCCATGGTTGAAATTCAGGTCAAGAAAAAGTGACCTAGTATGAGTTTGTGTGCTTTAGGCAGTTATAAAATAGCCTAATCAGGCATTAGCAAGAGATCAAACTCAGAGAAGGAGCTGTCGGTGTCGTGGGGATGGCAGAAGGGATGGGCGACACCTTTTTTGAGCAGTTGGCTAGCAGAAGGGATCGAGGTGACCAATCCAGACAGGCAAGACTGCAGTTTGTCGAAGGAGGGCTGGCAGCGCCGTCGGGGATGCCCTATCAAAGCTGGCGGTGTTGTGGGCCGGCGAGCGGGGGCTGCGGGAGGTCCTAGCATGGTGGCAAGGCTAGTGGTGCCATCGTGTAGGGCAGGGGAGGGAAAGCGATCTATCCTAAGCATTGTAGGAGCTGATGGGGAGGCGGTGGAGGCCTTGCGACGGAGCTTCAACTATGGCAGTAGCCGCCGCGACCCTTGCCTCGAAGGGCTTGAGTCTCAGCGACGTGGTCTAGAGGCGGAGGTCCTAGCCTTCAAGGGCTAAAGTGTCGTGGGAGGGCGAAGGTATGGCTGGTGGTGCTTGGGAGGTTGGCGGAAGCCCCAGCGGCGCCTGGGAGTCCACGATGGTGGTGCTAGCGGCGCCTGGGGTTGGAAATACAAGAGGGAAAAAATTAGGGCATGAGGTGACAGTAGGGATTTGGGTCAGAACATCCGTCTAGGACCGTTGTTCTGATACCATGCGGAGAAAGAGAGAAAACAATGCTATGCCTATTGAGGGGGTCTAGGGGTCTTTATATAGGACAAAACCCTAGAGAGTCCAAGATGACAAAATACATAAATACCCTGGTGGGGTTACAATAAAATAGAAATAAGCATAATCTAACAGTTACCCTGTTGACATGAAATACACATCATATGCTACATTTCACTAATTACATTGTTTTTTAAATCCTAATTATGTCATCTATTGATGAAGATAGCAAGGCCCTAAATGTCGGTTTCGGTCACCATTTCGGTGACCGACCGAAACGGAATTTCGCTCGAATTTCGGTCGAAATTCGACTTCGGTCTTTTTTATACTAGGGCCTCCTTATTTCAGTCATTTCGGCCATTTCAGTAGAATTTCGATTTCGATTGGATATTGATATTCGACAGAAATTTGACCGAATTTTGCTGAAATTTGAGGCCATGGAAGATAGATTACACATGTAGAATATGATGATTCCCTGTTAAGTGCATAAACATGGAGGTTCGTATGAATTTGTAGGCTTCATTTAGTTTACTATAGCAAAACTCTTACGAGTCTATCAGGTGAGGACATTTTTAGACATAATGGATACACACAATCCGAAAATATGGTTCACGTGTTCTTGTAAGGACAAAGGTAAACTGTGAATAATCTACGTTTGTGAAATCTTATCAGTTACTTATATAATTACGTAACCGACGAAAATAACGTTATCATTCTTACAAGTTCAACCCCTCATAAAAAATATATATCAGAGAGACATGATAAGAAAAAGCTGATTTATTTTTAAAAATATATATATAACAAAAGGATTCATGTTGCATACTTCAAATAAGATGAATTAATATTTTTACCAAATATTATTAGGAGTATTAGCAATCTATACCTTAGTTTCAAGAGATTTTGAATTGCAGTCACCATTGATTAGAGTGTGCTATTCTATATTTTTTTCCGTACATAAATATTTTTATTAAAAAAACTCCAACCATGAAGATGGTCTATATCCGTTTTGCAGTTTTCACCCACAAGAACGAAATCAAAACTGACGGAAGATTCGAAAAAAGATCCGCCAATACATTATGAGATCCTATTCCAGATAGATCAACGTATAAAAACATCATCACTCGATTCTAAAAACATGTATCTCAGTGCCTGGTCAAATCAAGTTATTATATAAACGTATCATCATGTGAAAATGACACCTACTTTAGATCATATTCTGGATGTGATCATTATTCATACGAAGTCCTAGATCGATATATACAGTTATAGATCGCAATCTTAAATCAATACATGCATTTACATAACGCGACCCGGGTTTGATTGTTGTCTGTACATGTAAATCTAAACCGATACATACCTTAGGTCCAATGCATAATTCTCTCTGTCGTGGTCGTCGCGTCTCCTTCCGATCACGGATCCACGTTATCCTCCTCTGATTTGACGACACCTTCTCCAGCAACAAAGGCCTTCTCTCAAGCTCTCTCCTTAACTCTCTCCCTCCCTCTCTCTCTCCCTCTAGGACTCATGTTGGTGCGAAGGTGATGTGATAATGGGGTTTGAGGGGATTTTTAAGGTAACGAAATGAGAGAAATTAGTGTGCTAATAAGATCCAATTAATTCTCAATGAATATGGCTATAATGGTATTGCATTGTAATTTGTTTTCCAAAAAAACAAGCCGTTACAAATTACTACCTTTAAAGAAAATTTCGTCCTCGAAATTTCTCAGCAAATGGACATACCGAAAAGTTGCGGATACTTCTCCTGCACTTCATTTTCCAGTTCAGACGTAGCCTCCTCTTTCTGATAGTGGTGCCAAAGGACTTTGACCATCGGAACTATACGTCGATGAAACTGGTAGTCTCTACGATCAACGATTCGTACCTTTAAAGAAAATTTCATCCTCGAAATTTTTTAGCAAATGGACATACTGAAAAGTTGCGGATACTTCTGCATTTCACTTTCCAGTTCCGACGTAGCCTCCTCTTTCTAATGGTGGTGCTAAAGGACTTTGACCATCGGAACTATATGTCGACGAAGCTGATAGTCTCTACGATCGATAATTTGTATATGTTTCTCTTCAAAGGTCAAGTTTGGTTGAATGTTGATGACCTCGTGCTCGATCATGTGTGAAGGATCAGGAGTGTACTTCCTCAACATAGACACGCGGAATATATCGTGTAGCTTCGAGTATTGAGGTGGTAATGCAATACGATATGCCACCTCTCCGATCCGTTGCAGAATCTCAGAAGGTCCTATGTATCTAGGAGTGACCTTTCCCTTTTTGTTGAATCGTAAGTTCTACCACTAGATGTGGGACTAAACACCGGGATATGGTAAATGGATCCTGGAGTGATCAATTTACCCATCTACATATGAATAACGCATACTCCAACATATATAACTATTTAAACGATATTGTCTTTCCCAACCTCTTTCATGGCCACAGGCTTTGTCAAGTCCTATAGGTATATGCAGTCTTTCATTTGCGAAACGCATCCACCAATCCCGAAGAAATCGTTTTCTTGTTACAATAATACACAAGGACGTCGATGGTTTGCTTCATCATGTTACTCGTCCAATCATTGTATATCAAGGTCACCTTGTACACTGACTACCTTCTCTTTAGCTCCCTAATGTACTAAGGTACTTGTGATCTCGTATGATGTGTGAGATTTTACTCTTGTTCCTGATGCGACAATCTCATTGATTGCATTTTGAAAAGAAAAGGGTCCCGTGGTAATGTTCACGGGGATTCTCTCTAAAAAACAACTTGTTAATGACTTTATCCCGGGTCCTTGCCTGGGTTGTAGTGCTTGAGATCTCAATAACTATGAGAAATCATCTAGATACAAAACCCCTAAGAAATGCAACTCAAAAACCATTTGAAATGAAGATCATCTAAGATTCCTTTGAAGTGCAATGAAGATCACCTAAGATTCCTTCTTTAAAGAGCAAGCACAAGACAGTAGCAGCACGGGCACATATCTAAGATTCCATGGCGACATTAAAATGAAGATCATGGTGACATTTGAAATGAAGATCATCTAAGATTCCATTGCGACATTAACATGGACGACATGCACTGATAGCACCCATATTGGTCCAAAAGGTGGAAACTCTGCAAAGAAACCCCAGCTTGCTAACAGTAACCCCACTAACATTTTCTTATTTGGACCCAATTAGCATTTGGTTCCTCAGGCTTCTGTGATTCACTATATGTATGTGGGAGAATCAATTTACTCGCTATATTTATATGAAATGTGCTGTGTGGTTTTGTTGCTCAGACTTTAATCATTGTCCCTTTGTTGTATCATAAGTGCATCAAATCTAAACTAAAACAAAAACTACTTTGCGAAACATTTTATTTTTGTGTATTGCAAATGTTTAGGATCATTTTTTGGACATTTTCTATTATCTGAAGTAAACAATCCATGTAGCTGATCCCATTTAAAGTGAGAAAAGGATTGATGAATGTTGTTTTTTAAGTGGTTAATAGAGTTTCTCGGACACTTATACCGTTGCATTACTATGAACAGACACATGTTAATTAATAACTTTGCTTCTACATTACCATTTCATCCATAATAATGATACTGGATATTTGTTCAAAGAAATCAATGTTGGTTGTCTGTCTCATTCCTGTATTTGGACTTCTTAAATAGGTGCTTGTAGATGCGGAGTGCACACATGATGGATCGGTTAAACATATTCATAAATATGATTTTTGGGGGTGGGATACAATTCAACATCGATTATTGGACGCTCAACGACTTTCCAATCTAACAAATCTGCAGGTACTTTTATTCAAAAAAAAATCTGCAGGTACTTGCAGTTTTCATTTTCAGATTGTATTGAAGTACCAGATGCTACTTCTGTGTGTGCTTGTGAGCATGACATTGGTACTATAAGTGGAATGAATTTGAAGGTTTAGAAGTCTTACACATTTTACTTTTTCCTGCAGAGAAAAACACTTTTATTGGGAATTTGATGTGGGGGTACTATAAGTGGAATGAATTTGAAGGTTTAGAAGTCTGCACATTTTACTTTTTCCTTCAGAAAAAAATATTTTTACTGGGAATTTGATGCATCACTTTGGTGTTGACCTCGTTATATAAGTTGCCAGTTTTTGGTATATATTGTTCCTTGATTAGGCTTACTTTCTATTTCGGACTCCATTAGAACCAAGATGTCTTTTTGTCTAATAACATCGCACATATTCTATGTAGCTAATTATTATGCCATCTCATTAATGCCAGTTTTATCATGTTTATTGTTAACTATTATTCTTTTGCAGCAATTAGTCATATTTAGTGGTGACACATTGCATCACTTTCAGATAAATTAGTTAAAAAATAGGCACTTCTTGCTCGGACTTGATATCGTTTTTTGTGGGTTACAACTACAAGGGTTGCTGATGGATGGGGAGGAGTTTATTGCAGGTTGTCGGTGATGCTTGTGAGGCGAGCGTAGTGTACCAGTTTGGGCGATGACGAACCGTTGAAATTTGGGGAAGGTGGTAAGGAAGTTGGAAGTAGAGGGTGAGGGCTGCGACGGAACAAATTGAGGGGAGGTTGGCAGGTACTGGGTGAGGAGTGGACTGCGAAGCAATCGGGAGAAGGGGAGGGGGAGTTGGCACAGGAGAGATATCAGTGCCCATGTAGAGACATGATAGCCTTGTGGATACTTGATGTGCAGCAGAACCCTTGCAGTTGTGGGCAAAATTTGGGTCTTATAGATAAGGAGGTGGAGGGGGGAAAGATGGACAAGCTGCTTGAAAGAGAGATTTGGTGAATGTTTAAGGGCATATCGGTGCTAAAAGAGGTAGTATTGTTCCTTTGGGTAGAGCAAGGCTTCCGGATGTATAAGGTGTTTTATGTCCTAAAATCAATCACGGTTATCTCTCACGCGGCAAAGTTTCAGTAATTTATGTTTTTGGATCTTGCAGTTGCAACTACTGACCAATGGCTTTAGGCTGTTAAAGGTTGGAGGGACACTTGTTTATAGCACCTGCAGGTGAGGGACTAATATTCCGATCTCTCTTTTTCGCATTAATCAGTACGATACGGATCATTGTAATATATAAAATCATCCTGTCTTGGCTGTATTGGAAGGTGTGCTGCTGAACATATCTCATGTTGGTCTGTTTCCTGTTTTCCTTGAAAGACAATTGTGTAGTGTCACTATGATAACCGTTTTATTACATTTTGTTTCTTCAAACAGCTTGACCATTGCTCAGAATGAGGGTGTTATGGAGAAGTTCATGCTAAGCAATTCATCTGCTGGTATGTTTTTGTGTCCAGCACCTAGTAATTGAATTAAACAATGAAGTACGCATTGCATTTAAACATATGCATGATCATTATTCTGTTGATAGATTATCCAAACTGTCATGCTAACGTAGTCTTGGACTCTTGGGCATATGCTCCAAGCTGATCATGCTAACGTAGTTGGCCCTAGGGCGTGTTCGAATAATCGTGTCCTTTTCCCATGCTAACAGAGCTACAGGAGATTGAAGCTGCAAAAAACTGGCCTTGTAAGAGTGGAAGGATCAAGAAGACCTTGAGATTCGATCCGTGCATTTCGCAAACAAGTGGTCTTTTCATTGCTAAGTTTGTTAAATTGCCCAAGTAATTATCTAACTTCGGCTGTCGATGATGTCTAGATTCTAAGGTTAGGAGATTCTTATTGATTAATGAGGTGTCTTTATTAGGTATAAGCTTGTTATTTAGTTGTCTATTATGAACTAAATGTTGTTTTTGAATCTAGTTGCAGGCAATGGGCTAATTTTTCTGATGTTTGCTGCATGGATGGCTATAAATATAGTTGTTATGGATGCACTGGGACATTGTTGACCGGTTTTATCGTTCTCTCAAACAAATCTCTGTGTTCTCTTTGTTTTCTTTTTTATACTGCAGTCGCCATTGATCGCCAGTATCTTTACAAAGTGCATTAAATCTGGGCTCGTATGATATGAAAATAGATGAAGGAAAAAGGGAAGGAGATGTGGGACTGCCAAAAAGATCTGGCTCAGATCCAAAGTAGGGCTTTGGGTCAATAGGTTCCAACCCAGTTTGTCTGCGGGATGCCGTCTGATTCGCCTAAGATAAGCTCTCTCAGAATAAGTGGCCACATCTTGATTATATTGTCTATTATATCTCTGTTTAACAATACTTATGATCCTCAATCCAACTAAAGAAGGGGTAAGTGGAAGTTTATCTCTGATTCTTGTTCGGTTTATCAGACGGATATATTTTTTTTTTTGAAATCAAAACATTTCGGGGGAGACACATGGTGGTGTTCGCCCCAAATTTTATTAAAAACCAAACGAGGTAATGCCGTGGCCGCGTGTTGCTGTTTGGGTTGTGGTCTGGGGTATCGACATGCATCAGACGGATATATGAAATAATAAGTACGGTAGATGGGAGATAAGAGACGATATAATCATGATGGGATCACTTATATTTCAACCAAACAAGCCCGCAATCGAGGCTAGGGTATTGGGGAGGAGACAGAAGCCGTACCGATCCAACTATAATTGAAATCTTGGAACCATTCCCCTTGCCTAAAGCATTAAGCACCCCTCCAACCCCTTGCCTAAAGCAATAGCCTTTTCCTGTTGAGATGGGGAGATATGAGGATTGGTCATAACGAGCCAAGTACATACCTCAATGAAGTCCCTAACTCTTGATTGAGTTTCGGATAATTTCCTTCATGTAACATGGAATAAAATTCATTTGATGAGGATATCAAATTCTAAATCTTTCATTTAAGCCGATTACAATGACATTAAAGGGAAGTCGAGGCTCAACGTTCAATCACAAAAATTGTAGCGTGAAACCTGCCCTAGCAAGAAACCCAACATTTGGTACATTTGGGTATTGTTAAAGGGTATGTTTGATTACTGGGATGTGGTGGGTTGGGGTAACCTTATGTGAATAGTAGTAGTTTGGATGGTTATCGGGGTTAGAATAAGAAATGTGATGTGATGTTACATTGATTTGTGGTGGAATTCCAACCCAAGAATGAAAGGGGGTAAATCGGGTTACCTTGGAGTAACCTGGTAACCCAAACAGACCTTAAGGGCGTGTTTGGAATGCGGGGTCGAACCCGAGTTTGCAGCATACCCCGGTGTTCGACCCGCGTTTGGGATGCGGGGCATCCTACGTGGTTTCGTGCGGGAGGAGGTTTGAAAATGAACGGGTCTTTGGGCTTTTGACTGGCATTGAAGAGGCGTCTGCCATGACTGACACGTCTGGCAGGCGTGAATAAAGTATTTCCTTTTCCAGACGCGAGGGTGTCGTCTTCCCGTTCAACCTCTCCATAGTCGCGATTCCTCCCCGACATGCTCCTGTTCCTCCAGTCGACCCTCAACTACAGTCGCTATCCATGTGCTGCTCTCCTCATCAATCGCAGAGCTTGAGCGGGACAACACGGTGTAAAGGAGAGCTCGCGGGCTTCATTTCACCTGTAGTGCGTGCACATCACCCCACAGTGGCGGAGGGGATGGAGGAGCAGGCACCGTCGTGTGAGTCGATGGCACCGGCCCGCTCCCCCATGCCCTTGCGTGGAGGAAGGCGTCTACAGAAGATAGTCGATGAGATCTACCCATTTAAATTGCTGTTGACGGTGGTGCTAACTTTGTATGCCTAGCGGTGGCGAACGTGCCCGTCGGAGAGCCGAGGTTGAAGACCTACGTCGGGGCTTCCAATTGCTGCTAAGAAGGTACTATCCAAGTCTCTACTTGAGGCATTTGTAGTTGATTTTGCCCTCTTCCCAGTGTGTGTTTTCATTTGGCTCAAAATGTATTGAGAGAATCCCTGATCCGATGATGTATTTGGAAGAAAAATGAGAGTCTTCCATCGGCTTCGTATGCTTCGGATGATGTTTACCTACATTGGGGTATATGGATTTATAATGCATAATGGCTGTGCAGAGCTTGTGCCTAATTCCTCAGCTGACTGCACATTAGCCATTTAACCAGCACCGAGAAGCTATTAAATTAACGAAATAGCTAGCTTGTGCGTAATTACTTATAGCACTTTACTGTGAAATTACTGTCGAAACATGCATAATACGTACTACTGCGAATTACTGTGACATTTACCTAGCACCTTACTGGGAAATCACATGTGTCAAATAGCTATTACTGGTAATGCATAGTAGCTATTCCTGATACTACTTAATTACTGTGAAATGCATAATACCTGTGAAATAGCTAAAATATCAGGTTAATGATATTTTTTCTATCAGCTTAATGCACATCAGATTAGTGTTTATTAGCTTTACCGATATCCTTTACTACCAGCCGTGTATAATTCATTTTTTCAATTGTTGAGTAGGTTTTTTTTTCCTATCAGCTTAATGAACATCAGATGAAGACCCCCCCCCCCCCCCCCCCCCAAAATCTCCTGGGACCTCCTTTATGCTTACGTTTATGTTTATACAGCCATGTATATTTTTCGTCTGAGCAAAATACAATTACCGAGTCAACATCTGATTCAAAGACCCCCATACCAGCCTAGCATTGATTCACAGACCCCCATAGCCGTGTATACTTTTTCACTGAGCATAAGATAGTTGAGTATATTTTTTCACTGAGCATAATATATACATAGCCGTGTATATTCAGTGACCCCCATAACATCTGATTCAAGTGACTGATGCGTATTCAAATGACATATACATTTTCACTTAGCAAATGACTGATTCAAATGACCCCCATACATAGCCGTGATTCAAATAGGATAGTCCTCAAACGGGTCAAAGACCCCCCCCCCCCCCCATCAGATCAAATAGGAATGTGTTGATGCGTCATTGATATTTTCCTCCTATGGCTGAAGGTTTACCATCCACTTATGCTGGTGGTTTCGTCCTTATAATCAGGGTCACATAACAAATTAATGTACATGAAAACGATTTATAATGAGGTGGGTTCTTATCTATGGGAGTTACTGCAATAGATACACACTTTTCATTGGCAATAGATACAAGTGTGTTCTGTATCATATCAAAAAAGGATCCAAGGGGGGACGTAGCGGGCTGATACACAATTTTCATTGGAAATGTGTATTCGAATAAACAGTAGTTTACATTCTCTTCGTATGCCTGCTTACTAGTAGATGACGCATTCTCGTACGTTTTTTGTGAACTACATTTCTATTATCATGACAGCCCTACGATATCTCATTTAAGATTGTTACTTGCTCGACATGTTACTTGGTACAATTATCAATTTAAAAATACATTTATGTATGCGTTGAGGGTGCGTAGAAAGAGTAGAGGGATGGATGGACATTCACATGCACCCTCGGTTGGGTCAGCTCAAATTGCACAATGGAATTCTGCTCTCGACAGGATTTTCGTTGATGCCATGCTAGAGCACGAGTCATCTTGGGCGGGGAGCATGTTTACACTCCCTGGTTGGCACTCTATTGTACGGAGATTCAACGAACAGAGCGGATTATGCTACACGAAGGTTCAAATCCAACATCGTTGGAAAAACATGAAGAAGGACTATGCTTCATATGTATATCTTCGCAACTAGTCTGGTTGGGGCTGGGATACCATTTATAACAGGCCTATTCCACCTTCAGATGATGCATGGTGTGAGGTACTTCGTACTTTTCACTTAACATTTCAGTTTGCATCATAACATGGAATATTGATCTTTGACCGAAACAGCTTGCAGATCGCTATCGCAAGTATCGAAACAAGCCTTTCCTGTACTTTGGCGACATACAGAGGTTTCTCTCGAAGGACATCGCCACTGGTGTGCATGCGAACTCGTCACGACCGCCAAGGGACAAGCAACCCACGGGGCCCTCTAGTTCTCGGCAAGCATCAAGGCAACGGGAGTTGAACTTCGACGAAGATCTAGATGACTGTATGCCGTATCACCCGATAGATGACGAGGTCAGCGAGGATGTGACTCCTACGCCCTCCTCTAGGAAGAGATCAACCGACAATCGAACAGGAAGTTCCAAGAAGTGCAAGAGCGGAGGGGCAATGTCAGAAGCTGGGCAGCAGTTGATTGAAAAGTTCCTGTCAAACCTCCCCAAGAAATTTGCGGAGGAGAGACCTGATCCTGATGAACTAGCAAGGGAAGCATGTAGGGAAGTCAGCGCCTTCAGACCAGACCTTGACATGGAGCAATTCGAAAGGGTCGCAGAGAAGCTAGCAACAACCACTGGTAGAAATGTCTTCTACCACATGAAAGGGACCCCCAAAAGCTCAACGAATGGATTGAGAGACCATTCGTCGTTGAAGAAAAACAGCATCACATTTACTTACTTAGATTTCCGAACTCGTGACATTTTATTTCAAACCTGTCTTAGTTATGTCGTTTAGAAACACTTTTTATTTCGAATAGCAGTGATGCGACGACAGCCGTGCAGTAATAGGCACATTGGGCGGACTATGACTATGCAGTTATACGTACATGCAGCTTACTTTTGTGCAGGTAACAGGTCCCCACATTCGGACCAACTTTACGCTTCAATGATGTTTATGCAGGAAACAGGTCGTATCCATCCTGAACAAGTTCAGGAATGAATGATGTGAATGCATGTAATAGGTCCACAGGTGCTGAAGAAGTTTATGATTGAATGATGTTTATTTAGGTAACATGCGCAAAGGTCCTGAACTAGTTTATGGGAGGAACAAATCACATGGGACCTGTTTTATTCTACTTTGTATTGTATTGTGGTAAAGCTTTTCTATGCAGGTCGCAGGTCCACGGATACATGGTAGTCTTTTATGCAGGGAAAAAAGCACATCAGACATGATTTTTCACATTACTCTACTTTGGAATCTATTTACGAATGGAACAAGTCCTTTAAGTAGTTAATTAACGCTGTATCCTTTTTCTCGCGAATTTGATTCCCACTGAACTAGATCGACGTTACATTCTTCTTTCGTTACGATAGATACCCGTTGGTGGAGAGAGGTTGCGGTCACCGATGGACTTGCGTAGGTACAATCCGTTCGATGACATCATGGAGCAAGCAATAATAGCCTGCATTGGGGTAGCGGCGGTGGTGGTCGTGGAGCAGTTGGAGGCTGAGTCCCTCCGTCAGACGAGTTCCTCGACCCCTGCATACACGGCCTCTTGCGGACGAGCCTGGGTGGAAGAGATGCTTGCGGGCCATGATGACAGGGCTTTCCAAAATTTCCCGAATGCGACCGCCCATACTTAGGAGGTTCGTTCGTGTGCTAAGTGATCATGGATTAACCCATACGAGGTACATGGACGTCATGGAGCAAGTGTGTATTTTTCTATACGCGTTCACGAATGCGCATTCAAATAGAATCATACAGGAAGCATTCCAACATAGCGCGGAGACCATATCCCGCCATATTAAAAGGGTACTCGCGAAAGTTGTCTCACTTGAACAAGAGTATATTCGACTTGCCCCGCCAGTCACCCCGGATGTAATCACTTCAAACCCACGCTACTACCTGTACTTCAAGGTAAGCACAAGTTTAAAACATTAGTTCGGTTTTGCCATTTGTTTCCTAATTATCAACCCTTTCCTCAGGGAGTTATAGGAGCTATCGACGGGACATACATCCCAGCTCATGTTAAGCACGAGGAGGAAGGAGCTTATCGCTGCAGGAAGCTTTTCCAACGGCTGACTTTAACCAATGTTTCACTTTTGTCGTTACTGGATGGGAAGGTTCTTGCGCGGATATGACCGTGCTTCGACATTCCGTCAAGAGTGGGCTTTGGTCATCCCAGAGGGCTGCAAGTATTTGGTTGACTGTGGATACTCAAACACAGACACGTTCATCGTCCCGTACAGAGGCACACTGTATCATCTCCCAGCTTGGCGGGCACGTGGGTGTCACTACGAAAATCATAAGGACCTGTTAATCACCGGCATGCATGCTTGCGCAATGTGGTGGAGCGTACTTTTGGTGTGTGGAAGATAGGTTCCACTGCCTGCGTGATATGCCATCGTACTCGTTCGACATACAACGGGATGTTGTACGGGCAACTTGCATTATTCACAACTTCATCCGAGTCAACGGTGGTGATTCGATATCTGACAACGAAGACGACGACAACCTACATGAGGAGGTTGACGAGGAGCAAAATCGGAGCGTCGCCATACTTCATGATGATATCCGTCGGGGGGGGGGGGGGGGTCCCTGCGAGACAGAACCGCACAGGCGATGTGGAATAACAGACGAAGGAGGCAGTCATAGCGTACCGATGTTCGTAATAGGGGAATGTAATCTTTTTGCATTAATGTTTGTGTCGTGACGTTAATATTGCAGTTTCATGGTTTTATCGTGTTAATGTGAACAGCTTGTTGCTTTCGTAGGTAAATAGCAATGCATCCAAATGAACGATGTCGTTGTTACTTTCGTAGATCAAAACGTGATACACAGAGCATTATCACTTGCACGCTGCCATGTTGGCATTTCTACCAATCTCATAGAAGTTTCAATAGACGCAAAAGAATTCCACCTCGATAAATAATAGGGAATGTAATCTTTTTGCATTAATGTTTGTGTCGTGACGTTAATATTGCAGTTTCATGTTTTGTGGTGTAATGTAAACAAAAGTAAATAGCAATGCATCCAAATGAACATGTCGTTGTGGGACCCCTTCGGTTCTGAGCTACGAAGATGGGCAAGAAAACCTGGTTGGACGGCTCTTCTATGTTTGTTCTTCTGGACGATGTGATCATCATGTTCCTCATACACGTGCTCCAAGGACAAAGGAGAAAATGGCAGACGAGTTTTTCTTTTTTGCATATCGTTTATGGGATAAGGAAAGGGAAAATCGAGAACTCCTTCGGAAGCTGGAAATCGCGCACAAAGATTTAAAGAAACAAGGAAAGCGAATTGGCTACTCCGTACGCGGAGTTAGATGATGCTGGAGGCACGAGAGCTTCACTGCGGGATATGGTGGAGTCGCTGAGTCTGCAACTGCGAGGTGCAGGACTAGAGGTGGTCGACGATGCTGTGATTGACAAGCATGTCCTGTGACTTCTTCTGTATTTCGTTCATGTTCTCCTCTAGCAATTCGAATCATGTTATCGTGGGAAATGAACTACCGTATCCCCTCCAGTCTGTAATGTACTATTGTATTTCGTAATGCATTTTTCATGGGTGTTACAGTCTACGTCCTACATTGGGTTTTATATGTTTGCCACAACATTTCTATTTTTTGCTACCTGAGCCGTGCATATTTCAGAGGATAATAACCTCGCATTAACGACATGTTTTCAAAAAATGTTGCATATATTGCTTGGGCACAATGGCAGATTTGCCTGGAATTCTATGTTACGAATAAAATGTATGTTGTTGGGGGTTTACAAATTAATGACAACAAAAAATACCAATATAAAAAGAGGGTAGGAATTATATTTGCCTGAAATTATTTTATTATTATAATTCTAATGAGAAAGAGGACATTCTCCATCACATCATTTCATATCACATCTACCCCAATCCATCCCACCCTCTATCCAAACACCTACTATTGAAAATGGGTTACCACCCCCAACCCCATCTCAAACTTGGGATACCCCAACCCACCCCAACCCGCAATCCAAACGAGCCTAAGGACTTGTTTAATAAGTGTCACATGATTAATAAGTTTAGGAAGGAACACCCTTAGGACTTGTTTGATAACTTGGTTGAGTTGGGTCGGAGTAACTTCTTGTAAATAGTAGCTGTTTGGATGGTTAGGTGGGTTGGAGATAGTTGGAATGATAAATGTGATGTGACGTTACATTAATTATGTGCTAGATTAACTTTTTTAGTGATTATAATATATTTTTTATGTTAACTTTTTTATTTGAAAATAACTAAAAAATATAATAACAAAGAAATTGTAGGTTCATACAACTAATCCCAACCCACGAATGCAAGGGTAGAGCTGGAGGTATGCCAAAATACCTGAGATAACCTGACAACCAAACATGCCTTTAGTGACAAAGTGAAGGAACCAAAATCCGATAATTATTTAGTCGTCAATTATGCACTTCGCATATAATGGTACCGATACATCATGAATGTCGAAGTAGAGCAGAACGCCTCCCAAAACATATAAAAAATAATGTTATTACAATCAAAATTAACATACATCACAACATGTTTATCACACATTGGTTCGTTAATCATATTGTGAGCAGATGCTGATTCGCCTGTCAAGTGTAAGATAAGACGTAAGATAAAGCCGTCCTCTCAGAGTAGATGTTCTTGGCATATAATAGGTCGAAATGAAGAATCCTTAACCTTGAATGTGCAACGCCTCTGGCAGATGGGACGATACTATTCAATATACAAATTTTAAATACACAAGGATTCATGGTGTTTTGGTGTATATATACATCTTGTGGACTCAGTATAATACAATCGATCCTCTATTGTTCGGAATAATGTTGAACTACAACAACATAATGACAGTAGACATACCAACATATACTGCATTTGACCTGGGATACATACAACACCATAGAGTATATCAAAATTAGAATGCAAAGATGGAAAATTAAACTTGGAAAAAAGAGAAAGATTTGGAGCTTAAAAACTAACAAAGGAGGAAGCAATTGCAAACACGAAAACATAAGCAACTACAAGTGTTCATCAAAAATCGAAATGCAAACCACAAATATGGACGCACAGGAGGATATCAACAAAGGGATAATTTGAGTCGAAATCAACAATACCAGCTATGGAAAATGTAAACGACAAGAGCTCGTATCTCACCCTCAACGAAGGCCACATGGATAACGAGATGTATGAACAAAAAGCAACAAGAAAGAGTTCAAGAGAGAAGGGTGGAAACCGTAAGACCGATATCAGAAGATATAACGACCACTGACAAGAGGGGGAAGAGGGTGCCGACAAGAAATAGTTCAAGAGCTATAGGAGTCTCTGTTTCTGACGAAATTTGAATGACATATAGATATAGGGATGCATATACATGGTGATATTTTCAAAAACATAAAAAAAACGTCGAAATAGGGAGCGAGGCAGCCATGTTGGCTTTGGGACATCCTTCACGTCACTGGAATAATGTGCAGCACTATTGTCTTACTCTATTGAAAACGTGGATACTGTTGGTGGTTCAGATTGTTTACTGGTGCTTATACTCTTAATAAAGATTAAATATGCTTCTTTCCAGAATTATCTCATTTGTAATTTCATAGAGAATGCTTGTCTCATCTTGGTACAAGGAAAATGTGTATAATACTCTTGCTGGAGGTTTCGTCAAAAAGTTAGATTTGCAATCACTGGTTGTGAAATGGATTCAAGTCCACATTTTGATTGCTTTGTTCTATCCAATCACCGGTTGTGCAGAGGATTCAAGTTCGCCTAGATGATCTCCAACAAATTAGATTTCTATCCTAAAGCTTAAGAGACTTGAGAATGGATTTCTATCCTAAAGCTTAAGAGCCTTGAGAAAGTTGTTTATCATTATTCCTATAGTAGAATGTATAATGAAGTGGAAGACTTAAGCAGGAGAATCAAAGCGCGCACACACACGTGTGTTTTCTCTTGCGATAAGTGCATGTTTCCATCTATGATTACATTTTAAGGACTTTAGTTTTGCACAGTGTTGAACTTGATAGGGCTATAATTTTTGCATCGAAGTCGCATCAGTCAGTACGTGAATTTTGTGCTACCATCTTAGTAGTTAGTTCAGGTAGGAACCTGTCTATTGAATTTTTAAGTAGTTAGTTCAGGTAACAACCTGCTTAAGTGCTTTTGGACATACATATATTCTTTGTATAATTGAGATGTTCACAAAATTTTGAAGATATATGTGTATACTAGTAACTTGTCAATTTGTTGGCTTTTCTGATTACATTGCAAAAGTCTGTACATAAATAATAACTTCTATATCAGGTGAGTTGGTTTCCAACTGGAGAATCGCATTTAACCATTACTGCAAAGCTGCTCCCTACAAATAGGCAATGTTGTTGCTGCTCCCATATGCTCCTTTCTTGATATCCTCCAACAGCTTTAGCTGCTCCCACCAAGCTAGAGCTTGGTTATGGAAACATGGTTTTTCTTTTTTGTGAGAACATTAAAAAAAGTTATATGAAGCCCAATAGAAATTAGATCTAGTGCAAGTCACAAAAACAATATGTTCACAAGGCACAGAGTATCTTCATTTGTGTAATAAAACTTGATGCACTCCGTCCAAAAATTGACACAGAAAAGTTTCTTATCACAAAAATGATCACACTCACATCTACCGAGTCCTTCTCATTCTTACTAGTAGATGTCTTCTTCTTCAGTACCCTCGAGACGATGCTGCACTCCTTGTTGAGGAAGTCAAGAAGGGACATCCTCATGCCCGAAGGGATCATACCTTATCAAACCTTGTGACGTCTTCGATTACCACGATAATATTATAGCTTTTTTGTCTAAAATAAGAAGAAAATATTTAAAATTAGCATATTGTGATCAAAAGAGATTGTGTAATATAAAAATATACACTCAAAGGTTACGTTCAAAACAGAACAAGTCGAGATATAGTGGCCCTTTTCTCCGCAGTGACCGCAAGTTTTTTTTACTATTTTCTTGTGATAGAGCCATTCCAAGGAAGATTTAATTCTCTGTGCATGTCTAGGCCTCCCCTTGCTTTTAACTAGACCTGGATCTCGAACAACATACTCTACTGGAAGGTCAATTAGAGGTACATCAACCACAAGATCTTCATCATCATTATTCCTTGACGTATTTCCATCGAATTCCTAATTCACTAAGCATCTTGACAAGTTAATATATCTTTTCCAATGCCAATTGAAAGTGTTTAACACTTTTCATAGACATATTTGAAGCCTTGTGAAACGATGAGCGCATTCCCCAAGCCATTAGTCGAGTGATACCATTCAAACATGTGAGTGATCTTTGGACATGACTACCAATTATATTATATCTAGAATGTATACTCCATCTGAATAAAATATATCTTGAAGGTAACTCCATAAACTGCCTTATCACTTTGAAAATGTGTAACATATGGCGACAAGGTATACCCCCAGTTTCAAACTTTTTGCAATCACAATAACATATTGGTTCTTCAGTATTGCTCACACTAACCATGCGCTTCCTCCCAAAGTTACCAAATCTTTCAACTGAATATAATGTCATTATGCCATCATTTTCTAATTCTCTTGCCATATATGCGCTCTCTTGTTTGAACTCCTCTTGGAAAATCTCAAAAACCTTTTGAGTATAAATGTGTCCTACTTGAGCTTCCATGGGATGATGCGAAAATAAGGGCAGGTTTGGAATTCATGATTTTGAAGTCAGCTCTCTCCTCAAGATCACACCGAGAAGTAACAACTCTATCATATTGTCGAACAAAATCAGACAATGATGTGTTAGCATTAACAAAACCATCAAAGAAAGCATTTTATACTTTCAAGATCTTTGACTCGATGTCATTCCTGCAAAAATGTGTCGTTAAGATACAACGACACCCAATGTTCCCTCTCTTCGTACATGTTTGCAAGCCAAGAACCATCAACAATTTTATAACATTCCCTAATTTTGTGCCAGCCATTTTCAAACTCTTCATTTGTTTTTGATCCATAGATCAATTGTCAAAATCTTCTTTTAAAGTATTGTATTCCATTTTCGAACCTCTAAGATGAAGTATTGAATTTTTCTCAAAATGCCCTGAACAATATCGATGCTTTGTTCTTGGAAAAACTTTAGCTATTGCATTACAAGTAGTTTTATCTTGATCAGTGATAATAGATATCGGCATCTTTCCATCATATAATTAAGCCATGTAGTGAATAACCAAACAAAGGTTTCTTCAGTTTCATCAGCAAGAAGTGCACAACCAAATAGTGTCGATTGTCTATGATGATTAACATCTGTAAATGGTGCAAATGGTATATTAAAAGAATTTATCTTGTATGTCACATAAAAGACAAGAACATCACCAAAAGTCAAGTATGTTGCTCTTATCTACCATCTGCCCAAAAAATACTTTGCGCAGTACGAAACTCGTCAAGCTCATATCGAAAATAAAAGCCATCGTCTTTAATCCTTTTTGATAAGAAATGTTCCACCATAGTCATGCACTCCCTATTTATGTTGTCCGCACGTGTTGTCGTTAAGTGATCAATACAATCTTGTGCACTAATCAAATCTTTTACTGAAGCATTAAGAACTGCTGAAATCCTTGAAGGACCGAATCCACATTCATTAAATGTTTGAATCAAGCATTTTTAGGTAGATGACAACTGATGATGTGATCTCAACATTTGTATTTATGATGGAGTCGTCAAAGGATGATTGTGTTCCTCAATAAAGGTTCTCACAATCCATATCCCATTAAACTTTTTTGGAAATATAAATCTAGTCTCACAATTTTGCCTTAATATCTCGACGTCGCTTAACATCAACTCCTTGTCTACGCCTATCATTTAGATCTTTTTCATCTTCTTTTGAACATACCAGCAATCTTGAGGTGATCTCTTTTGTCTGCTTTGATCGATGCAAATTACCTCGCCTAAGCAGAAAAATCCAACATGTTTTGCATAATCATTATAAAATTCATAAGCTCCATCTTATGATATGAACTCCAAGACAACATATGGTTTCCTCATCCCTTTGTAATGTAAAAGATTTGAAATCTACATAAATTAAAGTCATTTTGGGTGTTGAGTATCTATTCAAATTTAGAGCCACAGATATTGTCATTATATTATGCGTAAAGGATACCAGCATCCATTGCTAAGCTAAATGGTTAAAGTAAGCATTGAATACGTAATACTCACATGGAGGAATCACGACGATGAGGATTGTTGGAGGAGTTGTAGCACAGGAGAATGGCAAGCTAGGAGGACTCGCGGCGGCGAGGGCTCAAGTCTGATGAGTTGTACTCGAGAGAATCCAGATCTAAGAAAGTATGTGCAGAATTGCAAATGGAGAAGTAACTATAATATTAAAAATTATGAACATATGGTAAGATTAGTTAAAATAAAATTAAGCAATCAACATTGGAGCTATCTGAATGCCTATTTTCATTAGGATCCAAATTAATGAACTCCCATGATTTTGTAATGATCCATGTCTCCATGTATGACTCTATTATTTCATATTTTTCCCATGACAAACAAAAACAAAAGTATAATCTATGCCACACGTAACTTATAAAATCAAACTTGCTGGTATTTATTTTGGAATATGATTATAACAATTAAACAATAACTAACCAAAAGCACATTGCATGTCACTGTTGATAGAAAGAATCCAGTGACGAGTGACGATGGCTAAGCGTTTGAGGAGTTGAACACAAAAGAATCCACGACTGAGAGGACTCACGATGATGAGGTCTGTTGGAGTTGTAAGCGTGAGAGAATGCCAAGCCGGGAGGAGTCGCAGAGGCGAGGGCTCAAGATGGATGAGTTGTACATGAGAGAATCCTTAGCCGAGAGAAGTCACGGCATTGGAGAGTTGTACGTGTGAGAATCCGAAGCTGGAGGTCCTCACGACAGCGAGGGTGCGCACAAGAGCTATGGGTTGTTGACGTGAGAATCCAGGTAAGAGATGACTCGCAGCAGTGAATGCTCTCACATGCGGTTGGGGATACTGGCGGAAGTGGTAGTGCGATGGGGGAGATGAGGTGGCAAGGTGGTGATGGTGTGGAAGAAAAGAGGGGCACTGTTTTGGGTTCGTGCAAGAGGATGGGGCTTTGGGTTGTCTCATGAGGAGATGGGGAGAGGAAGAGCATGGTACTACCACTTGGGGGAATGTGACAAAATTTGAGAATGATAGAAAGTGGAAAACATGAGAGTCGTGGATGTAATCCAACGACTGGAAATGAATGGGGTCTATGGGGTCTCATATATATATATATATAATAGGAGTGATCCTATGAGAGCCAAAACCTGTGAGAGCATAAGAGCATTGATTCTAGACCACATGATTCAACCAGGAGAGAAGACAGAATCATGTGGTCCAGAATCAATGCCCTCATGCTCTCACAGGTTTTGGCTATCATAATATCACTCCTCTCTCTCTCTCTCTATATATATATATATATTTAGGGAGATGAGTGATCCTATGAGAGCCAAAATCCGTGAGAGCATGAGAGCATTGATTTTGGACCACATGATTCAACCAGGAGAGAGAAGACAGAATCATGTGGTCCAGAATCAATGCTCTTATGCTCTCACAGATTTTGGCTTCCATAGGATCACTCCTCTCTCTCTATATATATAGGAAATGGATCCTACTCCATGGAATAGGTAACTTACCTACTCCACTTTCGTTTTTTGCCACTTTTTTTTATTTTTTTGAAAAAACTTCCATGGTTTTTCATAACTATATCTCTCTAATATGTAATTCAAATTTCGTCAGAAACATAGACTCCTATATCCTCCATCCAAAACATGCTGATTTCAGCAAATTTGAGACTGTTAACATTACATGTCCTGGATGGAGGGCATATGAGTCTCTGTTTCTGACGAAATTTGAATGTCATGTTAGAGGGATATAGTTATGAAAATCTATAGAAATATTTTTCAAAAAAAATAAAAAAATGGCAAAAATATAAAAGTGGAGTAGGTAAGTGTCGTGACCCCGAATCTCGGGCCATCGGATCCTCTTATATCCGGATCGGGTTACTCAGCAATAATTTATTCAGCAATCACAACTAACATTCAGAAATAGACTGCAAATAAAAATACCCAGAAGGAAGTATTTCAACACTTTGCCATTCACAAAATAAAGTTTACATGATCCATTGTCCCACTACAACCTGATGAACACGAAATTCGCCTCTTTAATTATGTAAAATAAGTCGTAGTATAGGAGGCGAATTTGGTTCAGCAAAAACCACAGACTTTGAATGATGTGGAATATTTTACTTGGCAAGTTTACCAAGGTCGAACACAAGGACACGGTTGCCTAATGTGTGTATTGAATTTTGATTCATGAAGGCACAATGTCAATAAATTTCTATTTCAGGTCCTCATGCAATTTACGCTAATTACAAAGTAATGCGAAGATGCATGCATTTTTATCGGTTTTTTATGCAATTATAAAGCGATGCATGAGCAAATATGCAAGGAAAATTATTTACAGATTAAAGACTACAATTATACCCTAAGATGTGAGCAACACAATATAGAATGAAATTAGAGTCAATTTGAACACATCAATAAAAATCGGTCATCAGATCAAAGCAAGACAAGAAGAGCAGGGTCCATTTTCCACATAAAAATTCACTTAACTTAAAACAGTGTCAAATGAAACAAGTAAGCATGCTAAAATGTAGAAGACAAAACAAGGATCAAAACAACACTAAAATCATGCAATTTGGACCTACGATGCTCAAGTTATGCGAAAAATAGTGCAAGGGCATAATTGTATTAAAAATACAATAAAAATAAAGGATAAATATTACATTTAGGTCCTTGGAAGGACCTAAATGCAAATAGCAAAAATCGCTTGGGGTCTTGTGCAAATTTCCCATACGCGCGGGGACCTTTTTGTAATTTCAGAAAGTATGAAGGGCCTCCTTGTAAATTACCCCAGGCGCGCACGTGAGGCACACGCATGGAGGACCAATTTGTAATTAGCGCATATTCCAGGGTCTTGCATGCAAATCTCCCAGACCCCACGTGCTCTACACGTGGGAGACTAGGCTCGGAAGGCTGGCTGAGGCTCGGGCCACGTGGACGCATCTGATGGTATGGCGTGAGGCTCGGATGACCCGAGCCTTAAGGTTGGGAGCGAGGCTCGGGCGTCGATGTGGCATCGTTACGGCCGTTCGATCCAGTCAATCGAACGGCACCTGTAGCATCTCCTTCATCGTGGGCCACCGGAGGAGGCGGGGCTCCGGCGACCCGCCCTTGGCTCCGCCGTGGCCCAATGAGTCGTCTGAAGGTCGATGGAGATAGTTGGGCCTCTGGCGAAGGACTGGGAAGCGCCGCGAGGCTTCGTGGATGATTGGAAGTATCGTACGGTGAAGCCTCGCCGGAGGAGAATATCTTGAAGGAGCTCCGACGCCAATTCCGATCAATCAATGTACCTGCAAGAGGGTCAGTCATAGCCAAAGCGAGTGCATGTGGGTGCGAAGGCTTGTGAGTGAGCGGAGGCCGTGGAGGTGGCGAGAAGTGATAGCCAAGGTCGTCTTCTCCGGCGGAGCATGGGAAGAGGGTGTCGGAGCGAGGGAGGATCTGGAGAGGGATAGGGGGTCGGCGAGGGTGCTGGAGGCGTGGTGGATGTGGTCGAGTGATTGGTGGAGGGGGTCGGTGACTGTAGGAGGCGTGATAATTTGGAGAAAATGAAGGAAAAAGCAAGAAGGGATAGGACCTCGTCGGGGAGGGGAACCCGGTGGCGGAGAGGCTTGTGCTGGACCTTGAGGAGGTGCGGGGATCTTCGCCCAGTCTGGTCAGTCGTACCAGAGAGCTCGGAGGTGGCCGGAGGCACACCGATACGCGGCGGAGGCGACGCAGGTCAACACCAGGCGAAATCCATCTTTGCCTCGACGTCCCGCCCTCTCCGCTGTCACCGGAGGGGCGGGGGAGGCTAGGCTAGGGCCCAAATTGGTGGACGATCGGTGACAGTGGGCGGAGGGTAGGGATTTATAGGGGGCGGAGGTCGGAGGTTATGAGATGGAGGGGCGGTTTCGACGGAGGTTTTCATGGCGATGGAGTAATGGCGAGGGGAAATGAAGAAGGCACGAGGATGGCGGGGGACTAGGCTGCGAGAGGGAGGCGTTACGAGAGGAGGTGGGTGGCTGGAACGACGGCTAAAAAAGGAAGGGGGGCGGAGGTTTGGCGAGGCGTTATGCCTGGAGTCGGAGGTAGACGATGATCGATGGCCGTTGGATCTAACGATCCAACGGCTGCGGTTGGAGTGCTTCTGTGGGGCCACGATGAGATCCTCAGGATCTGATCGTGTGGCTAGGAGAGAGGCGGGCGTGAGTGGTTAGGATTGATCAATGGGGGTGATCTAACAGTGAGGGTTTAAAGGGGGTCGTGGCACGTTGAGGGGCGTTAGATGATAGGTGGATCGGATGGCTGCGATGAAGGGATGACGTGGCGCGAGCACGACCGTGGGATAGGAAGAAGATCGGACGGCCAATGTGAAGGCGGGAAGGGGCGGTCGAGATCAGATCAGGGGATCTGATCTGATGGCTGAGAAGGGCACCAGTGATGGAGGTCCCAGATGCGGTGAGAAGAAGAGCATCCTACGACCCAGATTGGGCGCCAGGTGGCACGAGAAGAAGTGGGCCGCGTGGCGGCTCCAGAGAGCGCCACGTGGCTCATTGAGAAAATTCAGAATAAATTACAAAGAAAATTAGAAAAGAAATAGTTAGAAGCCGAATCTGGAAAAAAGTCAAAACATGAAAGTTGCTCGTCTCGACGAGATCTACAACTTTTATGTTGGTCAAAAAGCCAAAAGAGGTCATCTGTACAAAAGCTTTTTTTGGGGGTATTTTCAAGGGGATAAAAACACCAAGTTTGTGGTTTTGAGATTTTTTTTGTATTTTTTATCTTTTTAAGGGTCAGTGATTTATAGACAACTATTCTACCTAATTTTTAGGGATTTTTGAGGAAAAATAATTACAAGAAAATAAAATCAATATTTTAATGGTAAAATATACAATATACTACAAGATAAAAACAAAGAATTACAGGTGGTTTTTATTGAATTGTTTAGGCCAGGGGTTTAATAGTGAGTTTTTAGCATGACAAATACGAGATTCATCATACCCCTATACTTAAACCATGCTCGTCCTCGAGCATCTAAAGGATGAAGGATTCGGATTAATTCCTGACAGTGCGCATGAAATTTACAAGGCTTGATCTTTCGAAGATTCTTGACCTAAGTGATCCTAAATTTCTGGGTTTATCTAAGCCTTAGTCAGAAGGAATCCGACTTCTCTGATTATCAGACTCTCTTTTTGTACATATAATATAAGGATATGACATTTAGTGTACTGCCTTTCATGAGAGCCGAGTCGATGCATCACTCAAAGTTCCAATCCCAAAGATCCTCCTCTAGACCTAATCCTCAATACTAGGGAATAAGTCTGTTCTTGCTTCAGTCAACCGTCTCTATAGTTTGTCAGACTTGAAAGTATAGATGGACGGCCAGATGATGGAGGGACATGGGATTGTGTCTATTTTTCTCACCCTCACATTGGAACAAGGGGCCTCTCGTGTGCCTTTACTCAACACATGTAAAATATTATTTTGTTGATCAATGTGTCCGTCAAGAGAGTTGGAGTCGTCTGCACTTGTTTTTCTGGGAGTACACCGGGGTGTGTCTTTTCTGAGTATCTAAGATACCTTCGACACCCAGACTTGTATCGCTTACGATGCAGAGCCCTTTTATGGTGTCAGCCCGACTCCTTGGTCCTAATTAGTGCTTGGTCCAAGTGGACACTTTGAAAATATTTAGGAGCGCTCGCCATTGGTGGAAGCTCATTTGGAATTTGACTTTGGATTTAGAGCTTTTCCTTGACATTTCATTTCTTTTGTTGGCTAGCTACACTGCTTTTACCAAGAGATTGGCGCACACTGATCAACAAGTTTCCTTTAAATTTCATCACACCCTGGAACATAGGTAAATATCAAAGAGATAGCATATGAATCTTGTTCACATACTGGCTAGGGTTTTTGCTGACACTCAGGTTTTCTGAAGCCTTCATTAACTTTATCCGATCCTTGAATATCATTAGATCAGGTCTAAACTTAAATCTATGATCCTAGTTCCTCAAGTGATATCTCAACTCAGCTCATCAATCATGCAGTTGTAGAAGTGATTGTGCTGATCATATTTTCTTGAAGGTAGAGATGAAGAGTGTAATATAGCACTCAAATCTTTCAAACCAGAGGAGTGTGGATATTTAAGTCTTGAGAACCCTAATGGCTAAGGCATGTTAACTCAGACTCTCAAGATCCCAGAGATCCAATGTCCTCAAAATCCACAAGCCTTGCGTGAGTGTGAATGTGTCAGGAATACACCAACTCCTTGGGTTAGTAAATTTTTGTGTGATTTTTGGCTTTTGCAAATTTTTATGGGTTTTAATTTTTAATGAATTTTTTTAAATTCCTCGGAGAACAATGACTGGCCCAGACTCTAATAGAAGTATCCACTCTCATCCAGTATGGGTGTAAGTACGAGCCGAGACCCGTGTTACTTGAGGACGAGGCCGTATGCGATGTCCTCTAAACCACCCACTCTGCTAAGGGAGACCGAGGTTCCCTCATTGAAAATGTCTACTAAACCTAGTAGTCAGAGTCAATATCCAAGAAAGATTTCCAGTTTTTCAATTTTTTTTAATACAGGAATATTTACAAAAATTAATCCCTCAAATTTTAATGAACAATTTTTACAAGGTTCGCACTCAATTCACTAGTTTTACTAAAACCCAACCCGAATAAAAAAATTAAAAAGTTTAAAAACGCGAGCTACGGCTAAAGTAAATAAACAGTAATAAACGTATACCCCCCTATACTTAAAATTTGCTATGTCCTCATAGCACTAGTGCCATGAAGCCAAGGCTTGGTTCAAGTGTAGGGTGGTATAGCGGAACTGAGGAGGAGGGGTCCCCCTGTTCCTAGGCCAAAATTGGCCTAAGTACAAGAAGATAGAACGAGGGAGGGTGGAGCGGGCAGGTCCCCCCTATACTTAGGCTACAAATAGCCTAAGTAAGGTCTGAATTAGGGGGAGGGGTTCGTAAAAAAATATACAGAGAGATATATATAGAGATAGGGATAGAGGGGGAGAGAGAGAGAGAAATATACAAGGGATGGTGGGGGGTGAGTATGTGCAAGTGTAGGTGTGTGTGTGGTTTTTGTGTGTGTGTGTGTACAACATGCAGAACTGGAAGTAAATATGCAGATGCAAGATTTGTTTTTTACAATATACAATGCAATTTGACCGATAAAAAGATTCCAATTTTTCTTCATATTTTCCTTTACGGTCTCTTCAGCGGAAGCTCCCGACTTCACGCCTTCATGACGATCAGGCGTCCCTGATTTTCATGGGCCCTGCCACAAAAGAGAAAAGTTAGAGACATGGAAAATTTAAATCAGTAGATGCAAAATTGATGCATAAAACAAGGACCTAAAAATTTGAAATTATTCAAATGAAAATCAAAAATTCAAAATCAAGCAAAGCCGTATCCCCGGCAACGGTGCCATTTGATGATCGCGAAATTCGCTCTTTAATTATGTAAAATAAGTCGTAGTATAGGAGGCGAATTTGGTTCAGCAAAAACCACAGACTTTGAATGCTGTGGAATATTTTTCTTGGCAAGTTTACCAAGGTCGAACACAGGGACACGGTTGCCTAATGTGTGTATTGAATTTTGATTCATGAAGGCACAATGTCAATAAATTTCTATTTCAGGTCCTCATGCAATTTACGCTAATTACAAAGTAATGCGAAGATGCATGCATTTTTTATCAGTTTTTTATGCAATTATAAAGCGATGCATGAGCAAATATGCAAGGGAAATTATTTACAGATTAAAGACTACAATTATACCATAAAATGTGAGCAACACAATATAGAATGAAATTAGAGTCAATTTGAACACATCAATAAAATCGGTCATTAGATCAAAGCAAGACAAGAAGAGCAGAGTCCATTTTCCACATAAAAATTCACTTAACTTAAAACAGTGTCAAATGAAATAAGTAAGCATGCTAAAATGTATAGGACAAACAAGGATCAAAACGACACTAAATCATGCAATTTGGACCTACGATGCTCAAGTTATGCTAAAAACAGTGGCAAGGGCATAATTGTAATAAAAATGCAATAAAAATAAAGGATAAATATTGCATTTTGGTCCCTGGAAGGACCTAAATGCAAAAAGCAAAAATCGCCTGGGGTCCTATGCAAATTTCCCATACACGCGGGGACCTTTTTGTAATTTCAAAAAAGTATGAAGGGCCTCCTTGTAATTACCCCAGGCAGGCACGTGAGGCACGCGCCTGGAGGACCAATTTGTAATTAGCAAATATTCCAGGGTCTTGCATGCAAATCTCCCAGACCCCACGTGCTCTGCACGTGGGAGACTTGGCTCGGAAGGCTGGCTGAGGCTCGGGCCACGTGGACGCATCTGATGGTACGGCGTGAGGCTCGGATGACTCGAGCCTTAAGGTTCGGAGCGAGGCTCGGGCGTCGACGTGGCATCGTCACGGCCGTTCGATCCAGTCGATCGAACGGCACCTGTAGCATCTCCTTCATCGCGGGCCACCGGAGGAGGCGGGGCTCCGGCGACCCACCCTTGGCTCCGCCGTGGCCCAATGAGTCGTCTGAAGGTCGATGGAGATAGCTGGTGATGAATCTCCATTTCATCACCTTTATTCTATCATTTTGCCTAAAAAACCCCAGCAAATGCATGTAAAGAGCACCAATTTGTGCATAATAGCATTCATGATTCATTGTATTAATTACACTTTAAATATGGTGTTTAATGCCAAAATTATAGAATAAAGAGAAGAAAAGAAAAAAGAGTAAAATATTGCAAATATTTTATGACCCTAACCCCGAGACCAAGGCAGCATGGAATTGGTCGAGAAAGAATAAAGTAGGGGGAGATAAGGGCCAGTGTATAATAAATACCTCATTTATTCATGCATTTATTTATGCATTTTTGACACCTATTTTGTACATAATTATTTATTCATCAAATAAAGAAACTTTGTTCATGAAAGTTGTAGACAATAATGTAAATAAAAATACAAAATTGAGTTTGTGTAAAAATAATGCTCAGTGTACATTTTATACACAGAATAAAAAGCCAAAATCTCAACTTCACAGACCCATATCTTGCAAATAAAAACCCCAAATCACCTAAACTCACCTTTAATTGTATATAGCTTTCCAAGAACTATTTAATAAAATTAGTTTCATAATTTTTGGAGTCCATCTGCAAAAGTTTGGTTTTTGGCCTTCATTGTGCAGCATGCCTGATTAAAATATTCAATGTCCATTATTTTTAGCAAATTATATTTTTAGAATTTTATAAATCATGTATATAATACATGAACATACTGAAATTGGAATAAAACTAAAGGGGATTTACAAAATAAAATAAGTAAATGCAAGATAATAGGAAAAATACCTATGATCCAATATGTACATAAAGAAAAAAGGGAAAACATTCTTTAGTTATTTTCTTTTCTCATATTTTATAATGTTGTACATATTATATATAATGTATTAAAAACACAAATCTAAAATAAAAACCAAGAAAATACATTAAAATAAATAAAGTATACATAATATATATGTAAAATACCTGTAAGTATAACTACATATACATATACCTATTTATTTAAAAATATAAATAAACTCATAAAAATTAAATAAAAATATATTTATACTCATAAAAACAAGTTATAAATTTATAAAATAAATTTATAAAATAATAAAATAAAAATAAAAAAAATAAAAATAAATACATAAAAACATACTTATAAATACATTATTAAAATAAACCCGTAATAAAACACTTCAAAAAATAAATAAAAATCGTAAATAAATACTACATTAATTAATAAACATTTTTTATTTTATAAATAAATTCTAATTAATTCATTTGCTACGTGTAATAAATGGGTCAAGATCGGTCTGACGTGGGCCAATCAGAGGCCAGGGACTGTTAACCTCTGGTCAACTCCCCCCTGCGCCTCTGACTCCCGTAAGAACCATCAAGTCCCCTGTCTTCCTCCCTTTTTCCCGTTCGACTCGTCCATCGTTGGCCATCGATGTCTTCTGACAAAATGATCTCCGATCATTGTACATCACCGCCACCAACCAAGATCGGCCATCTAACCTGCCGATTTTTCGTGGTGCCCCGGTCAATAAGGGTACATACCCATGTCTATAAATAAATCCTTCGACCTCCTTCCCCATTTTGGTCTCCCTTCGGTCGCTTTCCACCCTCAATTCCAGCCCGTGGAGGATCCTCGTGACAGGGGGGGTGCTCCTAGCAGTCTCAGACGGTCGGAGGAGTCGAAGGAAGTGCCCACGGCCACCGCTCGCCGGAGGTCCTGCTCCCTGGTCGACCACCAGGCATAAGAGCTGTTTTATCTCGTTTTGTAGCTTAGTTGTAGTTTCTAGTCTTTAGTCCAGTCTTTAGAGTAATTAGTAGGACCTTAGGTGCTCGATTAGACCCAGATCGAAGTTCGCCGAAGTTCATCTCCGGCGAACCTCTCTACTCTGATCCACGCACGATCCAACCCCCCGCTGCACCTCATTTCATTTTCCTACGCGTTCTGCGCTTAGCCCACGCATCAGATCATCCAGAGCTTCTCCAGCTCTGCGAATCGAGGTCCATCTCCTCCGCTTCGTCGGACCTCGCCATCCCCGGTCATTCCTTATCCCTTTAGCCTTAACCCCAGGTCGAGGAAGACCCCCTCGAGCCCCTCATTCTTTTGGTGCATGTTAGAAGCTGAACGGAGCCCCCTGGGGCTCGATTCAATCCCCTACGAGGTTCCAGGACCCCCCTTTCTTCTCCGAGCTCGTTCAACCGATCTAGGGGGTCCTGGGCCTTCTGGATTACCTCGGACGGTGCATGACACCTCGCCGGACGTATGGAACCCATCACCATCAACCTGGAGCGTCTGGAGGTGGAGGAATCAAAGATCGAAGCCAGGGAAGCCATCTGTTCTTCCCTGTTCTTCGTGACAAGCAGTCACCGTCGGATGAAGGAGACGGCCCCAGATCCAAAGGGCCATCCATGTAGCAGATGCCTCGGCCGTGCGATCAGACTTCAGATGCAATCTCGGCCGCCGATCGTCGAAGGGGTATCGGGCTTCGAGGGCTCGACACGTGGATAAGTGGCGCGCCCATCGCCGTTGGATCGCGCGCCTTTGGGGGTAAATTTCAGACCTAACCCCCCGCCTTTTTGTATTTATAGTTTAATTCCAAAAATAAAATACCACGTTGTAAATAAATTGTATTATTTGCAGTACGCCCCCTGGAGTTTTTATATTTGCATATTGGTCCCTCCGCGCCTCACGTGCAGTCCCACGTGAGGCGTGTGATTTTTGCACTTAAACCCTGGCGGGTTTTGTTAATTGTAAAGTGGTCCCAAAAATAAAAATAAATGTTTATTTCTGTTGTAATTTTTGCATAGATGCCCCTGAGAAATATTTTAATTGTAAAAATACCCTTGCCAGGTTGTTTTATTTTTGCATGCTTTGTCCATTTATTTCATGCAACGTTTTAATTTGAAAAATCTTGCAAAAATGGATATAAGCTCCTGTTAACATGCTCTCGCACGCCATATTTTTGGTTTTTAATTTTGTTGCATTTTTGCATTTATTAAAAATAAAAAATATGCATTTTATTTACTGTCTGGTTTATAAAATACCAAAAAAAAGTAAAACATCTTGAAAAATTCCAAAAAAATTACCTAGGGTCTATCTTGTCATGTTTTAGTGTCAGTCCAAAAATCATTAAAATCTCAAAAGAAAAACCTTAAAAATTAAAAAATACTCAAAAACTCCTATAAAATATAAAAAAATTTTAGAAAACCCAAAAAATGTAAACTCAACTCCTCTAGGTCCTATATTTTATCCTCTTTCTTTTAAAATGGTTTGGAAAAAAATTTGTGGCTTTGGGATATTTTTAATTACCATTTTTACCCCCGGCCAGTAGTCATTCCACTATTTTGCTTTATTTCAGTATTTAAAAATACCAAAAATCTGTTGAAAAATGCCCAAAAATCACAAAAACACTAGAAAATCATAAAAATACCAAAAAGACGTCATCTCTGGATTTTTGACTATTTTTGTATATTTTTATAAATATTATAGCACCCCTTTATATATATACTCCCTATTGAAAAAGAAAATTAAAAAAATTTTATATATATATATATATCTATCTATATATATACATAATTATTAATATATAAGATTCTAAAATTAAACAAAAAAATTATCTATATGTATATATATATTGTATGCATTATATGCTACATACCTACCCTCTATGGGTATATATATATATCTTTATATATTTATATTCTATAATTTGTATATATATCTATTATCTAATTATATTATATATATAAAAAAAATAATAAATAAAAAAATAAATAAAATATAAATAAAAACAAAAACCCACAAAAAAAACAGGCTCACACAAGGATGACTCTGTGGTACATGCACATCTTAGGCTATTGCACTTTTGTATTGCTCTCTGTGGTTCGACCTCTACATACTTAGTCATTGTACATCTTGTGGTAGAGTAATAAATATTAATTCACATTTTCGGGACTCAATCTATTCACTTTTTTATTGTGGGTTAATTGCTGATTAACTTGGGTATTCTGCGAGCGGTCGCCTCAGCGACACTTTATACATTATTCATTGTGACCCTTGTAGAATTATTCAGTTATCACTAGGCCTCTGGCGAAGGACTGGGAAGCACCGTGAGGCTTCGTGGATGATTGGAAGTATCGTACGGCGAAGCCTCGCCGGAGGAGAATATCTTGAAGGAGCTCCGGCGCCAATTCCGATCAATCAGTGTACCTGCAAGAGGGTCGGTCATAGCCGAAGCGAGTGCATGTGGGTGCGAAGGCTTGTGAGTGAGCGGAGGCCGTGGAGGTGGCGAGAAGTGATGGCCAAGGTCGTCTTCTCCGGCGGAGCAGGGGAAGAGGGTGTCGAAGCGAGGGAGGATCTGGAGAAGGGATAGGGGGTCGGCGAGGATGCTGGAGGCGTGGCGGATGTGGTCGAGTGATGGGTGGAGGGGGTCGGTGACTGTAGGAGGCGTGATAATTTGGAGAAATAGAAGGAAAAAACAAGAAGGGATAGGACCTCGTCGGGGAGGGGAACCCGGTGGCGGAGAGGCTTGTGCTGGACCTTGAGGAGGTCCGGGGATCTTTGCCCAGTCTGGTCAGCCGTACCAGAGAGCTCGGAGGTGGCCGGAGGCACACCGATACACGGCAGAGGCGACGCGGGTCAACACCAGGCGAAAGCCGTCTTTGCATCGACGTCCCACCCTCTCCGTTGTCACCGGAGGGGCGGGGGAGGCTAGGCTAGGGCCCAAATTGGTGGACGATCGGTGACAGTGGGCGGAGGGTAGGGATTTATAGGGGGAGGAGGTCGGAGGTTATGAGATGGAGGGGCAGTTTCTACGGAGGTTTTCATGGCGATGGAGTAATGGTGAGGGGAAATTAAGAAGGCGCGAGGATGGCGGGGGACTGGGCTGCGAGAGGGATGCGTTACAAGAGGAGGTGGGTGGCTGGAAAGGCGGCTAAAAAAGGAAGGGGGAGCGGAGGTTTGACGAGGTGTTACGCCTGGAGTCGGAGGTAGACGATAATCGATGGATGTTGATCAATGGGGCGTTACGCCTGCGGTTGGAATGCTTCTGTGGGGCCACGATGAGATCCTCAGGATCTGATCGTGTGGCTAGGAGAGAGGCGGGCGTGAGTGGTTAGGATTGATCAATGGGGGTGATCTATTGGTGAGGGTTTAAAGGGGGTCATGGCACGTTGAGGGGCGTTAGATGATGGGTGGATCGGATGGCTGCGATGAAGGGATGACGTGGCGCGAGCACGGCCGTGGGATAGGAAGAAGATCGGACGGCCAATGTGAAGGCGGGAAGGGGCGGTCGAGATCAGATCAGGGGATCTGATCTGATGGCTGAGAAGGGCACCGGTGATGGAGGGCCCAGATGCGGTGAGAAGAAGAGCATCCTACGGCCCAGATTGGGCGCCAGGTGGCGTGAGAAGAAGTGGGCCGTGTGGCGGCTCCAGAGAGCGCCACGTGGCCCAATGAGAAAATTCAAAATACATTACAAAGAAAAATAGAAAAGTAATAGTTAGAGGCAGAATCTGGAAAAAGTCAAAACATGAAAATTGCTCGTCTCGACGAGATCTACAACTTTCATGTTGGTCAAAAAGCCAAAAGAGGTCATCTGTACAAAAGCTATTTTTGGGGGTATTTTCAAGGGGATAAAAACACCAAGTTTGTGGTTTTGAGATTTTTTTGTATTTTTTATCTTTTTAAGGGTCAGTGATTTATAGACAACTATTCTAACTAATTTTTAGGGATTTTTGAGGGAAAAATAATTACAAGAAAATAAAAGCAATATTTTAATGGTAAAATATATACAATATACTACAAGATAAAAACAAAGAATTACAGGTGGTTTTTATTGAATTGTTTAGGCCGGGGGTTTAATAGTGAGTTTTTAGCATGATGAATACGAGATTCATCACAACCCTTTACATGTACATCAGCTTGAAGGAAATACACAGAAATATTACTAACTACCTTACAAAGAAAAGCTACTGTGGTTGGTTGGATGTCTAGTATGTAAGCTGGATGAATTTTTAAAGTCTTTACGATGGCTCACCAATACCTATTGGGTTTTCCATAAATCATATGATAAAAATTAGCGAATGCTAAGTAACGAAGAAGAGAAAAGCAAACAAATTGTGTAATTTTGTAAAACTTGTTATCACAAAATGTTTCATTCTTTCTCATTAATTTAAGTCCTATTTCTTTTTTATTCCACGTCAGGGATTAGTCTAGGGGAACCCCACCATTCTTGGACTCCGAAGCTGTGGACACTTCGAGATTGGAGATTGTGTTGATCTTGGTAAGCTTATGCCGCCACACGTCGCCTCAACCAATCCTCCAATACTACCCTGACAATTTCCTTTTCTTTTATTAACCAGGATCTCAACCCTCAACCTAGAAAACAAATGAGCACACCGTCCTCGAGGACTCGGTTGCTTAAAACCTCGGGCTAACATTATAACATAGCGGCTTAAATACATGTTGTCGTGACCCATCTGTTATTGACCCACTCGTGCCTCCACATGGCACGACCACATCTTCCGTCGTTCAACCCGAATATATTGGCTCTCGGTACCACGCATTGTAAATCACTCATTTCGTGCGCACTTATCATAACAGGGCAACCGTGTACCACCTAGGTAGGGAAACGCCAATACGAGTTCCTTCTGACAAACCTACAGGTTGCATTCCCGACCTGTAGTTTTACTCCCAGTCATCCTTAACGTGACTCACGACCCTTTTTAGGATCCAATTCAAAATGCATCGATTCCCATGACGTAATTCCTCCGTTAAGCCTTAGATTTGCATAACCATAAAATACTGAATATAGACTTACACTTATATTAATTCATATATTTATATACTCATAATTATGCTCATTTTAACTTTCAAACCCTAACTTTTCAAGCCATTGTATCAATTCGATGCTTAGACCTTTTTTTAGTTGAAATAACATAACAACTTTTTCATATTTTCTCAAAAATAACCAAATTAGGGTTCTTCGTAGCAAAGAACATAAAATCAGAAATTTCAACGATCTCATATGAAAACCCAACAGCAAAAGAAAGGATTTCGTTACCTAATCGAGCTCTCTCTCGCGTATGCAGTGCTTTATCATGTTTCATTTTCAGAAAGGATGATTTAAGGCTCCTAAAACGACAGAATTTCATTTTAGTATCAAAAACGCTAAGAAGGTGTCAAGAACGCGAAGAACGAACGAAGAACACGAAGAACGTGAAGAACACGAAGAACGCCAAGAACATATTTTCTCTTGAAATTTCGACAGAACTTCCCATTATATGGGGTGATATTTCTAGAAAAATTTTTGGCAGAGTTTTCCCTTATACCGGGACATTTTTCTTGGAAAATTTCGACAGAGTTTCCCCTTATATCGGGACATATGTCAAAATAAAAATGAAAAGATTTTTCTCCATAAAATCAATCGAGAGGAAAACAACAACGAAACTGAAAGAATATAATTAAACTGCAAGCGATGGAGAACCGATAGACACCACACGTCTTAGGTGAGTGAATGTGTGATGAATCATATGGTTCACTGACGTGCACAGCCGCCCGCACCTAAGTAGGGTATTACACAGATTCATCCATCAAAATAACTATAAAAGCGAAAAAGAAATAACAATAAGCAATGGAGAATCAGTAGACACCACGCGTCTTAGGTGAGTGAATGTGTGACGAATCATAGGGTTCACTGACGTGCATAACTGCCCGCACCTAAGTAGGGTGTTACACAGATTTCTCCTCGAACCACAACAGGAAACAAATCGGAAATAAAGACGAATCAAGAATAAAACTTGGAAGAAAAGAGGATGAATTGAAAACCTAGCTTACGAAGAAAACTAAAAGAGGATCATACCTTCCTCCTCCTCGTTCTCCCGGCAACGCTTCGCTAGTGCTCTTTCCCCGCCTCCCACTCCTCCTCCCGACCTCTCAACCCTAGCCCTTGGGTGGTGGTGGTAGTGGAAATCGTAGAGAATGAATGGGTAGGGGGTATTTATAGGCTCCATAAAACCACTAACTATGGTTAGAAAACCATGGTTTAGACCTTAATCATGGTTTAACGGCTCATGGTTTTGGCCCATGATTTTGGCCAAAACTTATCCCAAACTTGGGGCTTAAGTTAGAACATTCTAGATGATTCTAGATTTGCTAATGACGCTTAATTAACATTAATCATGATTAACTTTCACTAATCACGATTTAACTTTCACGGTTTACGCTTATCTTTTGCTAACTATTGATTAGTGTTGCTAATGATCATTACTGGTTTTTAATTCATTATTAATTTCTCTAATCACACTTAATAAGTCTTAATGATAGTCATTATGGGTTAATGACTTCTTAACCCTCCTTACTTCTCTTTCTTCCGAAAATCATAACAAATCGAAACGAAGTCCGATTCACACGAAATAAATTCGGTTGGTTTTCTCTTGACGAGTCAGATCTTATGATATAGGATTCGAGAGATGCCAAGTTCATGACTTTACAGTAAGTAACCTACTCCATGTAGTAGGATATAGAGAGAGAGAGAGAAGAGAGTATGCACCTTGGTGCATGTAATTTTACATGCACCGGTCTCACACATTTTTTATTTTTGAGAAAATATCACCGTATATGTTCATCTATGTTTCCCTCTAATATGCCATTTGAATTTCGTCAGAAATAGAGACTCATAAGCCCTCCATCTAGAACAGATAATTTTAACGGTCTTAGAATTATTGTAATCGACCTGTTATAGATGGAGGGCACATGAGTCTCTGTTTCTTATGAAATTCGAATAGCATATTGGAGGGATATATAGATGAATATACACGATGATATTTTCTCAAAAAAATAAAAAAATGTGGGAGATATAAGCCACGGTGCATGTAAAATTACATACACCATGGTACATACTCTCCATCCTCATATATATATATATATATATGGGTAAAATGGGGCTGTCCCCTGGGAGTAGCCAACTTGGCTACTCCCACCCCTATTATTCCTTCATTTTTTTATTTCTTTGGAAAATAAAAATTTGTATATTCATCACTATATCCCTCTAACATTCTGTTAAAATTTCATCAGAAATAGAGACTCCTAGGCCCTCCATCCAGACGTCATTTTTTTAACGGTCGTAGGATTTTTTAAATCGACCATGTTTGGATGGAGGCCGTAGGAGTCTCTGTTTCTGACGAAATTTTAATAGAATGTTAGAGGGATATAATGATGAATTTACAAATTTTTATTTTCCAAAGAAGTAAAAAATGAGGGAAAATAGGGGTGGGAGTAGCCAAGTTGGCTACTCCCAGGGGGTAGCCCCATTTAACCATATATATATATATATATATATATATGGGAGTGATCCTATGAGAGTCAAAACCTGTGAGAGCATGAGAGCATTGATTCTGGATCACATGATTCAACCAGGAGAGACAAGATATAATCGTGTGGTCCAGAAACAATGCTCTCATGCTCTCATAGATTTTGACTCTCATAGGATCACTCCTCTCTCTCTATATATATAGGAAAGATCTTATGAGAGCAAAAAACTGTGAGAGCATGAGATCATGCATTCTGGACCACATGATTCTGTATTCTCTCTCTTGGTTTTCTCTCTCCTAGTTGAATCATGTGGTCCAGAATCAATGCTCTCATGCTCTCACAAGTTTTGGCTCTCATAGGATCACTCCTATATATATAGAGAGAGAGAGAGAGAAAGAGGAAAGGGATCCTACTCCATGGAGTAGGTAACTTACCTACTCCACTTTCATTTTTTGCCATTTTTTATTTTTTTTGAAAAATGCTTCCATGGTTTTTCATAAATATATCCCTCTAATATGTAATTCAAATTTCGTCAGAAACTGAGACTCCTATGTCCTCCATCCAGAACATGTCGATTTCAGCAAATCTGAGACCGTTAACATTACCTGTCCTGGATGGAGGGCATATGAGTCTTTGTTTCTGACGAAATTTGAATGATATGTTGGAGGGATATAGTTATAAAAATCTATGGATGCATTTTTCAAAAACAAAAAAAACGAAAAAAAATAAAAGTGGATTAGGAAAGTTACCTACTCCATGGAGTAGGATCCCTTTCCTCATATATATATATATATATATATATATATATATATATATTATGTGATACAGAATCAATGCTCTCATACTCTCACAGGTTTAGATTCTCATAGGATTACTCCTCATACATACATACATACATACATGTACACACACACACATATATATATATATATATATATATATATGAAAGGGATCCTACTCCATGGAGTAGGTAACTTACCTACTCCATTTTCATTTTTTGCAACTTTTTTTATTTTTTTGAAAAAGTCTTCATGGTTTTTCATAACTATATCCCTCTAATATGTAATTCAAATTTTGTCATAAACAGAGACTCCTATGTCCCCCATCCAGAACATGTCGATTTCAACAAATCTGACACCGTTAACATTACCTGTCCTGGATGGAGGGCATAGGAGTCTATGTTTCTGACGAAATTTGAATGACATGTTAGAGGGATATAGTTATGAAAATCTATGGAAGAATTTTTCAAAAAAATAAAAAAAAATAGTAAAAAATAAAAGTGGAGTAGATAAGTTACCTACTCCATGGAGTAGGATCCCTTTCCTTATATATATAGGAGTGATCATATAGGAGCCAAAACCTGTGAGAGCATTGAATCTGGACCACATGATTCAACAGGAAGAGAGAAGATCAGGAGAGAAAAGACAGAATCATGTGGTCCAGAATCAATGCTCTCATGCTCTCACAGATTTTGGTTCTCATAGGATCACTCCTATATATATAGGAGTGATCCTATGAGAGCAAAAAAATGTGAGAGTATGAGAGCATGCATTCTGGACCACTAGATTCTGGACCACTATGTATAGGGTTTTATGGGGCTGCCCCGCCCTATTTTTTCCGAAAATATTTTGATTTTTTCGAAAAATTTAACCATGTATATTCATATATATATATATATATCCCCCCTATATGTTATTCGAATTTCGTCAGAAACAGATACTCGTATACCCTCCATATAGAACAAATGGATTACAACAATCTTTAGACCGTTAAAATTACATGTTCTAGATGGAGGGCATAGGAGTTTCTGTTTGTGATGAAATCCGAATGACATATTGGAGGGATATATAAACAAATATATATATATGAATATATATGACGAATTTTTTTCGAAAAATAATAAAAATGCAGAAAAAGGGGCGGGCAACCCCATTTTTTCCACATATATATAGAGGAAAGGGATCCTACTCCATGGAGACTTAGCTACTCCATTTTTATTTTTTTTATTATTTTATTTTTTTGAAAGATGCTTTTATGGATTTTCATAACTATATCCCTCTAACATGTCATTCAAATTTCGTCAAAAATAGAGACTCCTACGGCCTCTATCTAGAATAGGTAAAATACAACAAATCTGTGACCGTTAAAAAATGACCGTCTGGATGGAGGCCGTAGGAGTCTCTGTTGTTTCTAACGAAATTTGAATGACATATTATAAGGATATAGTTATAAAAATCCATGGAAGCATTTTAAAAAAATAAAAAAAATTGTAAAAAATGAAAGTGGAGTAGGTAAGTTATCTACTCCATGGAGTATGATCCTTTTTCTCATATATATATATATATATATATATATATATATATATATGAGAAACTTCAAATGAGGCAGGGTCTCACCATATATATAGTGAACCGCCCTCAATTTAGGCATCTTTCTAATATATTTTACAATTTCTTGTTTCATAAATATAATAATAAATATTAACACAACATGTATAGTGAAACAAAATTATGAAAATATTATTATATTGGATGGAAATGTTAATTTAAATTTGGATGCTATATTTTACAAAATTTATTTTTTTACAATGTGCAGTTTATACTTTTACAAAACTATTACAGAGTTTTTACAAAATTTACAGTGGCCTTTACAATTTCATAAAAGCACACACCTCATTTGAAAGGTCCCCTATATATATATATGATTTAATGGGGCTACTCCCTGGGGGCAGCCAACATGGCTGCCCCGTCCCCTATTTCGACGTGTTTTTTTATTTTTTATTTTGAAAAATAAAATCATGTACATTCATCCATATATCCCTCCTATATACCGTTCGAATTTCATCAGAAACAGAGACTCCTACGACCTCCATCGAGATGATGTCGATTTAAAAAATCATGTTACCGTTAAAAAATGACCGTCTAGATGGAGGTCGTAGGAGTCTATGTTTCTGACGAAATTCGAATAGTATATAGGAGGGATATATGGATGAATATACATGATTTTATTTTTCAAAAATAAAAAATAAAAAAACGCCGCAAATGGCGCGAGGGCAGCCCCATTAACCTCATATATATATATATATATATATATATATATATATGAGTGATCCTATGAAAGCCAAAATCTGTGAGAGCATGATAACATTGATTATGGACCACATGATTCCGTCTTCTCTCTCTTGGTTGAATCATGTGATCCAGAATCAATGCTCTCATGCTCTCACAGGTTTGGCTCTCATAGGTCCACTCCTCTCTCTCTCTCTCTCTATATATATATACATATATATATATATATATATATATATATATATATGACAATCTCTCTACTTCTCAAATGTGACATGGAAAAAAAATAAAAAGTTAGGAATAGCCAAGTTAGCTACTCCTAGTAGCATATATATTTTTTCGTATTTTATAGTGTCATACACAATGAACAAACTGTTAGCGAAATAGTCATTGTGTACGAAACAGTAAAATGCAATCATGTGGATGTAATCAAAATCGATTTGCATCCCCAAAAATGACAATCTCCATAGTTCACAGGGTACAGAAAAATAAAAGAGAGAAGTTCGTGAAACTGTATATATACACGAACCTTTGATCCGAGGATGTGATCAACGATATGAGTGTTGTGGCACCTTCCCCTTGCAATGATGTTCATTTTCCTCTCCTAACGAAGCTTAAGAGCTTCCAGTTCACCAATGGGATACCTCCCTTCTTCTTGTCTCTCTAGAGAATAAGAATGCAGAAATATAATTGTAGAAAGAGCCAGATTGGAAAGGATGAGAGGATAGTTAAGGGCAATTAGAAGGTGAAATAAGGAAGCTACGGTGTCAACTTTGAGGTGAAGTGGCACCCAAGTTATCTCCACCCATGCACACACATTCAAAAACTATATGCCCCTAAATTTCCTTAAATGCCTTTGTCCATGCTTCATTAAAAATGTCATAACTTTCTCATATGGATTTGGATTTGTGCATTCTTGGTCTCATTGAAAAGCTTGCGACTAGGCATTTCTTTTGAGTGGTATTGACTTTATTCAGAAACAAATTAAGATGAGGTATTGAAAATATGATTTATAATTTACCAATGATGGATTATTATTTATTATTGCATGGGACTACAAGCCTACATACATATGAGGATAAGTTATAAGCCTATAATGCTCCACCTACATGTTGATAAGTCTCATAAGAATATCAACTTCAAGAGAAGATTCTAAAATGTAGAGAGGTAGAGTAAATATTCAGATATTTCTCATCCTCCATCAAAATATCTTGATATTTCTTAAGTTCTCTACTAATCCCTGATGATCTAGGAGATTTTAGAAAACTCATTCAAAATATCTCCATAAAGTTGGAGAACCTATAAGTACCACCAGCGAGCTCTCGTTTGAAACAACAATCACAACACAAGAAGCACAACCACTAGCACCACAAGTGTCACCAAAGTCTAAATGTTGTAAGTCTCGCCTCTCTTGCTATAAATGTAAGTTCTCTTCTTATATAAGTTCAAATCTTGTATGGAATTTTCATGTTATTAATGAGATAAAGTTTTTAAGTTTTATTTTCTACCTTATGTGTTGATCCACATTCACTCTCCCTAACTTGACTCTAAAGCGCTTCCAATCTTCCGCTGCCCTAAAATAGACGGCATTGGCTACTCCTCTGAAGATCATCTTCATAAGTAGAACGTGAGTGAAGAGTGACGTCTTGTGTTATTCTATAGAGGGGCAGAAGAGAACGAGGAATTTGTATTTCTTTTAATTTATTTATTATGAGATAAGATCATTAATTGTTAATTAGTTCTTTTTTAATAATACTTTTCTTTTATTATATTATTAAATAATTATAATATCCTAACTATTTGAAATTAGAGTGAAGAAATTATTTTTTATGGAAATTGATTTATTTATGTTAAGGTCTTACATGACCAAGAAAGAGGTGAATTCCTAAATAGAGCAAGTTCGGATCGATGGATAGAAGTTAATTGATTCCCTAAATAAAGGATTGCCCTTGAGAACGATTATCAATGAAGATTCTATTTTATAGATATGAATGAATGCTGAGAGGATCTTAACCTAGCTACACTTCAATTTGCTCCTACTTGTTATTGTATATATAAAGGCGCTTCAAGTTTGGTCTACTTCGATAATATGTACTTAAGCCACACTTAGGAGGCTGTATTTGTATAATAACCAATTTTTTCAAACGAATAATTAATTTTCACTGTGATTTTATTTTTAAATTGAGAGAAATTAATGTATTGTTAAGAAGTTATAAAATTAAACTACTGTGGATTTTAAGATTACGTTGATGAAAATTTGAATGGATCTTAGTTTTGAAATTTTGAAGTTGTAATTACAGAATTTTACATCATTTATCACACAAAATCATGACTTAACATATGAAAAGAGAAATTCATAGTTAGAATGCCAAAGGCTACCAAATTTAAAAATCACATTGCATATTTTTATATAACAATCATCCAATATATGCCACATGGTTTAAAAATTATAAAATTATCTTCTATATCAACTCACCAAAATTTTTATTTGTAAAAATGTTGTCTTTTTTTCCTTCAAAATGATACATAATTAGTAATTTATAATAAACAAAGTTTTTTAGAAATATCATTTGTAAAAATAGGTGATGTCATAGATCATGTTTTAACTTGCAAATATACTACTATATAATTGTAAATCAATATAATATTGTATTTAAATTTTTAAAAATGTATATTACTTTATTCAAAAATTATCTTGCAATATAGAAAAATGACATTTTAAATCTAATTACATCACTAGTAAAATGGTTATTTTAGATGACAAAGCAATTACCATTTCGTAGTTGTCCCCACCAAGGAGACTGGGGAACATACTGCCTGCAAAAGGTCTCGAAAAATTACTTTAAAGACCAGCAACAAAAAGAGGGTGGCATCCAACATTTTATCTGTTAGACATCCATGAATCCCTCAAATACAATCACTACAACAAAAAATGACCTAAAACTTAATATATAAAAAAAGCATAAATTTAACCTTATATCGATATCCAACCCAACCCAAAATGGTCGTCTTCATATCTCGATCCAACAAAGGAGACGGGAGATGCGATGGGGGATGATAACATGCAGTTATTACAGGGAATATATGATAATCTATACCAGGGGACAAGAGGGATGAGACTCAATTGATGCAAGTAAATTGTCAAGATCTCTAAGTTTACAAAAGGCTTTGGCCTAAGAATCATATTTATTTCTTACATATTGTCAAAGATAACTAAAAGAGACGCGAATGGACAACTCCTCATTAATTGGATCAAACAAAAAGAGTGATAAATGACAGAGCCAATCTTTTTGTGGTGCTCTCTCAAAGAGCTACGAGAGCCATTGCAGATGGATTTCCAAACTTATGGGAAAGTACGGCTTGGATTGGGTGGCCAAAGGTATTTGACGACCCCCTATGAATATTTTTATTAGGGCTAGCTATTGAGTCATGGCTCGATTATCCATGCTCAGACTCAGCTCGATAAGGGCTCGTGAGCCTGCCTTATTAAGCTATTAAGCCAAGTTCGAGCTAGAATTTTGGGCTCGATAGCTTAACGAGCCGAGCCTGAGCTGAGCCCTGCTCAACTCGATAACTCGATAAGGGATTTGACAAGGTATATATATTATAATAAGCACACAAAAACTAGGCTCATTTGAACACGAAGAATGGTCATTTAACACGGGTCCATATTTCCTGATATTAATTTAAATAACTTTCTTCTCAGTAGACATGTTTTCAAGAACAATTATAGTAATCTACAAGTTAAACATCGTATTGATCAAATCTCGATTTCGTTGATTTTGTAAAGTTTCGAGTTCAAAAGAAAAATACTAAAGAGTACATGCTTAAATTATGTGGTTTATGTGATGACAATATGATTTATGGAATATAATGTTGGATGGACTATGTTGTAGACTTGGAATTCCTAGACTTTATGTATATTTTTCTAGGTTATAATTAGCAAATTATTATTTTTTATTTTTCATTGGCAAATGGAATATTACAGTATATAATATAATTTAGCTTTTATTATGTGACTTAGATTGTGGCCTACTGATAAGGAAGACATTCTTCAAAGAAAATGTTGTAGGTTTGAGCTTAGGGAACACACTATTGCACCAAAAAATACCTATTTTCCTTAATGAGCCTGACTTTGCTCGAGCTGAACCTGAACTCGTTAAGAGGCTCGAGCTCACGAAGCCAGCTCGGCTAGGTTCGAACAATCCCATGCTCGAGCCAGTGCCTGGCTCGGCTCATTGGGCTCGATAGCCGGCCCTAATTTTTAATGATCAACTTGTAATGAAGAGGTGTTTAACCTTAGAGAATGTCAATTGATTTATTTTACAGTAAAGCATTGTTGATCCCACACGTCATTTTCTTTCAACTGACAAATTTTATTCCAAGCAACCTTTCTCTATTTTAGTGATTTAATCAAAATCGACATTCCCATTTCGGAGGAATTTTTTATTATATCAATTTTTAGAATTTGATATTTTTTATTACATCAGTAGGTAATTTGCAAGTAGTGTTAAACTTGTAGTTATAAGGACAACTCTTGCTGGAAGTACAAATATTGCTTTCTGATCAAAAAACTAATCTGAAAGTGATTGCCAATTAGTTGATTTGAGATTATACGGAGATAATGGGAACCCTATGTAATTTATAGGAAATTTTCTGATGGAGTAACCAATTATCCTTGAAGTATTTGCTTCCTACCGAGGAGAGGGATGCATGCAGTGAATGTCATATTTTTCCGTATTTAAATTATGGATAGTTCGAGATGAGAGAGAAGTTATGGGGAATCTGATTGGGTGCCATCAGATGGTCCTCACTACATTCAGTGAATAAAAGAAGATCGTCAGCAAATTGGATGTTGATGAAAGTATCACCATGATTTAGGTTAAATCTCTTGATCATTTTGCTCGTTACAATCGTTGGAGCATACTATCCATAAAATTCACTGCATTTATAAAAACAAGGGGGAAGATGTGAACTTGAGAATACATTTGATATTTTTTGCATTATTATTATTAAAAAATATTTCATGTATCCTTTTTAATTATAATGCATGCATAGTCTAAAGAATTTCAAGATATGTAACGTTGATGAAAAAGTTCCTTATATATATTTGCTGATGCAAAATAATTTAAATACCACATAACAAGAAAATTTCATAAGGAAAAAAGAAAATAATATCAAAGTTCCAAATATATATTATCATTATATTAGTCTCTTCCTTATCTCATTGATTAATGTATACTTGTTTTTAATTAACTATATCTATAAATATTAACTAAATATAGCATTTTCTACTCCAATAAAATTGACATATGATAATGTGTAATTAAAATTAAAACATGTCCTCATATTTTTCATTGTTAAACTTATACCAACGAGTTTATTCCTTGATTTATTTTCTAAATACAAAACGAACATTGTATCTATTGCTACATTTTTAGTAACTAACATTGTTTATGAAGTGACTTTTTCTTATAATTGCTGCTAATTAGCAATGACTACTAATAAAAAGTAAATAGATAATCATCATAATATCAACCTTTAGGAATAAACATTTAACTCGTTGTTGCAAATTACAAGAGCAAAAGATGATTTTCCAACCGATAATATCCTTTTTATAAATTTACCATTGGAAGATATATAGATGAATATTCAAATTATTTCTAAATGCTATTTCCAAACACGTAAGAATGATATATAAATATTTTTTTAAACGAATCAATTTTTTTTTCATTTATACAACATTGAGAGTGGTTGTAATGGGGTTTTTTATGGAATTTAACTTGTTAAGATACTCCTAGAAATTTTTTGTTCATTTATACAACATTGAGAGTGGTTGTAATGGGGTTTTTATGGAATTTAACTTGTTAAGATACTCTTAGAAACGATTGTTAATATAAGATATAAAAAATCAGAAGATTTCTTTCCTTCAAAATTGAAAAATTAGCAAAAATGCACATTTACATATTAAAATAACCAAGATCCACACCAAAAATTGCAATTATTATTTTAGTAGACTTTTTAAATATCTCATATAAAAGAGAAAGGTAAAAGAATATGAGAAATAGGTGTTTCAAAATCCATCCGTTTATTTGGAGATAACAACTTTCATGCTATTTTCATTAACAAAAATATATATCCTTCGTATAGATACCTTTATATCTTTTGTATCAATATTAGGAGTGTTAATGAAATCCTTCATATCCTTTCCTTATTAATGTGAAATATAGGTGGGTGCATGTCAACGATGGTATACCTCCTAACATGAGATTTATATATGAATTTAGTGTAGGTGATGTACTTTTAATAATATTCCCTTAAAAATGGAGGTTATAAGAAAATTAGGCTGAGAACATGTGTTGATTATAAAAGTACTTATATTTTTGTTGTGTAAAAAGTTAAGTGTTAATTGCAATATAGTGAAATATGTACATGTACATACATACATGTGTATGACAGTTATAGTAATAAATAATTTAAAATTTGTTATCATATGCTCTCATATGCTCAACCGATAATTTCATAAAAATGAATATTATTCGTTGTGTATTATCCTTGATTTTTCAAATTCGTAATTAGTATGCATTCCTTATTATATTACTATCATTGGATTTTCTAATTATTATGATTAATGCATATTTTATGAAAGACTAATCATTATTTTATGGACTTTTAGGTTGTAAATTACATTCATTGTGAATTATGAAATAAAAAAGATTTGAAATGGATAATATTCTTTCTTATAAATTTAACATCTTACAAATGGTAATGAATGTTCAAATCATTCACTATCATAGGTCAATTTTATTGTAATGACACAGAGATGTATGCATGTAGCCATATATGTATGTGTATGTAGAGGCATACACATATACTCACTAATATGAATATGAATATAGAACTACATTTATATAATCTATTCGTAATAATCTTAAAATTATATAATTTATTCTAATTGTTTTTCACACCACTATACCACTAATGAATTACTCAACAACCAATTTAATTATTCATATAAACATAAAAATATAAAAGGAAAATAAAAAAATTCTCGCTTTGACGTTTCATTGAACACCTGTGTGCAATGTGGCACAAATATCAACTATATATTTAACAAAAATATACTATTCAAAAAATCCATATTCTAATACATTAATAAAAGGGATTTTTACCCGGCAGACCCTATAATCTTTGTCAATTACCTCTACGACCTTTGAAACATCCTAATTCCTCCATTGACCTCGTAAACTTTACGAACCCTACCGTTAAATTGACATCCATAGTTAACTTCCTTAGGTTAAAAACGAGTTAATATAACCAATCCGCGATCGGATGGCTAGAATTAATTAAAGAAAAAAATAGTGGAAGGCGGTCGACATTAAGGGGGAGGGTGCTCGACCTAGGCTGGAGGAAGTGAGGGGCGGGGGGGGGGGGGGGGGCACTCGACCTGGAGGAGGTGAGGCTTCCAGGCGGCGGGTGGGTCGCTACTGGGTGCGAACTGGGCTGGGTGGGTGGACTGGAGGAGGTTGGCGGGGATCGACGGAGGCGCTAGAGCGGGAGGGGGGGCTTCGAGCAGGGGAGGCGACGGGGGTGGTGGGATTGGAGCAGGGGAGGCGGCCATGGAGGGGGGGGGGGGGGGGCTTCGTGCAGGGGAGGCGGCCTGAGGCGGGGGGGGGGGGGGGGGGCGTGGGAGGTTCGCGACCGAGGGGGGCTTCGAGGGGAGGTCCGCAGCGGGGGGAGGGGGCTTCGAGTCAGGGGAGGCCCGATGGGGCGTCAAGCAGGGGAGAGGCAGGGGGCCTCGAGGGGGGGCATCTGGGTGCGTGGCTCCTCGACGGCCGGGCTCGACGGAGGGAGGGCTTCCAGGAGGAGCACTACTCGAGACGGCGCTGCGGGCGGGGGGTATGGGTGTAAAAATCCCTCATATAAAAGAATGTAACGGAATCTGGTCAGTTTTAACGGATAAATGGATGTGGGTTAACCACGAGGTATGTAGGGTAAGAGTTAGCAAGTTTATGAGGTCGAGGGAGGAATTAAGATGTTTTAAAGGTCGTAGAGGTAATTGACAAAGATTATAGGGTCTGCCAGGTAAAAATCCCTTAATAAAATTTCTTGTATAAGCATCCATATACATATAATTAATAAACAATAAGAATTTTCGCTTGAGCATTTTTGGACACATTGTGTGCACTGTAACTATAACATCGATCTATAAATTTAACAAGTTTATACTACTCACATAACTTCAATTATATATAAACCATCCATAAATCCATATATGTGAGAAGAAAGATATAAATTCAATAATAAAATAAAAATACTTTTTATTATCAATCACAAACTATGGCATTTTTATAAGCATAATTGTCATTTTTTAAAAGTTAACATTTTTACCAAAAATATTTTCTTGGGCTAATTTCCACTATTTTTTAACATTTTTTAAACCATGTGGCATACGTTGGATGATTGTTTTAAATATATAATATGATTTTCTAAATTTGGTAGCCTTTGACATTTTAAATATGGTTGTGTGTTCATATTTACATATACTTAAATTTAGGTTGTACAATTATCATATTAATCGGATTAAATTAGTGGATATGTATATTTATGATTTTTACATGATAAATGATTGCAGAATTTCATAATTATAACTTATAAAATGTTGAAATCTAATATCCAATTGAATTTAATCCCAGCATTCTCAAATAGGGATGCAAACTATTACAAATATATCCCTATCCGATCCGTCATCTTATCCATTTTATACAGATTTCAATTTTCGTATCCGTACATGGATATCATTTTGATATCCGCAAACATCTGTATTCGTGTATATATATATTCGTATATACATATAGTCATAGATTTATTTTAACCACATATAACATAATTATACCTTCTTTCGCTATATTTGTATAATTTTTATGACACGAACACATCTAGTAAATTTATATCGTGTGTTTTTCATCCAATTCGTATATATTTAAGTCGATTCTATAAAGTATTTCTAACATTACTCGTATGCGATCATTATCCGTTTTACATCCGTATCTATTTTTTAAGAATATGGTAAGATAGTTTTAATATCCGTCAATATCCATACCCGCATCCATATTCGTATTCAAAAATGAATAAGGATACGGTAATATCTATATCCATATCCGTATCAGTCCGTTTACATCCCTATTCTCAATTTGAACTCACATTAATTGTAATATTATAACTTTTCAACATGGCATTAATTTCTCTTATTTTGGAAATAACAACAAATTGGAAAATTAATGATCCATTTGACAAAATTGGTTGTTATAGCAATATGGTCTCCTACGCGCGGCTTAAATACATATTATCGAACCGAACCAAATATAAAGCGGTGTCACGTGTATGAAAACAACCGGCGACAAAATGATGCGTAGCTAGAGCAAAAGTCATGTTTTCTATATAGAGCTCCAATCTACATCTATGCTTGTATACTTCAATCTAAATCCTCTCTATTTAAGTACTCAAACTTCTTAGTATTGTCAACAGTGAATTAATTTCTCTAAATTTGAAAATGATAGCACGTTTCAAAACCATTTTATCTCTAATTTAATAGTTAGGATAGGATGGTATTTTTTTTAAAAAAAAAACAAAAGCATAATGGTAAAGAGAAGTAATCAACAGCTAATGGGTCTTATCCCGTAATAACTAAAATAACAAATTCCGGATTACTCTCTCTCGTCCTCCCCTCTATATAAGAAGAAGTCGCTTTCGACTCACCTCATCGCATCCCACGTCTCTCTCTGCTCCAATCACCTACTGCTTGCGAAGATGGCCGTCGGAGGAGGAGTCAATGCCGCGGCGGAGCCACTCATCGTCTCCTTCGGGGAGATGCTCATCGACTTCGTCCCGGACGAGGCTGGAGTCTCCCTCGCTGAGTCCAGGGGCTTCCTCAAGGCCCCCGGCGGCGCTCCGGCTAATGTTGCAGTCGCCATCTCCCGCCTCGGCGGCCGCTCCGCCTTCCTCGGAAAGGTACGAGGAATCTCTTTCTTATCATCTTGTCAAATAGTGTTTTTCCCATTGTTATTGTAAAGTGTGGTTCGTCTTTGTTGTTGTTCGACGATCGATTCTTATTGTTGTTTGTCTCCGTCGAAGGTGATCGTTCGCTTCTATTCGGATCCGTTCATCTCTTGTTCTTCTATTTTTGATATCTTGAGAAGGGATCTGCGATTGGAAAAAGAGAAACGCAGTGTGGGTTTCGCGGGTAGTGCGGATGCTGTAGCGGGGCTACCCAAGACTCTCTTGGGGCTTTGGAGCCGCGATTCCCACGAAATCTCCTTGATCCGGGCCCACACACAGTGGAATTTCGTAGAAATCGCTCGATCACGATCGAGCGACTCCAAAGACCCCCAGCAGAGTTTACAGTATCCCCGCTACAGCAGACAATCCTCCCAACTTCGCGGGAAGGGTTGTGATCCGTGACCGTTGGATCGAGGTGTTTTAGGTGTTGATGGACGGTGGAGATCTTTTCTTTGTGATGTTCTGCACGTTTTTTATCTTGTTGTGGGGATTGGTGGGAGCAGGCGTCAAAATGTGATTTTTTTGAAAACGTGGTGCGTAATTGTTCAAGAAGCTTAAAATTGCAGTTTTTTTTAATTATTTGACGAGTCAAGTGTGATAATTATTTTTTATTCGCCTTGATTCTGAGGAAAATCGTTATTGCTATTCTGCTTGATTAGATCTATCACCGTAGTGCCAAAAATGGAATTTTTGTGTTGCCGCTGGAACCAATTTAAGGATTGGTTTTATAAGATCGAAGGATATATTTCGTACCACTTTAGATCTGGTTTCATTTTGGCCCATGAATGCAATACCGGATTAATCCTTTTTTCTCTGATATGAAAAAAATAGGCAGGTAGTGATCGTCTTTGACTTTATCTCGTCAAGATGCAGTCAAATTTTGTCTTATATTTCCTTTATATGGTTTTTGGATAATCGTTTAGATTCTTTAGAAGCTTAAAAGTGTATTTATCCGATATTTTCACCTAAACTTATTCGTATTTCCCCCCTTGATTTGTTCTTTGTCCAGAATGAGATTTTTATCAAGTTAGGAGTTCTGCTATTGTTATTTGTTGGATGGCCTTGTAAACCGGTTGTAATACCGAAGTTGGTATTTTGGGATCATACCCATGGAACCAATTTATGTATTTCAGATCGGAATGGTTTTTTCAGATCAGAACGCTTTTTAATAAAATCTGACAACGTCACTTTCGTATTAGTTTAGATCTGGTTTTATGTCGAGACATAATGCAACGCTGATCTGAATCGAAATCATCCACATCGAAGTATACTGTCTCTCAAAGTTAATATTTGTTCCTTTATGTGTTATGATCTGAAAGTTGGTTGGTCGATTCTGTTTTTTCCTCCCGTTGTGGATTCTTCTGTAGAGCCAGATCCTCATTCTTGTGTCCTGACAGGTTGGGGATGATGAGTTCGGCCACATGCTTGCCAACATCATCTCAAAGCATGGCGTGGATGTCAGTGGCGTCCTCTTCGACGAGCACGCACGCACTGCGCTTGCCTTTGTTACGCTTAAGAAGAACGGAGAGCGTGAGTTCATGTTTTACCGCAACCCATCTGCAGATATGCTGCTTAAGGAGTCTGAGCTCAACATGGACCTCATTCGTCGAGCCCACATATTCCATTATGGTTCCATCAGCCTAATCTCGGAACCCTGTCGTTCTGCCCATCTGGCGGCAATGTCAGCTGCCAAGAAGGCTGGGATCCTCCTCTCTTATGATCCGAATGTACGTCTGCCTCTATGGTCTTCAGCTGATGCCTGTCGTGAGGGTATCAAGAGTATATGGAAGGAGGCTGACTTCATCAAGGCAAGTGATTGTTGGTAGTTTGTACCTGAAATTTTGAGTTACAATTTATTTGTTCATCAACTGTATGAGATTATTTATATGATATGGGTTGATATCAGTGTTTGTGGATGTTCTAGGTGAGTGATGATGAGGTGGCATTCCTCACGCAAGGGGACCCTCAGAATGAAGATGTGGTTCTATCATTGTGGTTCGAAGGTCTGAAGCTGCTGCTGGTCACTGATGGTGAGAAGGGGTGCAGGTACTTTACCAAGGTAAGAGTGTTTATATATATATTGCTTTGATCAACAACAAAGTTTTAAGTTTTTTAAGTTTTATGTAAATGTCAAGATGCTTGATCCACATCCTAATTTACGAACTTATCATTTATCTTTTAAAATTGTAGGATTTTAGGGGGAAGGTGTCTGGTTTTTCTGTGAAGACCATTGACACAACTGGGGCAGGTGATGCCTTTGTCGGATCTTTCTTGGTATCGGTTGCTAGGGATAATTCTCTTTTTGAGGTAAATGATCTTAGATTCTCTGACTTTTGCTGTTAGATCACTGATTTATTTTTCTCTTTATTTATTTGTTATGTGTACATCTTAGCATGTTGTCGTTGCTTTTTTCATTGCTTATATTGTGTGGTATAGTTTATGCATTAGGATTATGTTTGTAAAGATTGTGAACTTTTGTTGAGAAACAGGCGGTCAATGTAATAACATTAATGCCCCCATTATTGAAGCTTTCAAAAGCTTCCAAGTTCGTTCAGAGTTTGGCATAAAATCTAAACGTGTTATATTTTGCAGAATGAAGGCAAGCTCAGGGAGGCTTTGAAGTTTGCAAATGCTTGTGGTGCAATTTGCACGACTAAGAAGGGTGCGATACCAGCATTGCCTGATGTAGCTGCTGTGGAGGATCTTCTTGTTCAAGGAAAGTAATCAAGTTAGAAGAAGAAAGAGAATAAAGGAACATGTGTTCCAATTAGCTGATGAATTTCTTACTAGGATGTTTGATTTTTCATTTTTCTAGGTAGTATTTTTTCTATTATTTGTTAGGCATTCTGTTTAGTTTCATTTTAATTATTTGTCAAGGAAAGATGGTTTAGGAGGAACGATAAATTCTTTTTGAAGATTTAGTTATTGAAATTGTGCCATTTTTATTGCTTATACTTTTCATGTGAAACAGATGCATGCAAAATCCTTTATATTTTTGTGATTTATATGATGCAAATACAAAGTAATATTGCTGCTTAGAGACACGACTTTAATTTATCTGTCCTCCTCGACTTCGGTTTGTGGTAGGTTACTTGTATTTCTGGAATCAATTTCTTGCAGTTGCTGCAATCGACGGGCAACATCAAACATGCATCATTTGCTCTAGAGAGATATCCTGACAGGGCTCAGAAATCCTTTTGTGCAACAATGCAGTCAGTGACGTTTCACCTCGGATTTTTTTCCTGTCTAGTTGAGATGTCAAAGCTGATTTAGTTATGTTAGAAAACTGGGGGATGGAAAGCTTGCTTTTTATTTTGTTCTCACGTTTCATCATCCTGGGTCTATACACGAAAATAATCATCATATTTCTACTGTATTAACTTTAATTTGAACTTGATGCAAAGACTTTATGTAAGATTTTTTTTTGAAAATTTGTTTGAGGTTGATTCGGATACTTTCTCCCAATTCTGTTCTGTGCTCCAGTTGTTTCACATCCATTTCATTTGACTTGCGCACCTTGGTTGCGAAACCGCAGATTGCCTGCAGTCGTGAGACTAAAATACGCAGGAAGATTATTTTGTATCAGGAAAGCCAGATGAATAATCCACAGAAAATACATGGAAAAGTTTTGGACATCTGTTTATACTGGATTCTTTCTAAAACTCTGCACTTTGTCCCTTGGAACTGCAATGGTTTTTGAAATCAAATTTCCTTTTCGAGTTCTATATTATAAAACGAACAAAAGAAAATCACTGTAAAAACTTGATGTCATTCATCTCTGTCGTGTGAGTGCATACCTGGTTCCTCTCCTCGATTTGAGACCATAGTACTAATGACATCTCTGCCCAAGCACTTCTGGGAGCTTCTAATGATCTCAAATAATCTCAGAATTAGTAATATCTAACATGGATCCCTAAAGCCACAGGCCACATGTAAACTTGCCTCACTGACAAGCCATCTACAGCAAATTAGGCACAAACGACACACAGGGACTTTCTTTTGGATAGGAGGCAAAGCCACGAAAAGTTGAGATTGAAGTGGGATTGCTGCATAACATATTGGAGGAATCAATATCACGAGTGGTCTTTTGGTCTCACCTCAAGTTTTCTTAATGCCGAGTATGTGCCTTTCTAATCAAAGCTCATGATGCCAATTTTGAGAACAGGTCTGGACCATGTTGTGCATCTCCATTTTGGATTCTTTTCCTCCCCTTCCCCAAAGCCTGCACAGGAGCCTCACATGGTCTGACCAAAGTAATAGATTTCTTGCATATCAAGTACCTGAGGAATATGTCCCCTAACCATATAATGTTAATATTGATTTTAACACATAGATGGATGATGGAACACTTCTAACTCAAGAATTAAAAGGTTGTTAAATTATATGACCAAGATTGGTGGATTAAAAGAAAATGGTTGATGCTACACTTGGCACCACATGAGATCAAAGCCTCTTTCCAACATAAAGTTTGTCAAGAACTTGAGACATAAGCTCTCCCCAACTGCCTATAAATTTGAGACTTCTACAATCCATATCTCACATCAGCTTCCATGGCCAATCTCTTCTATTCTCTTGTCCTCCTCCTGTCATGCCTGTCACTGCACGTTGCTGCAAACCAGAACCCACAGGTGAGTTATTTCCTATGTATGATTGCATTCAGGATTTTGCAACATATAATTTTCTATATTAATTTATATGTTCTGTGTATCACAGGCTTATGTTGTTTACATGGGGAAATCTTCTACTGATAAAGTTGCAACCGATGCAGAAACATCTCATTCTGATCAGTTGCAGCTTCTTTCTTCCTTTCTCCCAAGGTCCCTGTTTAATTGATTTTGTCGCATGATAACTGCCTGTTGGAACATTGATAGATTTATGTTGTTACATCATTAATACTTGTTGCAGCGGAGAGAAGGAAAGGATGTCTATCATTCACAGCTACAGTCATGCGTTCAGCGGCTTCTCGGCCATGCTCACTGAAAAGGAAGCTTCCTCGATTTCTGGCAAGAGTTCCATTTATAAATACATTCAGATTTCAGGAGTTGCTATCATGATCTAAACTAATTAAACTGTGTATCAAGTTAATAACATGCATCAAAATAACTGCAGGGCATCCAGGAGTCGTGTCTGTTTTTCGAGACCGGATGATTCCACTGCACACAACTCGCTCATGGGATTTCCTCGACGAGGAGTCTGGGATGACATGGAGACGCACACATCACACACGAGGTTCACGCGATGTCATCATAGGAATTATAGACACTGGTAAATCGAAGTTCGAATACATCTTAGTATATATGACTGTATAAACTGCGTAGTTAGTACAACCAATCTCGTTATCTATTTATTATTGTTGTTATTTAACTTTGATAAAAATTTTGATTAAGGAATATGGCCGGAGTCTCCAAGCTTTCGTGATGTGGGAGTTGGAAGGATTCCTGTGAGGTGGAAAGGGGTCTGCATGGAAGGTCCGGATTTTAAGAAATCTCATTGTAACAGGTTAGCTTTGCTTGTTGTATGGTAGAGGAACAATTCCCAAAAAAACAAACAAACTGTAATCTATGGATGGAATAATATCACGTTAATACACTTAATTATATGTCATGTTCCTGATCATAAACTTGGAAATATCTCTTTGCTGCATCAAAATTGAGTACAGGAAGCTGATAGGAGCAAGATTCTATGACAACCGGAGCCCCATCCAGCCACCATACACCACCACCATGGCCGGATCACCGCGTGATGCTGTCGGCCATGGCACGCACACTGCCTCAACCGCTGCAGGCATGCCCGTCTCCAATGCCAGCTACTACGGCCTTGCCCGTGGGACAGCCAGGGGTGGCTCCCCTTCCAGCAGGCTGGCAATGTACAAGGCCTGCTCGCTCGGTGGCTGCTCCAGCTCGAACATTCTCAAGGCCATAGACGATGCTGTTAAGGATGGCGTCGACATCATATCCATATCCATTGGGATAAGTTCCATGTTCCAGTCCGACTTCCTTAATGACCCCATTGCCATTGGTGCATTCCACGCCAATGAACATGGTGTGCTCGTTGTCTGCTCAGGTGGGAATGACGGACCATTGCCTTCCACTGTCGTCAATTCAGCCCCGTGGATTGTCACGGCCGCTGCATCCAGCACCGACAGGAGCTACAGAGCAGATATCGTGCTTGGAAATGGGAAGGTGATCCAGGTAACCATCCTTAAACATGCTATCTGATTAATTACATCATCTTGTTTGATCATTCAATGCAACTCTTCTCAGGGATCCGCCGTTACCTTCTCAAACATGACGAGCTCAAAGCCGAGCCGTCTCGTGTTTGGCGGGGATATCGCAGGGGAGTACACGCCTGTCTATGAAGCAAGGTAAAGATTTGCTCATCAACTTGGTATTTGAATTATCAAACTTATGTCAATTAATCTATCAATTACATATATTACAACTGAATTGAAGTTTCTGTTATTTCGGGTTCCAAACTGGATTTCAAAATTTCAAATGACCAACTGTAATAACTACCAGCAACTGTTACCCCGGATCTTTGGATCCTGAGAAGGCTTCGGGCAAGATCGTGGTGTGCGAGGACACAGACCCCAGTGTGTCGAGGCGCGTGAAGAAACTGGTAGCACAGGGCACAGGAGCGCGAGGGCTCATCATGATCGATCAGATGGAGAAAGGATCGCCATTCGACTCGGGGACCTTCCCCTTCTCGGAAGTCCGCAACCAGGATGGAGCTATGATTCTCAGTTACATCAATTCCACAATGTAGCTCACCTTCTGATTGAGATCTGCTCTACTTAGAAGCTGTAGCTGTAGATATTCATAGTTTGGTTGAAAACAGGGTGCCGGTCGCCACGATTCTCCCGAGCGCGGACGTTGACTTGTTAAAACCGGCACCGGTCGTCGCCTACTTCTCCTCTCGTGGCCCTGGGGCGCTCTCGGAGTCCATCCTTAAGGTGCTCTACTGAATTTCTTTAGTCCCACACAAGTATTTCATATAATTCGGACGTTTGGCTATACTTGCGTGTTTGCAGCCGGATTTAATGGCTCCGGGCGTCGGCATACTGGCGGCTTGGATTCCGTCGACGGATGCTTCCGATATACCAACCGGTTTCAAGAAGCCTTCGGGTTTTGCCATCAAGTCAGGGACATCGATGGCGAGCCCTCATGTCGCTGGTGCAGCAGCACTCCTCAAGTCCGTCCATCCACGATGGACGCCCTCCATGATCAAATCTGCGCTCATGACCACCGGTAAATCCTCGAGCTTCTGCTCGGATCCTCTTCTTTTCCTCCAACCAATCGTTCCTTGAACTCCGTAATTTTGATTCTTAAGCTCAAGCCCAAAATAAACAGAAAAGATATCACTGAGCTTAAAATCCAATAATAGTACATTCTCATGCACGATCTCACGTTGACCCATCTCAGCAACGACGTGGAACAACCTGGGGAAGCCCCTCATCACCACCATCTCGTCCGCCGCGACCCCGCACGACACCGGAGCCGGCGAGATCAGTCCCCTCCGGGCCATCGACCCGGGTCTCGTCCTCGACACCTCCGCCACGGACCACCTTTCCTTCCTCTGCTGCTACGGATACTCCCAGAAGCTCATCGCCTCCATCTCCTCAGCTGCCGCCAACTTTACCTGTCCCTCAAACTCATCCGACGACCTCATACCCGCCGTCGTCAACTACCCATCCATCTCCGTCGCCAAGCTCGACCCGCGCGGCGGGCCCGTGGTAGCGAGGAGGACGGCGACCAACGTGGTGTCAGGGGGCGGCGCGACGTTCGCGGCGAGCGTGGAGGCGCCGGAGGGGCTCACGGTGAAGGTGTGGCCGGAGAGGCTGCGGTTCCGGCGGCAGGGGGAGAGGGCGGCGTTCGAGGTTTGGTTCGACGCGAGCGCAGCCGCCGGGAAGGGGTACAAGTACGGGGCTGTGACGTGGCGCGACGGGTCCCACCGCGCGGTGCGGATCGTCTTCGCCGTCAATGTGGTCTGATCGGGCTCGCTTGCTTTTTTTCAATTGGGTTTATTTTGTTTGATTGGGTTCGCTTGGTTGCGTGTTCCTTTTAAATTTCTTCTGTACACGGGTTCAAGAAAAGTTCTTTTTGGGAATTTAGTAGAGATATTGAATGGGCATCGCAATTAACTACATATTCTGTGGTATTTTCGAGTGATTGAATTGTTAGGCAATGAGGTAATTAATTAAACTCTTGCTTTCTTTGACTAAATAGATTGGTTGGGATTTAGAATGATTGTAAGATGTGAATTAGCAAAACTCATCTGCATCCAGATATCTCTTCATGTGACATCTCTCAATTCATAAGATCCTTCAATATGAGATGTATTCATAATGGGAATTTTACACCCATAATCCTGAGTAATTCTGTAATTACAATCATAACCCTGCATAATCATGAATTACACGAAAAACTTGGATAGTCACTCCGTCTCACACCCATAATCCTCCGTTAGTTTTTTCATTAACTCAACCATATCATTGGGTTAATCTAACTCATGATCAATCCAACAACTATTAAAAAATTCAAAAAAAATAAAAAAAACTCCTTCCTTCTCCAGCGCTCGCCCTCCCTCCCTCCTGCCCCTTCGCCGCCGCCGCCGCCCCTTTGCTCCCCGCCACTGCCCTCCCACCCCTTCGTCCTCCCCTCCACCTCCGCACTTCGCCCTCCTCCCTCCCCTCCACCTTCGCCCTTCGCCCTCCCCTCCACCTCCTCCATCAGTCTCCATCCCGCACCCTCCAACTCATCCACTCCTTCCTCTCCTCCCTCCTCCTCCCCTCCTCCGCCCCCCTCTTCTCCTTCCCCGGCAAGTGGTCCCACATCCTCTCCAAGCTCTCCCTCCTCCACTCCTCCCTCCTCGACACCTCACCCCCCCTTCCCCGATCGGCCCTCCTCCACGGCCTCCTCCCCTCCGTCCTTTTCACCCTCCACCTTCGTTGCCTCTTCCCTTGTCCCCCGGCAACGAGCTCCTCCTCCACTCTGACCTCGACATCGCCTCCTTCGCCCTCCACCTCGACCTCCACGACCTCAACCTCCTCCTCCGCTCTAGCCTCCTCCCCCCTTCTCATTCGCCATTGTTCTCCCCCTCCCCTCCCCCTCCTCCTCTAAGGACGACCTCTCCCTCTTCGTTCGTGACTTCTTCGCTGCCTCCTCATCAGCACCCTCAACCTCAAGAAGAAATCCCTTGACTCCCTCCTCAGCCTCCTCTCCGAAGACCCCAAGACCATCGTCGTCATCGCCCAGGAAGGCGACATCTCCTGTCTCGTCTGCCTCCTCGATCCCGTCAATCACTCCTTGATCCGCGAGCAAGCTGCCTCCGCCCTCTCTTCCCTCGCCACCGCCTCCAAGGCAACGCACCGCACAATATTCGAAGAAGGTGGCCTCAGGCCGCTCCTCCTCATGCTGGAATCTGGTCCCGCCCCTGCGAGCAGAATTTGGGGTTTGGTTGCTCCAAAAGGTGCCAGCTTGACATCGATTCGGTGGGTCTTTTCGTCATAGTCGAGCCAAAGGTGCATTGGGTCGTCGCTGCTGAGGTTGAGGTTGTGGAATTCGTCGTTGGTCAAGTACACAGCAGGGGTGGAGTCGACATACGTTGACATCGATGCTGACATGGTTGTTGTCGATATCTGAAAATTCAGGGTTCTTGATAGTATCGAGCTCGACACCGATAAGGTGGTTAGTTGAGTTCATGTTGTTGAAGGTGTTGAAAAGACCTAGAAACTGGTTGCTGGTGGCAGAGGAGAAATCAGTGGAGCGAGAGAGGAAGAGGACGATGTTGTGGCCTCTGATCTAGGCGAACTGTATGGTGAAGATGAAGGTGGTGGAGGAGGAGGAATTCTTGAAGTGGATGGGAGAGGGGTAGAAAGCGTGGCTTTTGCGCATCCTGATGAAGTTGGTGAGCCTCAGGAGTCCGGATGAAGGTGGTGGAGGAGGAATTCTCAATGGTGCTGAAGTGGCAGCAGAGCAGATGCTCGGAAGGCAGTTGCGGTAGCCTACAAGGCAACTGATGACATGTTCCTATGGAAGAGAAGGAAAGAGAAGAAAGGGGAGTGGCATCATTCGTAATATCTTGAACCTAAAGGGTTAAAATGATCCACATCTAATGGATTTCGTTAAAGTTAATAGAAAAACGGATGGGTGTTAACACAGGGTCATGGCATGTAAGAGTTCAGCATTATTCAGGGTTCCTGATGTAATTCGTGATTATGCAGGGTTCTGGTTGTAATTACGGAATTACTTAGGATTATGGGTATCAAAATCCCATTCATAATCATCATGATAAATGCTGAAGCACTATAACACTAAAATCTCTAGAAGGTATAATTTGTTCATCAAGAAATGAGCATTATTATCGTAGAAAGTTGAGATATCATAGAAGTAGAAAGAGTAAGTAAGATTAAAATACTTTATTTATTTATGTAATATATACACAAAGAAATATTTTTAGTTTGATTGATATCAAGAGATCAAATGAGTTATTCATTCAGTGATGATAAATAACTACAAGTGAAGGAGATACACAATTTAAATAATGGAAAATTCAATATTTCACAATTGTACCTAGAATAACTAAAAAAATAGAAATAAGATCAGATATATTTTGATCATTATGAACCAATCCAAAATCATTGTAGACTGAACCAATCAACCACCGAGAAAATATATTTTAGTCACATGTCTTACACATGAAACAATAAATTTTAGTAATTTCTCTTTTGAATGACAATTCCAAAAAAATGCACTTCTATATCAGAAAAATGTATTCGTAAAGATATTTGGAAGAAAAAAGGATATTTGACTGCAGTTAAAGCTTTTTCTTTAGCTAAGTCTATTTCAAAAGGAAATTCAAAAAGTTCTTTTGTGCGACAAATAAACAAACAATAAAGCCAACAAATACTAATATCAAGATGGGTTGCATATGAAGAGAGAGAAAATCAAATAACTAAGAATGAATTTTCAACACGCCTTATTCTAATATCTTTTGGGATCAAATGCGGTCATATAGAAAAATTCAAAAATATAGTTACATGCCAATGTGAATATTCATATTAGAAAAAAAAGATGAAATCGTAATATAATTAAATTATCGATTAGAAAGCACAATATATATGTCGCTTATTTGTAACTTAGTAGATGAGCAAATCTAGGCAAAATACTAAAATCAAAATATATGGATTAAGAAACTTAATTTAGGGCATGCTGATGATTTTGTTGGAAACATGGTATTCATGTATGTGATATTTTATCGATTTCATTACTAATTTTGCTCAATTATATTAAATTTGCTTTTTTGTATTGATAAAAACTTGGGAAGTTATGATTTTTTATTAATGTTGCCCAAATGATCCATACCTTTTTTTATGAATGTAAATTTTTCTACAAGAGTTATATGCATAATTAATATTTTATTAAATTTTTATTGATATATAAGATTCTTTGTTAGCTCATATAATTGTATAAGAAGAAAATGTTCCAGAAAATCTTAATTCCGTCAAAAATTCAAAAGGATATTGTTAACGTTCCTGCAATATTAACAACTAATGGTATCATAATTATTGGCTATGACTTCTTAAGAAAATTTTATCTTATATGACAAGTGGTTGAGAAGAAGAAAGATATGTCATATCCCCTTAGTTTATAATTTACCAAACTAGCACTTTATTTTATCTATTGCAACCACTATAGTTGAGAGAATATTCTCTGCAAAATGAAATATATAAAAAATGTCTTCAGGATAAGATAGAAGATCAGTGGTTGAATGATAGCTTAGTTACTAACATTGGAAAAGATATATTTACAAATATCAACAATGAAGATCATTCTATGAAATTTCTTTGAGGACAACTATAAGAAGGTAATGTGAGAAAAAGTTAAATATACAATTTTAGCATTGTAAGTCAACTTTATTAGATTAATAGATGATACATCATTATTTTTGATGTGTGCCCTCTCTTTATAAGATATCATGGCTCTGTCCTTGACTCTATCCTTCCATCTCACAACATATCCTCTCTTACATAAAAGGTCGTACTCATTATGAAAGCAATGTGGAGAATCACGAATATACTTTAAAAATATTATATACATATGGTACTTGTAGAACCACTTTAACTTACTGGTTACTGCAATACTCAATAATGGATTGCAATGCTCTATAATGTATAAAATAAAATGTGTGCTTGGTAAGAAGCATGATTCATGGTATCTAGCGACTTATGATTTGACGTCCACTAAGGTTCAATGGAAGGAGAGTTTTGATAAAATTGAAGATAAATAAACAAAATCATGTGATCAATAAAAGGATGAACTAAATCATGTCAATTAGGGATGCAAACATACGTAAATACATCTATATTCGATCCACCTTCATATCCGTTTTATACAAAATTTGACATATATATCAATATTCATTTTAAAAAAAATATGGATGTTGATATCATTTTGACACATGTATATTTAAGATTATTTGTAAAGTATTTTCTAATATTATCTGTGTTCGATTTGTAATTATTTAAATCTATATCTATTTTTTTTCAAGAATATTATATAATTTTCATATCTGTCAATATATGTATCCACGTCTATATTAATGCGATTTTGGTAACCAATCTTTTACATTCCTAATGTCAATCTTTCGAAAAAAAGACAAATGAGAGAGGTATATTGCGAAATAGTTATATTTAGAGGCACGTATATGTCAAAGTCCCATGAAAAAAAATGCTGCAGTGGGGCGGAGAGCATCCGCACATGTGTCGGCCATCGGTGGCTCCAAATTCTAATGCACGGGGCGCTGTCCGTTGGCCTCTCCCCTCGCGATAGCAGTCGCCAAATCTCTCCATGGATTCTCCAGCGAGAACAATAGGGCAGACTCACCCATCCCGGAAGAGATAGAGCTCAAATCTGAGCTCCAAATCTTACCAGAAGCCTCCGAGAACCATTTCTTTTCTTCGAGGTAAGTCTCATCTTCTCGATCCTCCGAAGTCCCAGATGGAACAGTGTGAAATTAAGGTTTTGCAAATGCCAACTTCCATTTTCCCACTTAAACCGGTTTTTTGCCCTTGAATCGGTCACCCGCAGTGCATAAAAGCATAAATGCGACACTTTTAGATGTGCTGGATCCCTCTCGCCGTTGCATGCCTTGTTGTTTTTCTAGGGTTAGGGTTTTATTCATGTTGTGCTTCCAAGTTGCGATCTTTGTTCCTATCCATCATTCTATAACACCTCTGTGGTTTGCAGATTTGAGTAGAGCCGTGATGGAGGGAAGGGAGAGTGGGAATCCTTCCCGGGGGGCTGTCCTGGACGTGAAGCCGATAAGAACGTTAACACCAATGTTCCCAGCATCGCTCGGATTCAGCGCTTCTGCATCCCCCAGTTCCCCTGCATTCGTTTGCATTACCCCATTCAGCACCCCAGTGCAAGCAGGGAATCAAGAAATGCCTCAGAGCAATGGCACTATTCGAACGGATGAAATCCCCAGTGCGGGAGTGGGTGACTCGGTGAAACGCTCATTGGATACTACTTTTGAAAGTCCACCTATGATCGTGCCTCTGAACCATGACTCCGGGATGTGCGAGCAGCTCACTTCATCAAGCGGGAGGAAACTTAAGAAATCTAAGCATCTGAGTGGTTATAGCTTGGATGGCACGTGTACAGATGGCAAGCAGAAGAAAAAGCCCAGGCCCAAGTATAGCATGTTGCATGATCTCCCGGTGATCTCTGCATCTCTGAATACCCAACCTAGAGAGATGGTTGAGACCGTTCTTATGACTTTCGACGCCCTTCGCAGGAGGCTGATGCAGGTAGACGAGGGCCATAATACGAGCAGGAGGCCCGACTTGAAAGCGGGAGCCATCATGATGGACAGTGATCTACGTCTCCATAAGGGGAAGATCTTGGGACCAATCCCGGGCGTCGAGGTTGGCGATATTTTCTATTTCAGATTCGAGATGTGTTTGATTGGACTTCACCCGCCGAGCATGGCTGGTATAGATTACATAAATACTAAGATAAATGACGAAAACGATACCGTGGCTTCGAGCATCGTGTCATCAGGTGGTTATGAGGATGAGTCAGAAGCAGTTGACACTTTAATCTACACTGGACAAGGTGGTAGTAAGATCAGTGATAGCAGGAAGCAGATTGACGATCAAAAGCTTGAAAGGGGTAATCTGGCTTTGGAGAGGAGCTTGCATAGAGGGAACCAGGTAAGGGTTATCAGAGCCGTGAAAGATCAGACCGTCCAAATTGGGAAGATATACTACTACGATGGTCTCTACAAGATCCAAATGTCGTGGGCTGAAAAAACAAAGGCCGGATTCAATGTTTTCAAGTACAAATTGCTTAGAGAGGCTGGTCAGCCTGATGGATTTGCCATTTGGAAAATGATTGAGAAATGGAGAGAGAACCCATCTTCTAGAGGAAATATCATCCTACCTGACATGTCTTCTGGTGAAGAAGCACTTCCTGTTTGCCTTGTAAACGAGGTTGACTCGGTGAAGGGACCGGAACTTTTCTCATATATCTCTAAGATTACATATTCGAGGCCTAAAGGCTCAGTGAAGCCTTTGCAAGGATGTTCTTGTCAGAATGTATGCCTTCCAGGTGATTCCAATTGCACTTGTTCCCAGCATAATGGAGGTGATCTCCCCTATAGTTCAACTGGTCTACTTGTCAGTCGTAAGCGCATAGTATATGAGTGCAGCTTGCTATGTCAGTGCTCTGTCAATTGCCGTAATCGAGTCACACAGAAAGGCCCCAAACTTCGCTTTGAAGTTTTTAGAACCACGGACAGGGGGTGGGGACTTCGTTCATGGGACCCTATCAGGGCTGGATCTTTCATATGCGAGTATACTGGAGAAGTCTTCGATAAGGTGAACATCAGATATGATGGAGAAGAGGATGATTATGTCTTTGAGACAACACAAACTAGTGACAAATCATTTAGATGGAACTACATACCAGAGTTGCTGGGTGAACCGAGCTACGATGACCAGGAGGAAGACATTGAGCCTTTGCCTATGGTCATAAGTGCAAAGAGATTCGGAAATATATCACGATTCATGAACCACAGTTGTTCTCCTAATGTTTTCTGGCAGGCAGTTCTACATGACCATGACGATGAGGGGTGTCCTCATATCATGTTCTTTGCAATGAAGCACATCCCTCCGATGAGGGAGCTAACATATGACTATGGTCGGAGTGGACATAAACAGAAGAGATGCTTGTGTGGATCGACCAAATGTCGTGGTTTCTTTGGCTAGTCTTTTGCTTTGTATACTTCACTGCTGGGGATTTGGATGGATTTTGTTTGGCAAGGTAATATTCTCCTGTCTGTACTATCTTTCTTTTAGCAACAATTCTTTCGCAAGTTCACAAGGGTCATTGTAACTTGCAAACAACTTGTTGAACTGTTTGCCATTTTTTCCCTTCCCCAACCATTCCATTGCTGTGAACCCTGATTTTAACAACTATTTCAATACAAATTGGGTATTAGCACTAACATATAATAAGCATGGATCTATCCACTTCAGGGTGTTGTTCTCATTTCTTTTTGTGTCATGTCCTTTCCAGGTTTGCCTCTGCATTGGAGTTCTAACTTGTATGCTAAATCGATAGACTGATGTTGCTGTAATATATTCTGTTAGATGCTCCAGCTTCTAAGCATGGAGTTTCTTCTGTAGTCGACTCTAGTCAGATGGATTGATGGGAAGCTGAGGAAGAGCAGCTATGCCCCTCCTTTCTTGCTATATTTTTGTAACAGGGCTTTGATGTCGGTGTACAAACACCAAATTTTGTATACTTGCACAAAGTTCGCTTCTTCGGTGGGTAATGGAAAATCCTCCCCTTTTGTAATCCTCCCTGTTGATGGCAAGCGTATACTTGGAAAACCTAGTTATTGGTTCTTTCGTATATAAAACTTAGTTATCAGTTCCTATTTAAAAGCTCTCTAAATATTGCTTAATCACTGTGCTGTCAGTCTCATGGTTATGGACATTTTTCTTCTTAGAGACTTTGGTTGCGCTGGTTGGACTTGGGACTAAATGTGAACTTGGTCCAATATCTCCTCGTCCAAAGCATCTTTGTGTTGCGACATTCTCTCACTCTCTGATTGAATGAAGTCACTGGTAGCTAAATCGGCCTATTTGAAGGCCTCCATTTGATTGTGGCAGTGTACATTATTGTCGTGAAAATGGTTTACAAGGTATTGGATTCTAGTCATCATTTTGGATGTGAAAGTTTGGTTGTATATCCTCTCTGATCAGCAAGTTTAAACTATGCATCAAAAGGTGTTATATTCACATTCTTGTCTGCTTCAGTGCTCGGTATAATTGTGTGTATTGAAATTGATCAAGGCATGGTTCTCTGTTGCCCAGATATTTTTTGGATTTTTATGAGACTGTTCTCATCTTTCTGTTTTCTATTTCTCTCTCTAGATATAATAAAATTTCAAGCTATGCTTCAATCTCATGCTACATTGCTGCTAAGATTTGACGCAATCTTTCCGCAGGCAGTTTGCTTCTTATTGGTCTTCATTAGCAGCCAATGTTCACTTGATTGTTCAGTGATGTGATATCAATTGGTTCTGTTATACATTTTCTGATACCCATTTATCCTGTGAAATTGATCAAGTGAAGTATTCTGTCCATGCACCTTGTGTCTGTAAGGTTTGGAAATTTATGGATCTTATTTTTCTAAGGGATTGAATGTGGCATAGTGTTCAACATGGGTTGAAGTAGTGGTTCTGACTTTCAGCTTCCAACCTGGCATTTTAAGGTTCTACCTACCTGCTCTGACTGACATTTTGGAGACTTTCCCTACTGGTATTGAGGTTTCAATATATTATTTTTAAAGGCTAATGCATCCATCAAATACTGTGTAAATCCCGGTTCCATTTGTTTGGATGCATATATTTGAGACGAGAGAAAGAGCGTTGAACTAGTAATTGCGGGAATGGGGAGTCTCAACAATTTTCAATATCAATCCCAACCAGCCACCATTTTGCCATCAACACATGAAGTTCAGTCTCAAGAGTAAATAACATAAAGATCTCCTTATCAATAACGGAAATGTTGAGATTACTGTACATAAAGAAAAGAAGTAGAGGAGGCTTTGAAGGTTATGAGACCTGGGAAAGGTGTTGGACCACATTCAGGATGAGTTACCTTGGTGTATGTTATTTGCTGATGATATTGTGTTGATTGACGAGACTATGGATGGAGTAAATGAGAAGCTTGAGGTTTGGAGACATGCATTGGAGACTAAAGGTTTTCGTATAAGTAGGGCTAAGACGGAATATATGGAATGCACCTTTGATGGAAGCAATGGTGAAGGAATCGAGGTGAAGATTGGTGATGAAGCATTCAGAAGAGAGATTCTTTTAGATATCTGGGATCTATTTTGCAACATGATGGAGAAATTGATGGAGATGTTACTAATAGAATAAATGCAGGCTGGCTAAAGTGGAGAGGAGCCTCTGTTGTTCTCTGTGATAAGAAAATTCTTTTAAAGATTAAAGGAAAGTTTTACAAAGCAGCTGTGAGACCTACTATGCTTTATGGTTCTGAATGTTGGCATGTGAACCATAGACATGTGCAGAGAATGGTTGTAGCAGAAATGAAAATGCTAAGATGGATGTGTGGACATACACGTAAAGATCGGATTCGGAATGATGCAATCAGAAAAAAAGTTGGTGTAGCTCCGATCGAGGATAAGATGCGAGAAAACTGCTTAAGATGGTTTGGTCATTTGCAAAGAAGGTCAACTGATGCACCGGTTAGGAGATGCGAGTGTTGGGATGTTGAGCCGGCTAAGAGAGGGCGAGGACGGCCCAAGAAGTGTTGGAAAGAGACTATACGAAGGGATCTTAGTTTTTTGGATATAAGTCCGAGATTGACCCAAGATAGATCTGAATGGAGGCGAAGAATCCCATGTAGCCGACCCTACTTAATTGTGGGAAAAGGCTTTGTTGTTGTTGTTGTTCTTTTGATTTTACCCAGATTTTTTCTCCTATATAAGAGAGCCATGGGATCTCATGAATAAGCAAGTCATTCATTCCTCCCAACATGTTATCGGAGCAACGGTCCTAGATCGGGGTTCCTGTATTCCACCCTAACCCTAAACCTACTCTCCACCCCCCCTCCGCCTACGCCTGTCACACCCGCGCCGTCCTGCATCGCACATCGCATCTGCATCGTGCTTGTGATGTGCTTCTGCATTTGCGTCGTGCTTCTGCGCTTGCGTCGTGCATCCGCGCACCAAGCATGCGTTGGCCATTACGTACACCCGTGCAGTTGCGTATCTGCATCTGCGCACATCCGTGCATCCGTGCATTTGCATCTGTGCACATCCACGCACTGGCGTGCACCCGCACACATCCGTGCACCAGCGCGCATCTGCATTTGTGCACCAACGCACACACCAACACGCATCCGCATCTGCACACCTGCGCACATCTGCGTGCATCCTGCGAGCATTTGCATGCACGTGCGTGTATTTGACGTGCATCTGTGTAAATGTCTAGTGCATCTGTGTGCATCGGTGTGCGCCATTGCCCTTTGCGCCCATACAGCCTAGCCTACGACAACAGGAGTTGAGGATGGTTGTATGAGTCTACAAATACAACCAATCCTCTATATGTGATTGTGTACTCATTTATAACGGTCTACTCCTCAGTTTTGTCCTGGATTTCGATGTTCTTGCTACCATATCAGACAAGGGTGATGTTTTTTTCGTACGGTGCCTTCAAAAGCCTGGCTTCCATCGTAAAGATGGATGGAACCAACTACGAGTTGTGGCCCATGCAGTTTTGCACCCTGATGCGGTGCCATAACAAGGAGCACATTCTGACAGATCCAGAGCCGGAGGACAAGACTGGGGCTAATGATTCTTGGAAACAAGATGATGCCTATGCTCGTATTTGGCTCTCCGGGACGCTCACCCCGGAGATTGCTCATGACATTGTCAATCAACCCACAACAAAGGCTATGTAGGATATCTTAGTAGCCATGTATGTGCATGTGAAAAATGAGAGCAAAATTTTACAGTTGCAGTTTGATATTTTCTCGACCAAGCAGAATGATCGACCTCTCCATGCACACTTCTCGCATCTTAGAGGCATGTTTGAGCGTCTGCATAGCTTCATGCCTATTACTACGAGCACTGAGCAACAACACGGAATGCAACTATGATAGAAGTATTCTTGACATCTCTGGACTCCGAGTATGATGCAACACGTACTCAAATTCTTACTGGAGAGACGATACCTCCAATGGAGGAAGTGTACAAGAGGTTGAGCAGCATTACTACATCCTCTACTACTGTGGCACATACTCCTTCTACGACAGCCTCTCGTGGCAGAGGGGTTACTTTGCAGTTCCGTGGTCGAGGACCACGTGGTTGAGGAGGAGGTCGTCAGTGAGGTCCATGTTCACATTGCCATCGTCCCGGTCATTCTGAGTAGACATGCTATCAAAAGCGTGGGTATCCAGCCTCTGCCCGAGTTGCTGAGCAGACCGAGCCTACTTCTACACCTGCTCCGGCTCATAATGCACGCTTTGATGATATTGTTTCTAGGCTGCGAGAAATGATGACTACTCCTACTACTTCGCCCACAGATTCTTCATATGCCACACATATTGCTAGAGCCTCTTCGAGCTCGTCAGGTATAGCTTATGCCCTTACTAGTAGCAGTAGTTCAGATTTGTCTGACTGGATAATGGACTCTGGAGCATCTCATCATATGTGTGGCGATCGAGCACAGTTTACTTCTTACAGGTCTATCCCTCCAAGTAGATCAGTGGTGATTGCCAATGGGATTCATCTACCCATTATTGGACAGTGGGAGATTGTTCTAGCTCCCTCGATGCGTCTGCAAAAATTTCACATTAGCAGAAAAAATATTTTTAATCTCAATAAGAAAATATTTGATAACAGAACCAACTTGAGACTTATTCTTCATTATAAATACCCAGGATAATCTAGAAAAATCATCTACAACGACCATATAAAACCGATGTCCCTGATGATCGGGAACACGACTAGGACCCCATATATCAAAGTGAAACAACTCAAACAACTGACCACTGTGATGACTCTGACGACTCCGAAAAGAGGAACGATGGTGCTTCCTAAGCTGACACGCATCACACTCCAAGCTAGTACGAGTAGAGATCCGTGGGAGGACATGACACAGCTTATGCAGAGGAAGGTGTCCAAAGCGAAGATGCCACAGGAACATGGAGACATATCCAGAAGGGATAGTAGCAGCCCATGCACAAGGAGGCTGGACAAGTCTGTAAAGTCTCCCTGCTCATGGCCACATCCAATCACTCTGCCCGTGAGTATGTCCTGAAACACAAGAGAAGAAGGATCAAATATGCCACGACAATGTAAATCTTTTGTAATCTGGTTAATAGACAAAAAAATCATCTGAAACGTTGGTCCACATTTCAAATGAATCTTTTATCTATTAGCCAGAGTATAAAAGATTTACATTGTCCTGCCATGTTTGATCCTTCTTCTCTTGTGTTTCAGGGCATACTCACGGGCAGGGTGATTGGATGTGGCCGTGAGCAGGGAGACTTTACAGACTTGTCCAGCCTCCTTGTGTAGGGGCCGCTACTATCCCTTCTGGATCTGTCTCCATGTTTCTGTGGCATCTTCGCTTTGGACATCTACCTCTGCAGAAATTGTGTCATGTCCTCCCGCATATCTCTACTCGTACTAGCTTGGAGTGTGAGGCGTGTAAGCTTGGGAAGCACCATCGTTCCTCTTTTCTGAGTCGTCAGAGTCATCATAGTGGTCACTTGTTTGAGTTGTTTAACTTTGATATCTGGGGACCTAGTCGTGTTCTCGATCATCAGGGACATCGGTTTTATATGGTCGTTGTAGATGATTTTTCTAGATTATCGTGGGTATTTCTAATGAAGAATAAGTCTCAAGTTGGTCCGGTTATCAAATCTTTCCTTATTGAGATTAAAAATATTTTTATGCTAATGTGAAATTTTTTCGTACTGACAATGCCTTGAAGTTTTCTACTTTACAGTTATTGGACTTTCTTAGATTTAATGGTATTGTTCATCAAACTTCGTGTGCTTACACTTCACAACAGATCGGTATTGTTGAATGCAAACACCATCATCTTTTGGATGTCACAAGGACTCATTTGATTCAGAGTCGAGCTCTTCATTCTTTCTGGGGTGACACGGTTCTTACGGTTGGTGAATCACATGTTGTCTACTATGCTTGGAAAAAAAGTTCCTTTCTTGATTGCATTTTCCAAGAAGGACTTATTCTAACTTACCCCCATATTCTTTGGATCTGTAGCTTTTGTCCACACAATTTTACTCCTAGTCGTGACAAGCTCTCTCCTAGAGCAGTTAAATGTGTGCTCGTTGGCTATTCTCGTATCCAAAAAGGATATAAGATGTTCTGATCATGTTGGGAGAAAATATTATGTGAGTGTTGATGTCACATTTTTTGAGTCTATTATGTATTTTCTCCTACAGGTGACAAGTTGTCTAATACTGACTCCGGTGAGGATATCTTTGTTTCTCCACCTCCGATATCTCCACCAACAAGTCCTCATGTCGAGTCTCAGTCACCTCCACCTCCGCCACCACCTCCTCCTCCACCTCAACCTCCTCCACCTCCATCTACCATGACTCAGTTCATACCTCATTTTTACATTCGCAGGTCCTCTACTCGCCCCTCTGCACCTGTGCCTTCCCAGTCATCCATCACATCCTAGGTATGTAGTGAACATATTATTTCTACTGATGGCACTGTTACTATGCTTGATCCATAGGATACTACACAGGAGAATATGATAGCAGAGAACAGAGAGGCTGGTGACCTCAATGTACCTATTGCCTTGAGGAAGTCCCGTCGCAACTGTGCTATGAACCCTATAGCTGTGCATGTTTCCTTGGACCATCTTTTATAGGAATACATGAAGTTTGTTATGGGCCTCTCAGCTATAACTATACCATGAACATATCAGGAGGCCATACATGATAGCAGTTGCTAACTTACCATGGAAGAGGAGATGGACGCTTTGCAGTCTTGTGGGTACCTGGATTGTTGTTTCTGCCCCTCCTGGTGCATCTGTTGTGGGGTGCAAATGGATATTCACGGTGAAGGAGCGAGCAGATGGTAGTGCAGATCGCTACAAGGCAAGGCTTGTAGCACGTGGATTCACTTAGACTTATGGGGCGGATTATCAGGATACCTTCTCTCCTGTGGCCAGACACTCAACATTACACATTCTCCTATCAGTTGTTGTTTCACGGGAATGGTCTCTTTACCAACTTGATGTGAAGAATGCATTTTTTATGGAGATCTACAAGAAGAGGTTTATATGTGGCAATTACAGGGGTTTATTGCTCAGGGGAGAGTCTCAGAAAGTGTGTAGGCTCCACAAGACGATCTACGACCTAAAACAGAGTTCCAGAGCTTGATACATGAAACTTTCAGAATTGATAGAGCATCAGGGGTTTGCCCAGTCCACTGCAGATCATTCACTTTTTGTCCAGAGGACACAGAGAGGTACTGTTGCTATTCTTGTTTATGTTGATGATATTATTATCAAGGGTGATGATGAGCAAGCATTCAGGTAGCCAAGGAGTTCCTAGGTCAGCAGTTTGTGACCGAAGACCTTGGCAATCTTCAATAATTCCTTGGATTAGAGTTCGTCAGGAACCAACATGGTCTTGTGATGATCCATAGGAAGTTTGTTACTGATCTTCTTCTAGAGATAGACATGATAGGGTGCAAACCTGCTACTACTCCTACGGATCCAAGTATGATACTATATGATGATGATATAGAGGAGATAGATCAGAGGGGATACAAAGAGCTTGTTGGGAAACTTCTATATGCTACTATCACCAGGCTAGACATATCCTTTGCCGTAAGCAAAGTGAGCCAGCTCATGTAACAACCTAGGAAGGTTCATATGGATGTTGTCTATATGATTTTGAGATATTTGAAGTCTTCACCAAGAAGTGGGATTATATTCAGCCGAAGCACTTCTCTTGATGTGACAGCATGTGCAAACGCATATTATGCAGGATGCCTTAGGGACAGTAAGTCTACTCTGGCTATGATATATTTTTTGGCAGCTCACTCGTGTCATGGAAAAGTAAAAAACAGACAGTGGTTGCTAGATCTAATGCAGAATCCGAATACAAGGTCATGGCTCAAGGAAGCACATAGATGATGTGGGTGAGGTCGGTTTTGACAGATATTGCAGTTGTTGTACCTCTCCCCATGCAACTTTTATGTGATAATCATGCAACACTTATTATTGCAAATAATCCCGCATTCCATGAATGTATAAAGCATATAGAGGTGGATTGCCATTATATCAGAGACATGATCCAGAAGGGTCTCATATCCACCTCTCATGTTTCTACTGGAGTTCAGACTGCTGATATATTCACCAAAGCTCTTACTAGAGGCCCTTTCCAAAGATGTTGTTCCAAGTTGAGCATGATAGACATATATGCTCCAGCTTGAGGGGGGGTGTTGAGATTACTGTACATCTTTGGTAATATGTCTTATTTTATGTTTTTTATGTACCTCTCTTGATATTTACCCATGGGTTTTCTCCTATATAAGAGAACCCTGGGGTCTCATGAATAAACAAGTTATTCATTCCTCTCCACAAAAATGTCACCAGAAAAAGCAAGCCCGGATTTTTAGCTAAGAGAGAAAGTAGATGTCACGAATCATGGCAGCAGAACAACTATCTCATCAAAGGCTTGAATTGAACTGTGATGACCTTCAACTTAACATATTTGTCCTAACTTTCATGCTAGGCCTCTAGGAACCTTGCTATCTCCTCACTACGACTGCAATCCTACCTTACTACTTCAGCTATCATTCCTCATGAAAATCCGACTTTAGCGAAAGCCTCTCACCTACCTCAGGAGACATGTTGTATGATGGACATCATTAATAAGCACAGTCTCGATATCTGTTTGGCTTGAGCTTCCTGGATCATGTCTCTGGTATAGTGGCAATCCACCTCTATACAAGTTCATGAACCTGGCGACGAGCACTTCCTCCACTTCCCAATCGTAAGAAATTGGGGCATGCATTTTTCAACCGTAAGAAAGTGGGTCATGCATTTTTCATATAGCAGTTGATGTTCAATTTTGTTTTAAAATAAGACATTATATGGGTCAATAAATTGTTGCTACATTGGTGTTGCAAAATTGCGAAATGTCATTACACCGGTTCTGTTATATGAAAGGGGTAATAAATTCCATTCGGGGTCGTCGGAGAGAGCTAAGTATTTAACAAAGCCTGTCAACACCTCAAGAAAGAAGTAACCATGCTCATTAGCTTGCATCAAATCTATTGGAAATATAAGGATATAGGAATAGAGATCCCTTACCTTTTATATATGGACCTGAAAGAATAACCTTGAATATGCGATAAGCATTTCATTCATAAAAATATAGATCAAAATGACTATATATTATTATCCCACTAAAATATCTAGAAAAAGGGGACAAACTGACAAATCTAAGTTGTTCCTAGCCTAAAGACATGCCAGTTTTCATTACAATAGCAAGCCAATTCAACCTCTATTTGTTGAGGACCAAAGGCATCGAAATACCATGAAAGTGCACCAAGACTATCATATTTTCAGTTTGTCCAAAAGAGTCCACTACACAAAGGTCGCCAAGGCTTTATTTCATAGTTTGACGCTTTGCTGGGAAATAGACTTTCCCATCCATGGTTGACAGTGTGAAGCATAAAATCAGGTGAAGATTTGAGGTTTGCAGAGGTAGTAAAGAGAGTTGCGAATGTTAAGCATTAGAGACCTGCAACCAAAGAAAATTACAAAATTCATGTAACAAAGGATCAAGAAGGGTTTCTTTTGCCTAGTAGACACGACAAACGTCTTTCTTTTTAAATGAACCATCAAATCATGGCTATTTTAGCTAATAAAGTGGTGTGAAATTTGTTGAATATTTTAATATCTAGAGTAGAGAAAAAAATGAAGGGGACTATGTTTCTTAGGACCCCCCAAAAGTCAAAGATATGTTTAGTAATTTTCAATGGCAAAGAATATGATTCATACCTTGATCTACGTCGCTCGTGTATTTCATGCACACAGATCACATTGATGTCATTGGCACATACCGGCAAAAAGGCCACTATAGAATGATGCAAGCACTAAAGAGGAGAATGTTTGAGGATGAAAAACAAAGTACATGTAGAGGGTTCTTGCAAAGTTCCATTAATGGAATAGGGTGTACATCTTAAAAAGTATGTACCTTTAAAGGCAATATATTTGGTATAAGATATTCACGGAAAAGAGTATACATCCTAAGAGTATATACCATTAAAAGTACTTGGTTCTATTCAAGATTCCATACACTTGCTTACTCTATTGGGAGTGGGGTTTTAGTTCTTATTTATATAGTTAGTTGCCTTCTTTTTGCACCTTGACACTATTTAGTAAAAGCTACATGTACCCTACTTGTTGGGAGGTAATGGCCTCTACTAAGAAGTGGAATGTAGGTTGTTGCTATTTTATATCTCTAAGGAGGGCTATCTATCCTTTGCCTTATCATACGCTGTCATATGTTATCAATTTAACCATTGACAGAGGTGTGCTAGGTGAGGTTGACGTTGTCGACTACACACTAGCATTATACTCCATATCATGTGTTGAATATAGTGGATATCTTTATCGGAGGTGAAGCTAAGCCCCTCTCGACATGCGTCATACATAGAAGAAGAAGAAGAAAAAATGATGGAGATCTTTTTGTCCAACTATGGTCATATATAGACTTGGGAGGTTAATGTCGGACTTAACAAATGTCAACTCTCCTTATTCAAAAAATTATATAAATTTGCAATGATCTCAAATTGACATGAAATAAGTTCTTTTGGAATCATCTTGTCAAGTTAGATCTAATGATAATATATAATATATAAGAAAAGTTGAATTTAGGACCTTATAGATACAAAACCATAAAGAGGGTTGTGGCCACAAATGCTTTAAAGAGAATGAACATATTTTCATTCATAATCAAGGTATATAGATAACATCTCTTTAATCTTGTCCAAAACTCAGTGAAATAGTTAATTTTTTATTCCTAATTTTAGTAACTTTCAAGAATGAAAATGTCACGTGGTGGCTCCTCGCTCGAGTATGACCACTTAGATTACATTAAGGTCAGTAGTCCTTGACAAGGTAAGATATATTACTATAATACATGTCATTGTGGGTTAGGAATCACATTTGCACATGGATGGATTTATACGGATGCAACAAATGGCATGAGCCCTCTCCTTATATTGGAGCTTAGCTTATGTTTATGCATATAAAATATGGAAATACTATGCTATAAATCTGAATTATGATCTTTTATCATGCATTTCATGTATCACATAATATAATGCTTTTTAAAAATCCATATTTTGATATTTTGGTAGTATAAGGTTTGTATTTTAGTATTGTTGTACTATTGGACTTATGAATGTGTTTATGGCTACACGAACAGACTATTTATAGAAGGTATATCACATATGTTCTAATTATGAATATGTAAACTTTTATAATGATGAAAAAAATTTTTTATAAAAAAACTACGATATATTGAAATAATATATAGTTTCGATAAATGAGGTTGCTTTCACTACGTCGAAGTAGAATCTTAATTTAAGAATTGTCTTTCCTAATTATTCTTGGATATGTAAAAATCATTCCGACGCTAATAAATGAAATGACTTCAATTCACCAATACCTTAGACTTCTTCTTTTTTTTTAAAAATATACTTTACTTGTTGATACATTATCATATTTGCACCAAAATTATAAATGATGATACTTATTAGTATGGGTTAGATGGGGCTGCCCCCAGCGGTATACAACGGGCTGCCTCCGCGTCATTTTTCCGTTAATTTTTTACTTTTTGAAAAATAGTACTATGTATATTCATCTATATATCCCTCCAATATGTCATTCGAATTTCGTCAGAAACATAGACTCCTATGCCTTCCATCTAGAATAGGTCGGTTACAACAATGTCTAGACCGTTAAAATTATCCGTTCTAAATGGAGGACATATTAGTCTCTCTTTCTAACAGAATTCGAATGACATATTAGAGGGATATACATATGAATATAATGGTGATATTTTGTAAAAAAAATAGAAAAATTGTGAAAAAAATGACGCGGAGGTAGCCCCATTTTTTCATATTAGTATTCTCTCTCTATATAATCTCAATTTGACAAATTATTTTAACACAATAATAATTTTATTATATATCCCACAACATTCTTACACATGGTTACCTACTTGCAATGTATTTATGTCTTGTTTAGATGTAGAGGGACTAAAATAACTACATAGGTACTTTCATGAACCACCTATTTCTCCCCATATTTGTCATCTCATGCTACAAAAGGTGCCACCCAATGCCCCAATCACGCACACAAACCCCCCCGTCAAACGTTGGAAGTCCCGAAATGCGCGGTTGATGAGTAAGCACTGGCGCGAGGAGCACGTTTTCTCGCACCGCCCGACCCCGCGATTCCCTCGCTCCGCAACACATTGCGCGCATCTCCGCTCCCGATGCGCGCGAGCTGCCGCGGCGCCGCGCGGTGGGCGGTGCTCCATTCTCTTGTCCTCACTCTCCCCGCTACTTAGATGACACCTCCCACCCGCCACTCTCCCCACCCCACTTGATCGCTTCGTCTCGGAGAGCGGGAGAGAGGAGCTCGCGGCTTTTCCTCGTAAGTCTCTTCCAGGTCTAGGGTTTCGCTGTTTTTTTGGTGTTCGTGCTCCTCCAGATCTCGTTATCTCAGCTCCGGTAGCTCGATTTCCCTAATGTAATCGGACTTCCGATGTTTGGGACTTGATGTTGTATTGATAGATCACATCCACGCCGATTGTTAATGTCTAATTTACTTGGGAGCATTTGATTACCCGTTCGGTTTGCGATTGCGTGATTGAGATCGGGCATGTTATGGCTTTGTGATTCTGTGTCGCTAATGGTTAGAGCGGTTGCGGTTTGAATTTCTAGTTGTTCTGGTTGCTGTGGAATTGCTCAAGTCGAGCTGCGCTGATGAATTGTGCAGTGGAAGCACTCGGGCGAACATGTAAAGTAGCAGCTGAACGACCAAATTATGGATGGATGCGTTGATTTGGTGGGTGCACTTCGACGTGGTACCGAGAGAGGGGTGTGGCAGTTAAATCGTTTTCAAATGGTCGTGTTTGAATCCTGGAAATTGTAGGGAATATGCGGTGCTTTGGTTGGGGTAATGTTTGTTCTATGATCTGGATGAAGAAGTATAGAATCTTACACTGCATTTTGTTAGCTATATGCAAATGAAATTGAGAAAATGTAGGTTATGTCCTCAATTGCTTGTACAAGACAATGATGGGAATATCAGATGGCTGATCTGTTGTAATCTGGTCATCAATGATGATTATCTTGGATGTTCTGTCTCCGGTGATTTGTTTTCTGTCCACCTATTTAAGTTGCATCTGTAGAAAAATTAATGCAAAACTTCTTCTAAATTACCTTAATCATCATGGATGCGTGTTTTGAAAGAATTTCCAGCTGATAACTGCTGGTTTCATGCCAGGGTTCACCTGGGTTAAACGTTTCATTGGCATCTTCAAAGCTAAAATTTGTTTGGCTCACAGCTTCTCTTGTCAGACCTGCCCAATAGCTTCTTTAGGTGTTTGCAATTTTCTCTTTCATGAAATAATACGTTCACGTTCGTTGCTGTCTGTCCCATCCTCACCGTATTCTTCATTTGAATTAGATGCAAATCTCTATTGTTTTCCGTTTCAATCATGGACTGGACCCTCAAGTAGTGCTACTATTTGTTGCAGGTTGAGGTTGAAAAGCATGGCTTACATGGATGAAAGTGATGATCACGCTCTTTCAAATGATCAATCTCATCCATCATCTGAAGACAGGGATGAATCATTTTCAGGAGCTAGTGCACAAGTTGTCCTGAAGAAAGGACCTTGGATCCCTTCTGAAGATGCAATTTTGATCGACTATGTCAAAAGGCATGGTGAAGGGAACTGGAATGAAGTTCAGAAATACTCTGGATTATCTCGTTGCGGAAAAAGCTGTCGACTGCGATGGGCTAATCACCTTAGGCCCAACTTGAAAAAGGGTGCTTTTACAGCTGAAGAAGAACAGTTGATTATTGAACTTCATGCTAAACTGGGGAACAAATGGGCTAGAATGGCAGCACATGTGAGTTTAATTTTGAGTTACATATCCAGATTGTACATATTACTGTACTGCTCATGCTACTGCTTTAGTCTGCCTTCACTTCTTTGCCTGAAATTTAAAAACTTTCCAAGTATTTTTTTATTTTTTTTGAAATATTTTTTAGGATTTTATCGCATGTACATTATTCTGATCATTGCAGCCATTCATGATCATGGGATTCTTTATCTTTTATAACTCAACTATAAAGATTAGTTTGACATATTTCCACCGAAGATGTTCTTCATTTCTTTCAGAAATCCACTTGTTCCGCTTCACTGCTATTGCATTCCCCTTAATTGTCAGCTTCATTCTCACTGAAGCACTTCAGCAGTTTTCTCAATTTGCTAGATCAAAGGCATCCTCTACGAAATGTTGGATCTCCAGGACAGGAGTGACATCTAATATGGATAAATAATGGTTCTGCAAAACCACTAACCTTACTTGGACTTGAATTTTATAGGATTTAATATGGAATATACAAGTTTTAAGCTAATTGCGTAAGAAAAACTAAAAGATATATTAAACATGGGAAGCAAAAAGAAACACCTCTTGACGACCATCTTCTCCTGCTCGCTCCTTTGGACGGGGATGACCTCTCAGATTCTTCTTAACATGGGATCTTTTCCCTGGGTTACATCATAGTGATCTCAGTCACGAATGCACATTCACACGATCATCTCAACGACATCCCTTCCTTGAGCACGTATAAAATCCCCGACATCCCTTCCGAAGGGGGTTCGGGTGCGCTTGGAAAAATGTATGAGGGGTTTCCTTTGGGGTAAGAACGGCGATGGAAGAAGGGGGATCCATTTGGTGGGTTGGGAGGATGTCTCGCGTCCTAAGCGCGAGGGGGGCCTGGGCGTTCGACAGTTGGAGGTGGTGCGCGAGGCTTCGCTTTTAAAATGGGCGGTTAAACTGCTTGGTCGGGATGATAACTTCTTTTGGAATTGCCTCTGCGTGGCGGCGGGAAATGCTTTTACTTCCGCCTTTGGTGGGCGTGCCCAGGGAAATGTTCCTTCCTTTTGGCGCGATGTTTTGACTGCCTTCAGCCGTAACCGATCCTTATTCATGCCGTCTCTTGGCGATGGGACCTCGTTCCGCTTTTGGTCGGAGGATTGGTCCGGTAATGGTGTTCTCATGAACTTGTTTCCTAGATTATATGCGTTGGCGGGAGATAAATTCGCAACTGTGGCCTCTTGCTGGTCCGATGGGTGCTGATGCCCTTTATTGGTGGATAATCTCTCCGATCAACGACTGCTAGACTTCTCGGCGCTGATGACCATCCTTGTTGACGCTCCCACGCCTTCCGGGGGCCGTGATCATTTCGCCTGGAAGGAGGGGCCCTTCAGTACGCGGAAGGCGTACTTCTCTTTACTTCCCAACACTGAGGGTATGGATGCTTCCATGCTCATTCACTGCAGGCTCATTTGGGATCTCAAGCTCCCAGAACGGATCGGCATTTTTCTTTGGATTCTCCGGCGTGGTAGGTTGCTTACTCGCGATCGATGTGCATTGATGTACACTAATGTTTCTAATTTACACGGTCTGTGCGGTGCGGGGGTGGAAACTGCCGATCATCTTTTCCTTCATTGCGATCGTATGCGCGCCATTTGGGACGATGTGGGGTGGCTGAATCTCTCCTCTATAACTGCTTTTTGGGAGAGCTTATCTGGGGCCGGGCGTCGGTCGAGGGAGGACAGACTGGTTCCCATTGCGCGCCTGTGGAGTATTTGGTTGGGAAGAAACAAGGCTTTATTTGCTAGGCAGAGGTTCTATAAGGAAAATATTTGTATTGCGGCGTCTCGTTTTTTTCTTGATTGGTCTTCCATGTAGCGTTGTTCGGGTGGGCGGATGATATCTCTGTTGATATCATCCGCCATTTTCTTTTGTTTACCTTCTCGCACTGTAAGTTCTTCTCTCTTTTCTCTTTAATATATTGGGGCAAACACCGTTGAGTGTCTCCCCCTTTTTTGAGCGTAAAAAAAAAACAAGATTATTGGCATGTAATGATAATCTTATAAAAATTATGTAAATGTTACGATCTTTTCTTTGCAAAATAGTCCTTTCTACTGCTCTGAAACTTCAGACAATAATATTCCCCTCGGTCTTCTAGCTTTTGAGTTTTTATTTCTTTGATTCTTCATCTTCATTGTCCTCCAATCTTTGAGTGGTGTAGAATAGCTATGGATTTAAAAAAGCATCAATTTCCTCATAGACTAAGTCATTGCTTCTCAGGTTCTCATTGAACTTCATGAAAAGCTAGTCATATAGCAGAATCAAATATATGAACAGTTAGAGATTGCAGAAGATTTTTTTCTTTTATATTATAACCTCACGAGGGCTTTTATATTAAGAGAATATTCTATGTGACTATTTGTTAAGAGAATATTCTATAAAACATTCTCCTTTGAGCCCTTTAGGGTTTAGTCCTATATAAGGACTCCTAGACCTCTTGAATAAACAACGAATCATCTTTTCTTATCATCCTTTCACATGGTATCGGAGCAACGGTTCTAGGCTGGTGTTCTGACCTAATCACCCCTCCGCCAACGCCAGCTCTCCAAGTCCCTCTGCAGCCGCGTGCCGCCTCGGGTCTCCGCACCTCCTGCCTTAGGCCCATGTCGCCTTAGGCCCGCGTCGCCTCGGGTCCCCAGGCCCTGCCAAGCCTTCTGTACATGCGAGGGGGTCGGGCTGAGCGTCACCATGCTGCTCTAGGGCAGCCAGGTACCACCGCCAGGCTAGCCAGGCCGGCTCGCGCCTCCTTGTGCCACCAGGCGCCTCCACCAGGCCCCTCCAGGGTCCCGTTGTGCCGCCTTGCGTCGCCCAGCGCCGTCAGGCGCCTCCACTAGGCAGTCCAGGCCTCCTCTTTACGCCGCCAGCACCGCCAGGCGCCTCTGCTAGGAAGGTCAGGCCTTACTCACGTGAGGAGGTCGACTCCGTCAGGCCTGGCAGGCTCCCTCTTCTGTCATTAAACGATCATTGCCTCATGCTTCTTACTCCTTGATGAGGGTTGAGATATTTGATGATAAATTGAGACAAGATAGACTCTTTAGGTCACTTTTTCTTGACCTAAGCTGCCATGATGACGTCTGTCGATATCAAGCCCACGTACCCTACTTCTTCTTTCTTGGTATAGGGCACTTCTCTCAAGTTAAAGGGCTCCGAAAATTATGTTCTATGGTCTTGATCTTTCAAAGTGTTTGTTGGTGGCCAGCGCAAGAGCAACGTTCTTACAAAAGTTCCACTTGCGGAAACTGATAAGGACTATGAAACTTAGTTTGTTGATAATTGCCAGGTTATCACTTGGATGTCGAACAATGTCGATACAAACATTGCTGCGAATCTTCTTTACAAAGACATCGCTAAAGCAATGTGGGAAAACTTTGAGCGTACATATTCTCAGAAGACGACTAAGTCTCGTCTGTCAGACATATACACAAGGATTTGGTTTGCTAATCAGGGAGAATCAAGTCTTATCGAATGCTACAGGCTTCTTACAAGCCTTTTTGAGGAACTCCTTATTTTTCAGCCTGCATGTTGTGATAAAGAAGTAGGAGAACATGCTGAATGACAGGTTTACAGATTTCTCTCGGGACTAAATCCAAAATATAAGCCTGCGAAAGATCAGTTTTTGATGGCTTATACTCTACCTACTCTTGAGACCATCTTCGAACGCTTTCAGGAGCTAAAGGCTCCAATTCAGCACTCTACCACCCACACCTCTACAGAGACGATGGCCCACTATACCTCCTCAGGATACAGAGGGCGTCATAACTATCAAGGAGGACGGGGACGTGACTCAGGGCGTGGACGTGGTCGTGAATCTGGACGCAGCCGTGACTCTGGACGTGGACGTGATCGTGGACGTGGTCGTGATTCTTCTGCTCGGTATCCAACATGTGTACACTGTGGACGCTGGAATCATCCTTCTGATCGCTGCTGGGCAACGTTTGGGATGCAACCTAATGCCAACAATGCCTATGATGAAGTATCGTATGATGCAACTGCAGAAACATCTACTCAGCAAACCAATGAGGCACAAACCCCATTCACTACTTTTGAATATGCTCGCCTACGACAACTGCTGCAAGAATCTAGTCCTTCTGATAGTAATGCTTCTGCCCCTACTGCTAGCCTGGCTACTACCTCAGGTACAGTAGCAAACTCTGTCTCTGCCTCTAAGCATGCATGGATTATTGATTTTAGAGACTAGAGCCTCTACCCATCTGACGGGAGAAGGAAGTTTGCTAACCTCCTCCCAGCCGTCTTCCTCTGTGAAGACTGTTCGGGTTGCTAATGGGGATCATTCCCCAGTGACTGCTGTTGGTACTGTCAACTTTTCTTCCAAGCTGCATCTGACAGATGTTCATTGTGCCCCTGCTTTTCCACTCAGCCTTCTATCAATACAGAAGCTATGTCGTCAGCTTAACTGTCGTGTTATTTTTGATGAGGTTTGTTGTTATTTTCAGGACATCCGGACGAGGAAGATTTTTTGTGGGGGTCATGAGAGGAACGACCTTTATTACCTCGACATCCCTTTTGATTCCAACTTTGCTGGTACGGTCTCCATCTCTGAAGATCCTTTTCTATGACACTTTCGTCTTGGCCACCCTTTTGCTAAAGCTCTCTCCATGATGTTCCCTGAACTTTCTATGCTGAAACCCTTTGAGTGTGAAGCATGTCAGTTTGTGAAACATCATCGAGCCTCCTTTCCTGCACGTACTGAGCCTTGCCGCCGTACTCCTTTTGCACTTGTTCGCTGTGATATCTGGGGACCCTGTCCGGTCCGAAGTTTAAGTGGTCATAAATATTTTGCTGTCTTTATGGATGACTACAGTCGATCATCTTGGGTTCTCTTGTTAAAGAAACGTTCAGAAATTAACAATATTGTCAAGAATTTCTTTTACTATATCAAAAACATCTTCTCCACTACTGTTAAAATATTTCGTTCTGATAATGCATTGGAATTTACACAAAATGATTTGACATCCTTCTTTGCTTCCCAGGGTGCTCTCCATCAAACCTCTTGCCCATATACCTCCCAACAGAATGGGGTAGCCGAAAGGAAACTTCGACATCTTCTCGACATTGCCCGCTGTCTTCTTACCCAAATGAAGGTCCCCAAAACCTATTGGGGAGATACTATTCTCACTGATGTCCATCTTATCAACAGAGTTCCCTCTGTCTCCCTAAATGGCTCCACACCCTTTGCCTTATTGTATCCAAATGACTCACCATTTCCTCTACCTCTGCGGATTTTTGGATGCACCGCCTTTGTTCACAACTTTCATACTGCAGACAAATTATCGTCACGTGCAACTAAATGCGTATTTTTGGGTTATTCCCAAACAAAGAAAGGGTATAGATGCTATGATCCTTGCGGTAAACGCTATTATATATCAGCTGAGATGTCGCCTTTTTCGAACAAACTCGCTTCTTCAATCAAGATGTGTCTGACATACCATTAGAACTTCCTCCTCCACCAATTGTCTATAAAAGAAAACATGTGTCCCCTCTTGTTCCTGTTCCTCTACATATTCCTTTGTTGCAGGAAAATATGCTATCTTCAAGTGCCCCCACCAACACTACCCCGGATGATCCTCAAGAGCTTCCCATTGCCCTATGCAGAACAAAGAGGCAATGCACTATTCATCCTATGTCTAATTTCACGTCCACTGATAGCCTATGATGTTCAGATAAAAGATATGCAGATGCTCTTATGATAATCTCTGTCCTAAGAGACTATCACAGTGCATTACAGGACCACGGGTGGCGACAAGCTATGAATGAAGAAATGGATGCTCTCAATTCCAGAGGAACATGGGATCTAGTTCGGTGTCCCCAAGGCGTCAGGCCTATTGCCTGTAGATGGGTCTTTACTACGAAATATTCTCCAGATGGTTCTATTGACAGACTGAAAGCAAAACTTGTGGCGAAAGGATTTACACAGACATATGGAGTTGATTACTTCGAGACTTTTTCACCCGTTGCCAGGATGGGGTTTATTCGCACTATCCTTTCTATAGCCGTGAACAAAGGCTGGCCTATTTTTCAACTGGATATCAAGAATGCATTTCTATATGGTGATCTTGAGGAAGAGGTTTACATGATGCAACCTCCAGGTTACGAAGTCGAGGGGGAGTATGTTTGTCGACTTCACAAAGCAATTTATTGTCTAAAGCAAAGTCCGAGGACATGATTTGACAGATTTAATTCAAAGATTAGCACACTGGGCTTTCAGAGAACTACATCTGACCACTCTATCTTTATCAGAAAACGATCAACAGGTACTGTCATACTAGCTGTATATGTGGATGACATGGTTGTTACAGATGACGATGATAAAGGAATGCTAGAAGTGAAGACTTTTCTGCAAAAGGTTTTTGTCACAAAAGATCTGGGGCAACTTCGTTATTTTCTGGATATGGAAGTCTTACACACCAAGAAGGGGCTTCATATGTCACAAAGAAAATACTACTTAGATATACTAACTGAGGCAGGACTAGTTGGGTGCAAGCCCTCTGGCTTACCTGCAGAACCAAAGAAACATTCTACACCAGATGATCCTGCCTTTGAAGATACTAGAAGATACAAAAGCCTGGTTGGCAAACTTCTGTACCTTACTGTTACTAGGCCAAACATATCATATGCTGTGAACGGAGCTAGCAAACACATGGAGAAACCATGCTACAACCACTGGCAAGATGTTCTCCAGATCTTTCGCTACTTGAAGAAATCCCCTGGACATGGCCTATTCTATGGGGCAAATGGATACACTAAGGTTGTTGCTTATGCTGATGCTAATTATGCAAGCTCACCTGGGGATCGTCGTTCTACGACGGGCTATGCGATGATGGTAGGAGGTAACCTTGTTAGTTGGAGGAGCAAGAAGCGGATGGTGGTTTCCCGATCCAGTGCAGAGGCAGAATATATGGCAACGACCCAAGCCACATGCGAAATTACCTGGTTACTGTCTCTTTTGCAAGAACTCAATATTGCTATCACTACTCCTGTTCGTCTATACTGTGATAACAAATCTGCCACTTATATTGCTACAAATCATGTGTTCCATGAGAGGACCAAACACATTGAGATCGACTGTCATTTTGTTCGTGATGCTGTACGAGAAGGCAAGATTTCTACACCACATATCTCAACAGATCTTCAGCTTGCAGACATATTCACAAAGGCCTTATCAAAGAAGTGCCTTTCCTGGATATCTTCCAAGTTGGGCATGATCGATGGATATGCTCCAACTTGAGGGGGAATGTTAGAGATTGCAGAAGATTTCTTTCTTTTATATTGCAACCGAGGGCTTTTATTTTAAGAGAATATTCTATGTGGCTATTTGTTAAGAGAATATTCTATAGAGAATATTTTATAGAATATTCTCCTTTGAGCCCTCTAGGGTTTAGTCCTATAGAAGGACCCCTAGACCTCTCGAATAAACAACGAATCATCTTTTCTTATCATCCTTTCACATGAACCATCTTTATGTCATTATCAAAAACCAAGTTATCAGAATAGGATATATTAGGTCTGATCATAGTACATGGAGAAGCTTGCTCACCATAGTCTTGTACTTCCTAGCATCGTAGGTGTGGAATCAACCTTGGGTCCAAGCATCTTGGTCTTGTTAATAAAGTCAAGAACATACTTGCATTGCGATTGAACAATCTGTCTAGGCATGTGATCCACCTCAATGCCAAGAAATAAAATAGGCTACCAGGATCCTTAAAAAATGATGAAGCCTTCTCCCACTATAAGTAGGGTCGGCTACATGGATTTTTGTTCAAATCCATGTTGAAAGATTCAAATATTTTTTACGCTAGCTATCGACTACTTAACGCAACCCCACAAGGGGGGATTTGAACTCCGATCTTTTGGGTGGTACCTTGGTAGGCACACTGCACTACCACCCGACCATTTAAGTGGGTAAAAATGATGAAGCCTTCTCCCACTATAATTAGGGTCGACTAGATGGGTTCTTGCTCAAATCCATGTTGAAAGATTCAACATTTTTTACGCTGGCTGTCGACTACCTAACGCAACCCCCACAGGGAGGGATTTGAACCCTGGTCTTTTGGGTGATAGGCACATTGCGCCACCAAGATCCTTGATGACAAAATTTTTGTCCAACACATTATTCATTATGAAGATACCCTACACATCATTGCCTACAACCACGATATTCATATTTCCATCATCCACAAGTAGTACCACAATTCCACTAGAGCCTACAACAACGATATTCATATTTCCATCATCCACAAGTAGTACCGCAATTCCACTAGAGGAGCGCCGCATAAATAGGTAGTGGTCAACACTAGAATTGACAATCTACAATTGCTCTCCATATGGAAATATTGTCGAACCGAGTCAAAGCATCCATCTCTGCTTGCATAGCCTCCTTGTTTTTGAGCATCATGAGAAGCCTTCTGAAATGTTTGTGGGATAGACTAGATAATGACCGTGAAAGGAATGGCAACAAACCGTATACATCCTGGAGATATATGCTTAAGTTTGACTTGTCCAGTAATAATATGCTAATCAGATGCCATCTTGCTTTTTCAAGGCAATTGGAAGACCGACATTACATTACATGTATCGCCTGAAATATCATCACAACTAGATGCACATAACATTTATATCGACTGTACAAGAATTTACCTTGGGGCATAGACAAACGACTCCATCAAGCACAGACTTTTGAATCAGAGGCCTTGTAGAAGAGAAATATAGAACACATTCTAAGAAGGTAATATCAACTACCATAATATAACGACGACGAGATGGATCTAAGCATTTATAACCCTTATGAGTCGTGGAGAAGCCTACAAAAGTACATTTGGTAACCGTGGGGCATGCTTGTCTTGGCCATGACTAAGGTTGTTATGAAAGGTAATATACCCAAAAGTTTGGGAGGAGACCGCAAAAATATTCATGTCAGCAAAAAAAAATGGAAAACATGCATGTTCTTGGAGGAAAAGGGAAAGCATACAACTAATAATGTAGCAGGTAGTCATAACATCTCCTACTGGGTCATAAAGGCATTGCTATTCACAAGGAGTGTACAGCCAACATCGAATTTATATGTGTTTCCTTTTAGTCACTCCATTTTCTTTACAAGTGTAGGGACAAGAGGGGTGTACGTGGATGATCCCAATGTGTAGGGACACGAGGGGTGTACATGGATGATCCCAAGGCCTTGAAAAAAATTGTGCAAATGGACCACAAAATTCAGGAGCATTATATATGAACAGTCTAAAGGAACGTAAAAATTGATTTCTAACTTCTTTGACAAAAAATGCAAAATATATTCAACTTCAAACCAAGGTTCAGAAATGCAGTATGCGGTATTCGTTCGGTCGGTCCCGAGCGAGTAAGCGGATATGCGGAAGTACATGCGGATTATGTGGTTTGCATTATTTTAATTAAAAATATTAAAAAAATACAATAATAAAATGTGATTATATAAAAATTTTGATGATCTAACAAAATACAAAATCAAAAATTTCAAATAAGATAATATAATCAATAAGATATATAAGAATGATATTTAAATTGATTATTTTTTAGTATATATTTTGAATTTAATGCACATATTGGCATGGCCTAAAATTTCAGCGAAATTCGGTCGAATTTCTGTCGAATATCGATATCCAGTCGAAACCGAAATTCGTCCGATGACCGAAATGACCGAAATATGGGGGTCCTAGTACAAAAAATGACCGAAATGACCGAAATTTCGGTCGAAATTCCACCGAAATTCCATCGAAATTCTGTTTTGGTCGATACCGAAATGGTGACCGAAACCGACATTTAAGGCCTTGCATATTGGATACAACCGGGAACACACAAATTCTATAAGAAAACCTTTAATGCATATATAGATCCTATAGATAACAAAAGATAAAGAATAATCATAGATATACAAATCATACACCCAAAATTATACATACATATTTAATATATGCGTGGGGTAGACGCCGCTGAGTGTTCCCCCTTTTAAGACTTAAAAAAAATATACATACATATTGATCTCCAAGGGACAGAACTTGTTGACACAAAATATATGAAAAAATTGTATTTGCATATAAAATTTATTAGAAGCACAAAAATGTAAAGTGCCAGAATGTTAATCAATTATTCACGTTTTATTTGAAGAAATAGAATGGATTTCATTAGATAGAAATTTCAAAAGGCAGTTAGGAACAATGAAAAAATATGGATATGAGAAAAACACCTTACCGAGTTAATATGTCATCAACATGTTATGGATTAAACAAAAAGACACATGCATCATATATGCAAATCTCTTGTTTAGATATGCGGCCGCATATGCGGTCGCATATGCCACATAATCTGACTGCATATGCGTTTTGACCGTATAGTGCCGCATATGGCATATGCGCTTTGGTCAAGTAACCGAATACGCATATGCGGCTGCATGGACCACATTTCCTAACAATGCTTCAAACTTGGCTTCTAGCATAAAGATCCGTAGAATTGGAGAAAATTTATCAATAATAACCAAATAAAACTAATGTCTTAGTTGACTACGAAATGATTCGGACCCCAAATATCTGAATGTAGAAGTTAAAGTTGACCACTTAAACTAAGGACATCACACCTTGGGAGGAGCTGCGATGATGCTTCCAAGCTAGTCATGGCTCACACTGAGGAATAAGTTCGGAAGGATTTGTCCGATCTTTTTTTTTGAAAGGGGAGACGATCAAAACAAGAAGAGATGCCAAAGATAATCTAAAAGTGGCGACAACATGCCCATCATTGGGAGAGGGCATCAGATAATGGGCATCATTCTCCTCACTACCATATCTTCGTTCGGTACATATTTTTGAAATTAAAAAAACACGGTGAAAAACAATCTAATAGTTCAAGTATGTGACAATCCTACCGCAAGAAAGTAAGCTCAATGGGAAATTAGAGGCTAAAATAACCCGTTAATGCTTGACAATGAGAACGAGTTTTATCTTCCCTTGATTAGTGATAGGTGAATAGCATCCATCAATGACTTTAACTATTTATACCTTGGGAGTGGATTTGAATCAAGGCCTTAAGTGTCGATTTTGCTTGCATATTGGTGACTTGTGGAAACAGAAATATTGGTGACATGTCTATATTTTTTGATCTTTCACCTATTTCGATCGAAATAATGAAAACACGAAGAAGTCTTGCCAAATTTCGGTGTTGTGATTTCTCCAACTTGGGGAAATGGAAATTTCGCTGAAATTTGTGGAAATTTCGAGCCATGATTGGAATCAGGTAAATTGTTTTACATCCCTACAGAGGTGACATGATGCTTATTTGCGATTTCTTCGGGAACTTGAGTCTAATGTTTCGAGCTTAGATCCCGTACTATTATTGAGGAAGACTTGCCTTGACAACCTGTTGAGTTCAAGTCAAATGGATCCGTCGACAACCATCCAAATTTCTTAAGTCTAATCTATTTTTTTAGAGAGAAGTGACATCCCAAGTTGGGACATGCCATAGAAAATTTATTAAACAAAACAACAAACGATTACAAGTCAAGACTAAGTCTAAGTTGACGTAATTCCGTACTTTTATGACCCACTCTCAAGCTCTGAGTACTTGATGTGAGACTATGCTTGGGGTATTATAACCTTCCCAACTTATATTCACAATGTCCTCATCGATATGGGCCATCGCTTTTAATAATGATGATTGCATACTCCAAGTAATCTTTTCCTCCTATCTCTTTATAGGGGTGGTTGCACCTCTCGTGTGACCCTTTCCACTATCATAGGAAACCTACTCCACTCTGATATCGATTGTCATGTCCCGTACTTAGATTCCTAAATCGTTATTGAGGTGCGGAGAAAGAATTAAGAATGAGTGAGATGTCTTATTCAAAGAGTGTAGGGTTTCTTATATAGCGTGAAATCCTAGAGAGACAAAAAGAGAAAATTACATAGATGCCCAAAAAGGGGTGATAGGACTCAATAAATATAAAGAGAAATATGCTATTAACTCTAACACCCCCTCAAGTTGGAGCATATCTATTGATCATGCCCAACTTGGAACTCATCCATGAGAGACATTTCTTCAGTAGCTCCTTCGTGAATATATATGCAAGCTGAAGATATGTGGAGATACATGGCGTAGTAATTTTTCCTGCCCGTACTGCATCTTGAATGAAGTGCCAATCAACTTGAATGTGCTTAGTCCACTCGTAAAAAACTGGACTGGTTGCGATATAAATAGCAAACTTGTTGTCAAAATATAAAGGAACGAAAGTAGTAGTATGAAGTCCAAGCTTATGTAGAAAAGAAACAAGATATGGAATCTCACAAGTGGCTTGGACTATTACCATATATTTGTTGTTGCACTTAATCTAGAAATCATTGTCTGCTTCTTGCTATACCATGTAACAAGGTGTTTTTAAGGAGAGCATGTAACAAGGTTGCCACCAACACATATAGCATAGCCTGTAGCAGATCGTTTCACCTTAGGTGATATGGTATAATCTGCATCGGCATAAGCGGCAGTGTTCAGGAAATCGGCCGAGTATACTGCATACTCGGCCGCATACTCGACCGCGGAAGCTCTAGCGCACCGAGTGTGAGTAGTTCGGCCTTTAAGCGGGCCTGGCCGCATACTCGGCCGAGTATGCCGTATAGGCGGCCGGGTATGCGGCCGATTTTCGAATAGAAATTTTTTTAAAATCTAACCTAAACCCCGGTCCCCTCGCACTAATACCGCTGGAACTTAACATTTCGAAACCCCGGCCCCTCGCATACCCCCTAACATTTCGAAACCCCGGTCCCCTTGCATACCCCCGACGTGCCCTAGAACTTTGTCGCCGCCAGACCTTGGCCCCGCTCTAGAACTTCGCCGACGAAACCCCGGTCCCCTCGCAGACCTTGGCCCCGCTCCAGCTGAGCACCTCCAACCGCAATCCTTGCCGGTCGTCGCCGAGCCTTTCCGTTGCAGTCGAGCACCGCCGTCAAGAGCCTTGGCACCGCAATCCTCGCCGCCGCCAAGATTTATTAGGAGCTTTTTGCAGGTGATTTAACATTTCTAATTCTAGATACTGAGTATATAAGCAATAAGGATAGGATATATGCAATATGAACATCTGATATGAACATTGGATTCCAATATTCCTTGGTTCCAGACTTTCCACTATTCTAAATTATAAGCATTGATATGATCACTGGATTCTATTTGGTTTTGCTGCAAGTCTACAAAATTAGAAAAAAATTGTGCCAGAATAAATAATTCAGAGATCTGCAATATTTGGCCAAATAATTCAGATCCAACATTCCAATATTTAGGTTTAAATGTTGTAATAAATGAAGGGTCCCTTCATTCCATTATTTAGAGGTAAATATTTCCATCATACAATATTCCAACATTCTGTTTTGATTCACGATCCCTACTGTTTAGCTGATATTTGCAAACATTCCAACGTTCTATTTAGATGTATCATATATCATAATTCCTAGCTGATCACTCGCGTTTAGCTTCTGTTTTGAACTCTTTAGAAGACCAATGCTTTGTTTTTTGACAACATTTTGAATGAACTTATTTTGAGAGCATATTTGTATTTATTGAACACACTTGGAGGAAGGCATGTTGCCATATGCTCTTTCAATTGATGCTTTTGCTCATTTGCTCTAAATTACTTTTTATCCCAATAGTTTTGTTCATAGTACCTTTAATTCCTTATTATTATACTCAAGAGATATAATATTTAGAGGATATTAACATAATATTAATTATTTATTTATACTTTTAATAATAAAAATTACCAAACCGCATAAAACCGTATACTCCCCGCATACTCTCCCGCATACCGCATACTCTCTATTCAGTGACCCCTCCGACTGAATACCGCATACCGCCTTCCTGAACATTGATAAGCGGTGACATCAATACGACCATTGACCACGTAGAAGAGGCCTCATCGTGGAGAGTCCTTCAAATATTGAAGTATCAGAAGAACATCCTGCTAATGACTATAGAAAGGACTCTCCATGTGCTAGCTCACTCTGCTCACAACATAGAATATATCTGGCCTAGTAACAGTAAGGTAAAGTACTTTGCCCACTAGGCTTCCATATTGTTTAGTGTCCTCAAACTCAAGATCAATGGATTGTGTAGAATATTTTCACACTTATGCAAGGATGTTGGATGGTTTGCATCCAAGTAGTTCAACCTCTGTAAGAATATCTAAGCAATACTTTCGTTGTGATAGGAGTAATCCCTCTGTAGTACGTATCATCTCATTGTCAAGAAAGTAATAGAGTTGTCTAAGGTCCTTTGTGACAAACACCTTCTGGAGGAAGGCCCTGGTCTCTAAAATGCTAGCTTTATCATCACACATAATACCATATCATCAACATCAATGATCATTATAACCGTACCAGTGGTCCGTTGTCTGAAAAATAGAATATTAGATGTCGTCCTGTGAAAACTAAGAGAGTTGATCGTAGTAGTAAGCTTGTTAAATAGAGCTTGTGGCCTCTGCTTTAATCCATAAATAATCTTATGAAATTGGCGCACATGCTATCCCTTGACTGAATAACTTAGTGGTTGCATCACATAGACCTTCTCGAGGTCGCCATAGAGAAAAGCGTTCTTCACATGTAGCTGAAAGATGGACCGGTTTTTATTATTGACAACAAAGAGAATAGTGCGGGTAGATCCCAACTTGGCCATTGGAGAAAAAAATCTCAAAATAATCTTCTGTGTGAAGCCCTTTGTTACAGGCCTGGCTTTCGATCTATCAATAGAAACATCAGGTGACTGTTTACTCGTGAAGATCCATCTGCAGACAACGTGCTTGATACCAGGGGGACATGGCAAAAGATCCCACTTGGTTCTGGATGTGAGGGCATCCATCTTCTCATCTATGACCTTTTTTTAACAATGATCTTGCAACGCAGTATGATGATCTCGAGGAATAAAAATATCCACTATAAATTGCCCGTTACAACTGGATAAATTGTTAGTCAAGTGAAATGTGGCATGCGATTTATAGTACATTATTTTTGATCCACTGCAAAGCTATAGGGAGTTCTGGTGGAGCATCTGGAGCTGTAGTGGCGACACTTGAAAAGGGCTCATCCTGCAAATAAGGAACACGTAATAGTATAAAGTCAGAATGACTAGTATATTTCCTTTTTAAATAATGGGCGGTGGTGGAAACTACAATGGAATATCACTAACATACCGAGTAAAATAGTTATTCTGTTCAAAAAAGGTGCTATCAACAGAGATGTAGTAACAATGACTTGTAATGTCGTATCACATGTACTTTTAGCTACGGGAATAGTCGAGGAAAACACACTTGGTAGCATGATGAGACAATTTATCTACAATATGAAAGTTATGGATAAAGACAATGCAACCAAAAATCCTTAACGGAAGTGGAAAGGGTTCCTCATCGGGATGTAAGAATGAGAAAGGAGATACCCTTTGAAGATCAAAGACGAGACCCTATTGATGATGTATATAGCAGTGAGAATAGTATTCCCCTCGTAGGTTTTGGGAACCTTCATGTGAGTAAGTATCCCCCAAGCAGGTTTTGGTAACCTTCATATAAGTAAGGCATGAGCAATATCCAGAAGGTGGCGAAGTTTCCTTTCCATTACCCAATTCTACTTTGAGGTATATGGATACAAGGTCTGGTGAGTGGCAAAGAAAGGCACCAAATCCTGTTGAGTGAACTCAAGAGCGTTGTCAGTCCGTATAGTCTAAATACAAGTAGAGAAAGATGTTTAATAAGCTGAAAGGACTTGACAATTTTGTTAAATTTGACCATTCCTTAAGTAAATAGTCCCAAGAAGATCTGCGATAATCATCGACGAAGGCAACAAAATATTTGTGACCGTCTGTGTACGGACCAGACAGGGACCCTAAACATCACAATGGACTAAGAAGAAGGGGATGGAATGATGTGGCTCGATCCTACATGGAAATGGAGCTCGATGATGTTTTCTGAATTGGTATGCTTCGCACTTAAATGATTTTCATGAGGATAATTCGGGAAACATTTGGAACAATGCTTTAGCAGAAGGATGGCCAAATTGCAAATGCCATAGGAATGGATTAGTGGAATTGGAGACCACACCGTCAAAGATAGTATCAGTAGGGATATCAAGGTAGTAAAGGCTATTCTTTTCATGCCCCCACCAAAGATCTGTATTGTTCAGCTATCCTGAAAATAACAATGGCATTCATAAAAAATAAAGGGATTTTTACCCGGCAGACCCTATAATCTTTGCCAATGACCTCTACGACCTTTGAAACATCGTAATTCCTCCCTTACCCCCGTAAACTTGCTCCGTCTTACCCTGTGAACCCTACCGTTAAATTGATACATTCAGAGTTAACTTCATTGAGTTAAAAACGAGTTAATGCAACCATTCCAGGATCGGACGGCTAGAAGTAACCAAGAAAAGAAAAAAATAATCATCCCTCTTCTAACACTGTAGGAGATTGGTGGTGGTCGAGGGAGGCAGGCTGCGCTGGAGAAGAGCAGGAGCTTGAAGCTCGTAGTGGGGTGGGGCTTTGAATCGGTCTCGGGGGGGGGGGTGCTTTGCATGCGGCTGGACAAGGGACAAAGGGGGGGATGCTCTGCAGGCGGCTGGACAGGGGACGCTGGGGTGCTTTGCAGCGGGAGGTCGAGGGAGGCTTTGCAGCGGGGGTGGGGGGGGGTGGCGGTGGGTTGCTTTCCAGGCGGCGGGACAGGGGACCGGGGGGGTGGGGGGGGAGGGGCTTTGCAGTGGGAGGTCGGGAGTGGGGGGGGTGGCGGTGGGGTGCTTTCCAGTCGGCGGGACAGGGGACCGGGGGGGGGGGGGGCTTTGCAGTGGAGGCGGGGGGGGGGGCTTTGCAGCGGGTGCGAGAGGTCGCGGGCGGCTTTGCAGTGGGAGGTGGGGGTGGGGGGCGGCGGTGGGATGCTTTCCAGGCGGGGGGGGGGGTGCTTTGCAGGACGACGACTCGAGCAGGGGGAGGTGGTGGGCGCAGGCTTCGAGCAGCAGGGGGCTTCGAGCGACGGTGAACCGGGGGAGGGAGGCACCGTGTTCAGCTGCAGGCAGAGGGTGGGAGGGAGTGAGAGGTGGAGGGTGGGAGGTAGTGGCATTTGCAGTAAATTTGCTAAATAAAATGGGTATAATATAAAGGAAGATAACAGAATCCGGTTAGTTTTAACGGTTAAATGGATGGGAGTTAACCACATGGTCTGTAGGGTAAGGGTTAGCAACTTTATGGGGTCGAGGGAGGAATATCGATGTTTCAAAGGTCGTAGAGGTCATTGGCAAAGATTAAATCCTAAAAATAAATCAAAAATTCAATTCAATGCATAGCTCATAAACGGATAATAGGCTCGGAGGAAAGTCTGGTGCGCAGCCAGGCTCGGAGGAAAGTCTAGTGCGCAGCCAGAGAGCCTGAGCTTGGAGGAAGACTCCATAGTCTTGATGATGGTTAGGAGAATGGGCACCTTTGACATGACAAATCAACTTCACAATGGAAAGGGTTGAGAAGATCAGATGACCCCCTTCTCCAGTCAAGTGAGTTGATATGCACCGGAATTAATAATCAAGGTTGGTGATGTGGTAGAAGCAGAATTGACTGCAATACTAGAGGTAGTGGCGAGATGCGTAGCAGTAGTAGCCTCATTGGGACTGGGAGTATAATTTTACAGAAACTTCATCAGGCAAGTGGTAGAAGTTCCCTGACCGCCGACGAACACCTTAGAGGCTCGAGACCAGAGCACATAGCTATCTGTGACTTTGAGTTTAATAGAAGTCCCATGTATCATCCTACAAGACGTAGTGATCATGGTAGAATGTAGGGATCAAAGAAATGGGTGATCCGTTCAGTCACACATGTACAACAATTAGGGTGTGGGTTCCAATTTCCGGAAGGGGCTAATGACGATGGTGGTGGCTTTGGATGGGCAAGTTGTGGTGCCTAAGGTAGGAAATATCGATATCGTATCGGTCCGTCTGGAAAAGGATATATCAGGATATTGCCGATATATCCCGGTATATCCCTATATCTGAATGCAGAAGTTATTAATGTCTACTTAAACTAAGGACATCACACCTTGGGAGGAGCTGCGATGATGCTTCCAAGCTAGTCATCGCTTACAATGAGGAATAAGTTCAGAAAGATTTGTTTGAACTTTTTTTGAAAGAAGAGATGATTAAATAAAGAAGAGATACCAAAGTTAATCATATGCATTATTAAAAGGGGCTACAACATGCCCATCATTGGGAGAGTGCATCAGATAATGGATATCATTCTTTTCACTGACACTACCATATCTTCGTTCGGTACATATTTTTGAAATAAAACAAAAACACGGTGAAAAACAATCTAATAGTTCAAGTATTTGATAATCCTAATGCAAGAAAGTAAGCTCAGTGGGAAATTAGAGGCTAAAATAACTAGTTGATGCTTGAAAATGAGAGAGAGTTTTACCTTCCCTTGATTAGTGATAGGTGAATAACATCTAACAATGACTTTAACTATTTATCCCTTAGGAATGGATATGAATCAGCCTTAAATGTTGATTTTGCTTGCATATTGGTGAATAGGGGAAATAGAAATATCGATGACACATCGTTATTTTTTGATCTTTCGCCTATTTCGATTGAAACCATGAAAATGCGAAGAAGTCTTATCAAATTTTGGTGCCGTGATTTCTCCAACTCAGGGAAACGGAAATTTCGCTGAATTTTACAAAATTTTGAGCCATGATTGGAATCGGGTAAATTGTTTTACATCCCTACAGAGGTGACATGATGCTTATTTGCGATTTCTTCGGGAACTTGACTCTAATGTCTTGAGCTTAGTTCCCCGTACGATTATTGAGGAAGACTTGCCTTGACAGCTTGTTGGGTTCGAGTCAAATGGATCCGTTGACAACCACCTAAATTGCTTAAGTTTAATTAATTAAATTTTTTTGAGAGAGAAGAGGGTGGCATCCCAAGTTGGGACCCACTATAGTTATAAGCAAATGATTACAAGTCAAGACTAAGTCTAGGTTGATGTAATCCCGTACTTTTATAACCCACTCTCAAACTCTGAGTATTTGATGTGAGACTATGCTTGAGGTGTTATAACCTCCTCCACTTATATTCACAATGTCCATGTTGTGATATGAGCCATTACTTTTAATAGTGGTGATTACATACTCCAAATAATGTTTTCCTCCTATCTCTGTATAGGGATGGTTCCACCTTTCGTGTGACCCTTTCCACTATCAGATGAAACATACTCTGATACCGGTTGTCATGTCCCATACTTAGATTCCTAAATCGTTATTGAGGTGTGGAGAAAGAATTGACAATGAATGAGATGTCTTATTCAATGAGTGTAGGGTTTCTTATATAGCGTGAAATCCTAGAGAGACAAAAAGAGAGAATTACATAGATGTCCTAAAAGGGGTAAAAGAGAAATATACTATTAACTCTAACACTCCCCCTCAAGTTGGAGCATATCTATTGATCGTACTCAACTTGGAACTCTTCCACGAGAGGCGTTTCTTCGGTAGCTCCTTCATGAATATATTTGCAAGCTGAAGATATGCAGAGATACGAGTAATACTTTTTCCTACATGTACTGCATCTTGAATGAAGTGATAATCAATTTCAATGTGCCTAGTTTGCTCATAAAAACTGGATTGGTTGCGATATAAGCAGTAAACTTGTTGTCACAATATAGGAACGAGAGTAGTAGTATGAAGTCCAAGCTCATGTAGAAAAGAAACAAGATAGGGAATCTTACAAGTGGCTTCGGCCATCACCATATATTCTGCTGCTGCACTTGATCTAGAAATCATTGTTTGCTTCTTGCTACGCTATGTAACAAGGTTGCCACCAACAAATATAGCATAACATGTAATAGATTGTCTGTTCTCAGGTGAAATGGCATAATCTGCACCGGCATAAGCCGTGACATCAATGACCATTGACCACGTAGAAGAGGCCTTGCCTTGGAGAGTCCTTCAAATATTGAAGGATCAGAAGAACATCCTGCCAATGGCTATAGAAAGGTCTCTCCGTGTGCTAGCTCGCTCTGCTCATAACATATGATATATCTGACCTAGTAATAGTAAGTTAAAGCACTTTGCTCACTAGGTTTCTATATTGTGTAGTGTCCTCAAATTCAGGATCAATGGATCATGTAGAGTGTTTTCACACTTATGCAATGATGTCGGATGGTTTGCATCTAAGTAGTTCAACCTCTATAAGAATATCTAAGCAATACTTTCTTTGTGATAGGTTTAATCCCTCTGTAGTACGTATCACCTCATTGTCAAGAAAGTCATAGAGATGTCCAAGGTCCTTTGTGACAAACACCTTCTGGAGGATGGCCTTGGTCTCTAAAATGCCAGCTTTATCATCACAAGTAATACCATATCATCAACGTCGACGATCAGTATAACGATGCCGTTGGACCGTCGTCTGAAAAAATAGAACAGTTAGATGTTATCCTGTGAAAATTAAGAGAGCCAATCTTAGTTAAACTAAGCCTGTCGCTTCTGCTTTAGGTCGTAAATAGCCTTACGAAGTCAACACACATGCTCCCCCTCGACTGAGTAATCCAGTGGCTGCATCATATAGACCTTTTTGAGGTCGCCATAGAGAAAAGCATTCTTCACATGTAGCTGAAAGATGGACCAGTTTTTATTAGTGACCACAAACTCACAAAGAGAATAGTACGGGTAGATCCCATGTTGGCTATTGGAGAAAAAATATCAAAATAATCCGCACCATAGGTCTGAGTAAAGCCCTTTGCTACAAGCTTGGCTTTTGATCTGTCAGTAGAACCATCAGGTGACTGTTTAGTCGTGAAGATCCATCTGCAGGCAATATGCTTGACACCAGGGGGACATGGCACACAATGCCACTTGGCCCTGGATATGAGTGCATCCATCTCATCGTCTGTGGCCTTTTTTTAACCATGGTCCTGCAGTGCATTATGATGATCTCGAGGAATAAAGATAGCCATCAAAGTATCTATAAATTGCTTGTCACAATTGGATAAACTATTAGTCAAGTGAAATGCGACATGAAATTTATAATACATTGCTTTTTTGTCTACCACAAAACTATAGGGAGTTCTGGTGGAGCATCTGAAGCTGTAGTGGTGAGGATACTTGAAGAAGGCATATCGTCCAACAAATAAGGAACAAGTAACAATATAAAGTCAGAATGACTAGTATATTTCCTTTTATAGATAATGGATGATGGTGGAAGCTACAATGGAATATCACTAACATACTGAGTAAAGTAGTTAGGCGGTTAAAAAAAGGTGATATCAACAGAGATGTAGTAACGAGAATAGTCAAGGAAAACACACTTGATAGCACGATGAGACAATTTATCTGCAATATGAAAGTTATGAACAAAGACAGTGCAATCAAAAATCCTTAATGGAAGTAGAAAGGGTTCCTCATCAGGATGTAAGAATGAGAAAGGAGATACACCCTTGAGGATCGAAGACGAGACCTATTGATGATGTATGTAGCAGTGAGAATAGTATTTCCCTCACATGTTTTGGGAACCTTAATATGAGTAAGTATCCCCCAAGTAGATTTTGGGAACTTTCATATGAGTAATGTATGAGCAATATCCAGAAGGTGGTGAAGTTTTCTTTCCATTACCCCATTCTACTGTGAGGTATATAGACACGAGGTCTGGTGAGTGATAAAGAAAGACACCAAATCCTGTTGAGTGAACTCAAGAGCATTGTCAGCCCGTATAGTCTAAATACAAGTAGAGAAAGATGTTTTAATAAGTCGAAAGGACTTGACAATTTTATAGAGTAATTAGAGCAAAGAAGATCTGCTATAGTCATCGATGAAGACAACAAAATATCTATGAGTGCATGTAGTACGGACCGGACATGGACCCTAAACATCACAATGGACTAATGATAAGAGGATGGAGTGATGTGGCTCGATCTTACGTGGAAATGAGGCTCGATGATGTTTTCCGAATTGGCATGTTTCACATTCACAATTTCCATAAGCATAATTCAGGAAACATCTGGAACAAAGCTCTAGCAGAAGGATGGCCAAACTGCAAATGCCATAGGAATGGATCAGTGGAAATGGAGACTGCACCATCAAAGATAGTATCAGTAGGGATATCAAGGTAGTAAAGCCCATTCTATTCATGTCCCCACCAACGATCTGTATTGTCCAACTATCCTGAAGATAACAATGGCATTCATAAAAAATAAATCGACAGTTCAATTCAGTGCACACTCATTGTTGGAGTATAAGTTGTATGCGTCATATATGAGGGTGTTGGGAAAAATGAACAACCTGTTTATTCCATAAGCCCTAGGCTATCTTATATAGGAGAGTAGCCTATGGGTAAATTACATAAAGCATACAACTGAAAATAAAAATAACGAAGGGATACAGGCACTACTCTATATGCGTCAACACTCCCCCTCAAGATGGAGCATAGATATCAATCATGCTCAGCTTGGACGCACACTTCTGGAATGGGCCTCGAAGTAATGCCTTGGTAAATATATCAGCAGTTTGATTTTCTGAGGTGACATGAGATGTAGCAATGAATCCCTTATGAATCATGTCACGTATGTAGTGACAGTCAACCTCAATATGCTTGGTCCTCTCATGGAATGCTGGGTTGTTTGCAATGAACAAGGCTGCCTGATTATCACATTCCAACTTCATAGGAAGCGGTATATCAAGACATAGATATGTAAGTAGAGCTTTCACCCACATCATTTCTGTGCTAGCCTGGGCCATAGCCCTGTATTCATATTCAGCACTGGATCTAGCTACCACTGTCTGTTTCTTGCTCCTCCATGAGACTAGAGCATCTCCAACATAGACTGCAAATCCTGAGGTGGACTTCCTGTCCTTGGGGCATCCTGCATAGTCTGCATCAGCACACGCTGTGATAGAGATCTCCTTTCCCTTCTTAAATAGCAAGCCTGCACCTGGAGATGATTTTAGATATCTCAGAATCATGTGTATTGCATCCATATGGACCTGACGTGGTTGCTCCATGAACTGGCTCACGCGATTCACTGCAAATGATATATCAGGTCTAGTGATCGTGACATACAGTAGTTTGCCTACCAGTTCTCTGTATCTTCTCCTGTCCACCTCCTCTGTGTCATCATCATAGAGCTTCATGCTAGGATCCATTGGTGTCATAGCAGGCCGACACCCAAGCATACATGTTTCACTCAATAGATCTGTAACATATTTCCTCTGCGACATTACTAATCCATATGGATTTCTAGCAAACTCCAGCCCCAGAAAATATCTAAGGACTCCCAGGTCCTTGGTGACAAATTCGGTTCCCAGTTTTTCTTTCGCCTGCTTTATGCCCTGCTCATCATCTCCTGTAATCAAGATGTCATCTACATAAACCATGATTACAATGATACCTCTAGCAGTCTTCTGTACAAACAAGGAATGATCAGCATTGGAGCGTTTGTATCCTTGTTTCTCGAAGAGATCTGAGAGCTTCTGAAATCATGCTCTGGGGCTCTGCTTAAGGCCATAGATAGCCTTATGTAACCTGCATACCTTGGAACACTCCCCCTCAACAGCAAAACCAGGTGGCTGTTGCATATAAACTTCTTCCTGCAAATCTCCATATAGGAATGCATTCTTCACGTCCAGCTGATGGAGCGGCCAGTCTCTAGCAACTGCAACTGACAACAAGATCCGTAGAGTGGAATGACATGCCACAGGCGAGAATGTGTCAAGGTAATCCACCCCGTATGTCTGTGTAAAGCCACGTGCAACAAGACGCGCCTTGTACCTATCAATAGAGCCATCTGCATTGTGCTTCACTGTAAACACCCACTTGCAGCTCACCGGGTTCACATCTGGAGGTATAGGAACCAAACTCCAAGTTCCTCTGGACTGAAGTGCCGCCATTTCTTCCTCCATTGCTAGCCGCCATCTACTATCCTGCAGAGCATCTTGATGATTTCGTGGAATATCTACAGCTGACAGTGCCACAACAAATGACCTGAAATCTCCAGATAGTCTCTCAAAAGACACAGATGCTGATAATGGATATGTAACACAGGTCCTCTTCGATTTGCGTAGAGCAATGGGAACATCTAAATCAGTTGTAGTCTCATCTGGCCCCTGCAACATATCCTGCTCAGAGATGTCGTCAGATCCATCAACAGTAATATTTTCATTACATACCATAGGCGAGCTAGGAGACGAGTCATGACCATGAGCGGGAGGAGGCATGCGGGTATAATGGAACGGTAGCGGTGAGACAGGTATATGTGGTGGTGGTGGTGGTGACGGCATCTGAGGTGGTGGTGTCATGTATATGGCATCAGTAGATAGAGGTGGTAGTTGCTTGTCTCCTGAGGCTGAAAAATACATAACAGATTCAAAAAATGTAACATCTGCACTGACCATATACCGCCGACGCAGAGGATCAAAGCACTTGTACCCCTTTTGAGTTCTGGAGTACCCAACGAAAACACATTTGACAGCCCTAGGAGAGAGCTTGTCAGTACCAGGCGACAATTGATGGACAAATGCAACCGACCCAAACACACGAGGAGTAAGAGTGAACAGATCCTTCCCAGGATAGATGAGGGAAAACGGAATCTGTTCATTCAAGACAGAAGAAGGCATACGATTGATTAGGTAACATGCAGTGAGAACTGCATCACCCCAGTAGGAGTAGGGAACATGACTCTGTATAAGGAGTGATCTTGTGACATCAAGAAGGTGACGGTGTTTCCTTTCAGCAATTCCGTTTTGTTGAGATGTATGAGCACAAGATGTTTGGTGAACAATCCCTTTTGAGGAGTAATAATTGGCAAGAACATTGGTGCACAATTCTAAAGCATTATCACTTCTCACAAACTTCACAGATGTGGAGAAAACATTTTGTATTTCATTCAGAAAATGGATAATGATATTTCCTGCTTCAGATTTATTTTTCATCAAAAACACCCATGACACTCTAGAAAAATCATCCACAAATACTATATAAAATCTGTGTCCCTGATGATCAGGTACACGACTCGGACCCCAGACATCAATATGAAATAACTCAAACTTGGAGGTACTACTCCGACCTGGACGACTGGGAAAGGACGACGTGTGATGCTTTCCCAACTGACATGCCTCACATTGAATAGGTGTGTGAGGAAGACCATAAGGTAACACTTGACGCAACTTCTGAAGCGGTAAATGTCCAAAGCGCAGATGCCATAATAAAGTAGATACTTGTCCAGGAGGAGAGGATGAGGTTCCAACAAATGGGGTCCGATTCAGGCGGTAGAGGCCTCCTTGCTCATAGCCACGACCAATCACGTTGCCCGTATGGATGTCCTGAAAAATCAAAGAAGATGGATAAAAAATTGCCCGACAATGTAGATCCTTCGTAATCTGACTAATTGACAACAAATTCATTGAAAAATCAGGTGCATGTAGCACATTCTTGAGCTGCATAGAAGATGTCAATCTACCCCCCCCCCCCCCCCCCCTGACCAGTGATGGGGGAATGTGTACCATTGGCAATTACTACTGTCCGTCCTGGAGGGATCTGAGTATATCCTGTAAGTAGACTCTGTTCGCCACATAGGTGATGTGTAGCGCCCGAGTCCATAATCCATGGTAATGTATCTGATCTACTACTGTTGAATGCAAGTATACTACCTGAAGCACTGGTAGACGCAGAGGCAGAAGCAACGGCATCAGAATGACTCTCCGTAGTCGGTGCCGGATCAGATGGTGGAATAATGCCCCTCAGACGGGCAACTAGATCGTCGAACCGTTGATCCAAAGTAGCAGCAGATGGAGGCTCTATCTGCTCAGCAGCTCGTGCGGATGCAGGAAATCCATGCTTTGAGTAGCATGTGTCTTCATTGTGTCCAACTCGGTGACAGTAGGTACATGTTGGCCTAGTGCGGCCACCTCTTCCACGAGGTCCACGTCCACGGCTCTGGTGATGAAATCCGCGACCCCTGTTGGCTGCCTTGGCTGAAGAATTCTGACTCGGGGCCGTGGAAGGAACTGTGATCCGACTCAGTCTATGGAAAGCTTCCTCCATGGGAGGAATAGTAGAATCGGCCAAAATCTGTGATCGTGCCACCTCATACTCTGTCAAGTGCAGCCAGGAACACGCCCACCGTAGTCGCGTTCCTATATGTCTTCTGCTGTTCTGGCGTGGCTGTCAGGGGCATGAAGCTATAGAGCTTCTCGAACATCCCTCTCAGTGATGTATAGAGAGAATGTAGAGGGCGACCATTCTGCTTGATAGTGAAGATATCATGCTGGAGTTGCAGAATCTTTCTCATTCTTTGCCTGTGAATATGTGGCCGCCAGGATGTCCCATATATCCTTGGCCGTGGGTTGATGTAGAATGTCATTTGCTATCTCAATTACCAGTGTACCGGATAGCCACACTTTGGCGTATGCATCATCCGCCTCCCAAGAGGCATTGGCTCTAGTCTTCTCAGCAGGCTCTGGTTCGGTAAGAATGTGCTTCTTACCCGTTGACTTCATCATACACATGAACTGCATTGCTCACAGTTCATAGTTTGTACCGTCCATCTTTACAATAGGCGCTGGACCACGAAAGGCGCCAATAGACGGGATATCCGCCTTGCTTTCTGACATACTGGAGATGGAAGACTGGAGCGATTGACAGAGGATGAGATTCGTCTACAATGACATAGACGGGTTTAGTTGCATGTGTAGACCTCAAGCAACTAACCCCATGTAGATGAAGATGTGTGTGCCCTAGGGCTTAGGGCTTAGCAAGGCCCTAAATGTCGGTTTCGGTCACCAATTCGGTATCGATCAAAACAGAATTTCGATGGAATTTCGGTGGAATTTCGACCGAAATTTCGATCATTTCGGTCATTTTTTGTACTAGGACCCCCCATATTTCGGTCATTTCGGTCGAATTTCGATTTCGACTGGATATCGATATTCGACAGAAATTCGTCCGAATTTCGCTGAAATTTGAGGCCATGGGGCTTAGCACACGTACACGCGTGCAAGAAGCACGCACACACGCAACTGGTACACGCACGCAAGAAACACGCGCAGGCGGACAGGAGATGCGCGCTACAGGAGATGCGCGCACTGGAGATGCACGCTACAGCACTGGAGATGCACGCTACAGCGATGCACGCTACAGCACTGGAGATGCACAGGCGATGCGCAAGAGGAGATGCAGGCGATGCACAGGCGACGAGGCACGCTCGCGCACAGGCGCAGGGACGCACGCTCGCGCACATGCGCTACAACGCGCAAGGGGGGGGGGGGTTACGCGCAGAGGCGTAGCACAGAGGAGCACCGGCAGAAGCGCAGTGGCGCGAGGATGTTGGAGCACCGGCGCTGGAGCAACAACGACGAGCTCCGGCGGCGCCGATGAGATGGATAGAGAAGGAGAGGCCGGCGGGTGGGGTGGGGTAGGGTTAGGGTTTCGAGAACTCCGGTCTAGGACCGTCGCTCTGATACCATGTTGGGAAAAATGAACAACCTGTTTATTCCATAAGCCCTAGGCTCTCTTATATAGGAGAGTAGCCTATGGGTAAATTACATAAAGCATACAACTGAAAATAAAAATAACGAAGGGATACATGCACTACTCTATATGCGTCAACAGAGGGAGATGGGTAAGTGGATCCCTCCAGGATCCATTTACCCCATCCAACAGTTTAGTCCCACATCTACCAGTGGTGGGACTTGGAGGCTCTGTGGATGTTATATAAGGAGCCCCAGACCTCCAGTATCCATTGAGAAAATCAATAGACAAACACGACCCTTTGATGCCTTCTCCCGTGGTTTCATCCCGCTCCTCACGGAGTAGGGTTCCACGTAAATCCCGATGTTTATTCTTGTTTTATCTTTTCTCTGATATTCACTTCCGCATGTTTATTTTCTAACATGGTATCAGAGCGGGTCGATTCTCGATGATTTTTTTATATTCATTATTTTTCGAGATTTTGTTTCTCGAAGATGATCATTGTTTGATTCAAGTTCTGTCCAAGACATGTCATGTTCTTCGAGCGGGCGGGTTCGTTTCTCGAGAAAAGTTAGTGTTCCTGTTGGAACCTGAATTCTGCAAGGAGCTCCCGATCGCCGCACAACTTCCAGGCGGCAACCCCCTGCAGCCCGAACAACTACGGGCTCCAAAGCACAATGCTCCATATGCAACTTCGATCGCAGCTTCCCTCCAGCATTCACGCGACTGCAATCTGGTCATCTCCACCCTCCAAGCCCGAAGCCCCTCCAGATCCCCACACATGGGCCTCGCGAGCAAGAGGCGCGCAAGAACCGTGCACGCAGGCGATGCTCCCTCCTTTCGATCAGAACAATAGGCAACCCTATTGATGGCAGTGATAGGCTTTGCAGGAGGCCGCACCTTCCATCGCAAGAAGATGCATGCTCTTCGAAACTACAGGCGGAATCCCCATCGACAGTGCGCGTATCTCCAGGTGGCCTGCTTCGACTTCTGTGTTCCTCAAAGATCAAGCGGCAGCCTCATCTCGCGGCGCTCCTTGTGGCAACGCAGATCAACACGGCAGCGGAAGATCCAACGACGGCTAGATCGTTCCTCTGAAGGCGTCGTCCAGCCTGGACCCTTCATCTGCAGGAGGCGGCAGGTCCTCGCGCCGATCCATCTCGGCAGTGTGGGGGAGACCACTCTAGGCACTGGGAGGCGAGGCGATTCCCAATGGCGGCAGTCTCTTCGGTTGAATTGGTTCCCGCAAGAGGGAACCCTCAAAAGGTGGCCCACGATTTCCTTCAGGACCCGAGCGGGCCCTACGACCCTTTATTAAAAAAAATTCTCTCTTGTAAAAAGGAGAGGAGAGAGAGTGAGACGTTTGAAAAAAAATAGAAAAGCTGTGAGTAAAAAAAGGGGTTTCAAAAAAAAAGAGAGAAAAGTGAAGAGGCGCTTACAAAGAAAATCCGTACGCAAAAAGGTTTAAAAAAAACGCGTACAAGAAAAAGCCGTACGCAATTTGAAAAAAAAAAGAAAAGAAAAAGGATAAAATTTGTTGATGAAAAGCCGATTAAAAATGTCAACGGCTTATAAAAAAGTGTTTTCGGAAAACAAAGAAAAAAAGGGATGATGAATGTTTCTGAAAAGCCGACAAATTTGTGAACGACTTATTGGTATTTTGTACCCCTATTTATCTTGTCTTCTCCCAACTTTGTCAATATCTCTGTTTTCCGACAAGTATGGGAGAAAGGGGGAGTATGGTGTAGAGTCACAGGTCTTCTTCCAGATTCAGAAGTCAGTTCAGAGATTCGTCTGAGCATCCATATTTTCAGCCTCTACAAAGACAGTTCAGATTTCAGACTCGACATTCAGATTGGTCAGAGTCCAAGTTCGAGGCACTCCATGATGAGAGGCCCATTTTTTGAGTTCTCCAGAGAGAGACTCAGTGTCAGACACGCACATGTATGCGGTCTTTTCAAGATGAGCACATGTTTGCCATCTATTGTTATGGTCCCCATCTTTTCTTATTGTTTTCGGCCAGAGTTTTCATAGGGACACCAGAATAGTGAACCATTCTCTGAGCCAGATGGGAGAGACCCAGTTCTCCGAAGAGGAGACTATTTTCAGACTCCATTCTTCAGCGATCGTGGACTCCGACGAGGATTGCATAGCCACGACTCTTATTCAGTTTGGCCCTTTTCAGAAATGGAGCAGTTGTCCACATTATTGTGGCGGGCCAGAGTACTTCGACGAGGAGACTCATTTCCAGTTGAAGTGACTCTGACAGGCGCAGTCCAAAGCATATGCTCTCCGACGAGGAGATTCAACAGACTCACACTCCAGCCCGTTCGTCCTCCTCACCTGCACGGCATGAGAAGCAACGTCCTCAACAACAACAGTTGTGCGCGTTGGGTTGATATTGTCCGTAATGTCCTGTATGTGAGTTGAGTTTCTTTTTGTTTGTCCAAGATGAGCATTGCATGCTCCGGCTTGAGGGGGAGTGTTGGAGTATAAGTTGTACGCGTCCTATATGAGGGAGATGGGTAAATGGATCCTGGATGAGGGAGATGGGTAAATGGATCCCTCCAGGATCCATTTACCCTATCCAACAGTTTAGTCCCACATCTACCAGTGGTGGGACTTGGAGGCTCTGTGGATGTTATATAAGGAGCCCCAAACCTCCAGTATCCATTGAGAAAGCCAATAGACAAACACGGCCCTTTGAGACCTTCTCCCGTGGTTTCATCCCGCTCCTCACGGAGTAGGGTTCCACGTAAATCCCGATGTTTATTTTTGTTTTATCTTTTCTCTGACATTCGCTTCTGCATGTTTATTTTCTAACACTCATAAACTGATAATAAGCTCAGAGGAAAGTCTGGTGCGCAACCAGAGAGCCTGAGCTTGGAGGAAAACTCCACCCGATGGTGGTGATAGGAGAATGGATACCTTTGATAGGACGAACCAACTTCATAATAGGAAGGGTTGAGAAGGTCAGACGACCCCATTCTCTCAGTCAAGTGAGTCAACATGTCAGAATTAATAATCCAGGTTGGTGCTGTGGCAAAAGCAGAACTGACTGTAATACTAGAGGTAGTGGTGAGGTGCGTAGTAGTAGTATTCTCACTGGGACTGGGAGTATAATTTTGCAGAAACTTCATCAGGCAAGTGATAGAAGTCCCCTGACCGTGACGGACACCTTAAAGGCCCGAGACCAGAGCACACAACTATATGTGCTTTTGAGTTTGATAGAAGTCCCATGTATCATCCTACAAGACGTAGTGTACATGGGTTTAGTCTCGATAGAATTGATGCCATCATGGTGGAATGTAGGGATCAGAGAAATGGGTGATCCGTTCAGTCTCGCATGTATAATAATTAGGGCATGGGTTCCAATGCCTAAAAGGGGCTAATGACGATGGTGGTGGCCTGGATGGACAAGCTGTGGTACCCAAGGTAGGAAATATCAATATCGTATCAGTCCGTCTGGAATGATATTGGTGGAAATATCGGAAATGGCTCTAAAAAGCCATTTTCATCATTTTTTCCATAAATTAATATCCAAGATTTAAAACAACAAATAACCTACAAATCCATACTTATATTACACATATCGGTCATTTGTACCCCATATATCGCACATATAGATCATATCGAACATATCGTTATTAATGTTGATTGCTGACTTATAGATATTGGAAATGGATTTAATCTAAGTTCTTATAACATTAAATAACTTATAAATATACTTAGATGACACATATAAATCATCTATGACCCTTATATCGCACATATCAGTCATATCGAACGTATCATTGTTAATGTTGATTGGTGATTATTAAACATTGGAATAGGAATAAAAGTCGCACACTTAGAACACTTGTTTGTTCATGGAAGACAATTAATGGCATTTAGATGAGTCATTTGATTAAAAAAATGTACATAATGATTAATGAGACAATGTTTCTTTGGTATAAAGATTTATCTATAACACAAAAATAAATGAAAAAATGTAAAGTAATGCAATATTGTAAAAGATATTACATAGTCACGAGGGATTAAGAACTAAGAGTTTCGTGGAGGGAAATGTAGGAAATATCGATATCATTTCGATCCGCCTGGTCAAAAAGGTGTAAAAAGCATTTTTTTTCACGAATTAAGACCATCCTAGTTATTAAAACAATAAATAACATACAAACACACATTTATATGAAAGAATGATGTATATTTAGCACACTAATACACATTATATCGCACAAATCATTGGTTGAATGCTGACTGCTGAGAAGTACTCTGGACATGTGATTCTAACTTGATCAACATTAGATTGTTTTCATCTCTATTGTCAAAGAGGACAAAGTCCACCAATTGAAAAATCGTCATATGCATCCCCTGTAGCACCATACCCAACTAGATGTCTCGCTGCCCGGTCAACGAGCCAGGGTGGGGAGGGGGGTGGGTAACAAGAGGGGGCAGGTGCGCTTCCCCTGCGAGGGTGCAGGGCAGTGCCCTTGACCTGAAACAAAATGTATAAATCATGATGTGTTTTAATACTAGGAGTAGCAAAATAACTAGTGAATCAAGCTTACAAAGGTAATATCATTGATATATATATATATATATATATATCAGTGAAATATCGACGTATTGGTCGATATCCGAGATTTTTTTTACAGAAACATTCAATTTCGAGCGATATGGCTCGATATGACGATATATCGTCGATATCTTGCAAGATATCAGCCGATATCCTGGAAAATGATATCTATATGAATATCGGTACCTACATCTCGACGATATCGATATATGCCGATATATCACGATATTGCCGACTATGGTGGTGCTTAGAGGTACTGACAACACCCTAAGTGGCCCTAGATGGGTGGGAGGGTCTTGGCGGATCCCTAGGTGGCCTGGAATAGGCTATCGACAGTGTCCAGAAGGAATGGACAGACCCCCAGATGTGCATGCTACAGTCCTGCAATAAAGATGACTTGGCGGCACCGAGAGGTGGTCTGAGGCCTCTTGGAGGCGGGCCTAAGAGGTCCTAAACGACAACAGCAGTGGCCTGGAGGCCTGCTCGATGGGGCCACGGAGGGGCCTAGCAGCATCCTGGCAGCGCTAGGCTCGCACTGGTGGCTGGCGGCAGGGTCCAAGTACCCTAGCAGCCGCTTGGTGGCGGCCTGGAGGCTGGAGGCAGCGTGCAACGAGCCTTGCGGCAGCCTGGAGGTTGGCGGCGGCATGCAAGAGACGTGCGAGAGAGTCCTCCAAGCGGTGGGGCTCGGTGTCGTCGAGTTAGGGCTAGTGGTGGCAGCAGAGATTAGGTCTGAACTCCGATCTAGGACCGTCACTCTGATACCATGTGAAAGGAAAGAACGCGTTGCTTATTGATGACGTCCTAGGGTTCTCTTATATAGGAGAGTAACCTGTTGGGCGAATTGCATAAAGAAGACAAAACGATTACATAAAAGATACGAAAGATAACCTATATCTCAACAAGATGAAAGATACGAAAGATAACTTATATCTCAACAAGATGTGTGACTATTTTGACTGTTACATTAAGAATGCACTTGAACCAGGGCTTGCATTTTAAAAATTGGTAACTTCACATCTCTTTTTATTTGAGCCATCTTGAGAATATTCAGGATTTCATCAGCATGCCCCCAGCATGTCCTTTTCCTAGACTTGGCGAAACAGCATCGTCTTTGGTACTTGAAAGTCATGCTGTACACCTGTGTCACCATGGAATAGTCAAATCAGATAAAGTTTGAAAATTTTAAATATCAACCCTTTTATATAGAGATGAAATCTATATAAAACCATAGCAATGTTCTTAGTGAAATTTGCACCTAACATTAAATTTACATTGTAAGCATAGCAATGTTCTTGGTGAAGTGTTTTGTTGACGACATGACAATGGTATAACACCGAGCCTCAGTAATGAAACCATGATCTGTTTGTCCTTGTGTTGGATCCAAGGAAAGCATCAATGGGGAGGGGGGGGGCGTTAATTCAAATTACCTCACATTTATAAAGATGATTTCTGGGATAAGTGGTTAGTAAATGGTTGTGTTTCTTTGTTTGTTGTTCATTGGTTTTATGGTGAATGTTTACACATGCAACCTGCATAAATGTTTCTTTCTACATGTGTTTATTAGTAACTTTCCACCGAGTTTGAATTACATAGGTTGATTTCCACAAGGTATATGCATCGATATCTTTTATAAAAAAATGCCTAGGCTTGATATCTCGTCATATCCATTTCTATGGAATGTTCCTGGAAGAACCAACGTATGGTCTGTACCATTTGCAAGTTCTCTCTTCTAAAGGCTGGTTCTTGATCGCATTATGTAGAAATAGTATGCCCTTTGCATTATTTTTGAGAAATTCATCTTATTTCACATAAACTAGTTTCACATTTTCATCGACCCTATATTACACCTTATTCTGTTGGTCATCCCTTGATTTTTTTGAGGTTTTACATATGCACTTCTTACTCAATTGTCATCCATAACTTCTTTTATTCATTCTTAAACAGCTCCCTGGACGCACTGATAATGAGATAAAGAATTATTGGAATACACGAGTCAAACGGCACCATCGAGCTGGTTTGCCTCTTTATCCCCCGAATTTGTACCATCAGATTTTGAATGATAACTTGCTACGTCAGAGGAACGGTGAATTCAGTAGTGATGATATACAGCATAACCGGTGTTTACATCCGAACAATTTCAGTCTCTATGGAGCTGTATTTGACAGCTATAGCAGTCTCGATCAAATAAAGTTATTCTCAGAATCATCACTTCCTAATATTTCTGCAAGTAAAATGCTGAATCAATTTTTGGGATCTAGTGGTTGCAGTAATCCTGTAAACCTGTTTAAATGGCTTAATGAAACCAAAGCATTGTTCCCTAGTTCTTGTGGTAATCTAGCATATAGGCTTCCCACATATGGGCACTATGCAGAAAGAAAGGTTGCAGAAGATTATCAATCCTTTTATCAGTGTTCACCTGTTGATTCTGATCCCGGCAATAAAAGTTTGTCAGCATTCGGTGGGACAACGGCAGGCAGCCATGCCTTAAATGGCAACTTCTCTACTTCTCAGCTTGTTTCTGGGGCTGTGAAGCTGGAGCTCCCTTCATTCCAATACTCAGACACGGACTCGAGTGGTCGGATGATGCATACTCTATCTCCACTAAAGGAAGATTCCGAGGTCGACACTTTTACAAAAGCAGAATCAGGAGAACCTGAGCCTGCTTCCCCTGCATACAACGGCCTGTTGGAAGCACTGCTTTATGAGGCACAAGCAATGGGAAATGCAAAAAAACACAAATTTGCGGAGAGATCAGACTCTTCCTTAGCTACAGGTCATTTGATTGGAAGTAAGAGTCCTAATGATTGCCATTCTGAACTTGGGACTTGTAACCCGGTTTCAACTGATGCCTCTATCCTTTGCAACATTCCTTGCATAAGGTCTGCTCCCTTGACGGAGTCATCATTTAATATCCCATTTGGTGAGTACATCTCATGAATAGCTACTGTTATATATCTCATAAATAGTCTCTGCTATCACAATTTACAGATGCAGTGTTGGGTTAACTGGCAGGTCTTGATGTGAAGCTTGAATCTGTTGAGCAAATAGTAGATATCACCGAGGATCAAGTAGCGCTGCCTCCTCTTGATATCTCTAGGCCTGATGCATTACTAAATTCCAATTGGTTCATCTGGAATCCAATAGGGAATCTGGCTGAGGAGTATGATGCTTTCAATCACCAAGAATCTGGGGAATCTGTGACCACAAATCAAACTCAGACTCGTTACTCTTTCCAATCGAAAGACATGTCTCCTGTTTGCTAGTGACTTCCTCCAAGAGCTTGGTGAAGGTCGGTATCATACATAGCATGCTTTATACATGATGCCATAATTTTAGATATGATCTGTAACGTTCAGAATTTATGGGTTTCCATCTGTGATCTGCCTGATCTATGGCAGTGCTGACTGCTGTATCCTTTTCACCCTAATTTTACATGTAAATGGAACTAATATCTGCAAACCGTCTCTCTTATTGTGATACCGAAGATCTGTGGTATTTTCATAGGATTCTCTGGTACTTGAAAATTTGCTGTTACTGTATCACCTTGTTCTCAAGCATTAACACACGTTTTTACTTTCTTGTCCAGAGTATATTATTTTACAGATGTTATTTTAGAGGCGTCTTATAATCAGTCTACCTCTTGACTGTAACCTAAAAGCTAAATGTTAAATATTTTGCATTCAATTTCTAGAGTTTTGGGTTTATCCTGAATACTCTTGAACCTCTCACATGTATTATGTAATTATGTATGTGTTTAAGAGAGTATGTGCTAGTTAACTTCTTTTATTGAAGAGCTAGTGTTAGTTTAACAACTAGATTAGTAGAAACATCAGAACAAAATACAAATTTGGAGTATGAATATAGACCCATGCCTTCGTCAGAGGACTCATATCTGTGTCTTTGTTTTGGGGGAACACAAGTGTTCTAACCACCTCCTGCTTGCGCCATAGTGTTGCTACTAGATTCTCATGCCATTCTATTAAGGAGGGTATCCTCCTGTGAATAGTAGCTGTTTGGAGGGTTGGAATGATAATTGTGATGTGATGTGACATTGATTATGTATTATATTAACCTTATTAATGATTATAATATGTTTAATTATGTTAATAAGTTTATTTGAACATGGTTAAAAATATTATACCAAAGAAATTGTCAGGTCAATACAAGCAATCCCAACCCAGGAATGCAGGGTTGGAGCTAGGGGTATGCCAGGGTACCCTGGCAACCAAACAGACTGGTTACTGGGATGGTATGGGTTGAGGTAACGTCATATGAATAGTGTAGCTGCTTGGATGGTTATGAGGGTTGGAAAGAGTTGGAATAAGTAATGTGATGTGATGTCACATTGATTTGTGTGGAATTCCAACCCAGGAATGGAGCTGGGTTACCCGGTAACCATACGGACCCTTATGAGTGAAGCTGCTAAATTGACATGTCTGTAGGCGGATACCGGACGCAAGGAATGTGCCAGATTTAGATCATTAGAAAAGAGGGAATGCATGTTTCAATGCTAGTTGACATTTAAATAGATTTGAATTGTTCTTGATTGTTTATAATGCTCTGCAGCAGAAAGGGATTCAACTGCATGAGTCAATGAGTTCCTTCACCGCAGATGTATGAGAACTTACATAATGATAATGGGATATCTTTTTTCCTACTTTATTATTATTATATTATTGTTATTTTCGTGAAAGGGGAACTGTATAAACAATTAGCAGCTGTTCTATGATACATTTATTTATGTCTGATAACCGCAAAAGGTAAATTGTTTTTTTGTTGGTAGCTACAGCCGGACTTTTTTTTAAAAATACAGGGAGAAAAATATATATCTTGGATTTGCGTTTTTCAATATCTATATACATATCCTAAAAAAATGAAGATGATATCTGTATTGTCCATATAAAAAAATATGGATAAAACATAAAAAAACACTATTTGTGTTTGTCTATATAGACATACAACTAATACTAACAAAAAAAATGAAAATGATATCTGTATTTATATATGTTTCAACAAAAAAATGATAATGATATCAGATGGATACAACTTATCCGATCTCATTATTACAAAAAAATAAAAGCGATAACCGTATTTTGTTGATAACCATATTTGTTTTGGTGTCTGCAAAAATAATTCAAACTTATATAACTTTTCATATCCATATTTCTTAAAATAAAAATATAACTTTTCATATCCATATTTCTTAAAATAAAAATAAAATATATCATCATACATTGCATATCCAGTCTCATTGTGAAATTAAGAATTAATTAACTATTATTAAGATTATGAAAATCAATACTTCAAGTAAAAGAATACGTTGAATTATAGTTACTTATAATAGTATAAACGTGAGGGTTATTTATATCAATGATTTTTGTGATAGGGTAGGGATACAAAATAGAAAGAAAGAAGTGCCCCCACACAAAACTTCACTTGAGGCGCTGTTTTGAATCGATTTATACCTAAATTTTTAATTGTTTGCTTTTCATACCTATCTATTTAATTAAGATTAAATTGGTATTTTTTTTAAAAAGGTCCGCTACTGTCTTACTAGAGTCGACCTGTAGGATGTCTGGACATTTTATCCACAAGTCCGTGCAAAGTCGTAAGTTTGATTTCAACAGATAAGAAGGAATTTTGGACAGAAGTTTATAGTTGGGATTTTGACTAAGGGTCTCCTCCTTTACATTATACTATAATAATCCGGAGGTTGCTTCCTGCGATGCCTCGTAAAGACCAGTGCTTTGTATTATTATCTATCATATGTTTGGATTTCAATGCTTGTGTTTGACTTGCATGTATAGTGAGAGCCTCATTGCATGAATATATTATTTGAATCAAAATGTTATAAATAATGGTCACATGATTAAAATACAATCAGAAAAATTTAGGGTTTCTTGGGTTTTGGGATGTAAGCTTATAGTCAATGTTTTGAAAATCGGATCGAACCGGTCGGTTCGATCGGTCCGACTGGTGAACCGGGCTTGGACTGGTCCGATTAACCGATTTATGCCGGTTCGATTCGATTATTCAAATTTTAATTAACCCGTCTGGTTCAACTCATTTTTTTACCCGGTTTAATCGGGTTCAACCGAAGTTGAACCACATTTAATTTTTAAATTATTTAAAAATATTGCTTGTAGTGAGAATTAAACCCATGACCTTTGGTTACCTATTTCAAACTTTTAACCAACTACACTAACACAACTTTTTGCATGTATTGGATTTTGAATATAATTAAACTACTATCATGTTATAGAGCAACTAGTCCAAATTATATATATATATATATATGATATGTATGATATTTGATGGTGTTATTGTGAAATATATACATTATCTATGTATTTTATATTTCAAATATATTTAAGTGTATATTATATAGTATTTCATTTCGGTTTGATTAGACGGTTCAACCACTTTTTTTCACCGGTCTGTTTTAATCCGGTTTTAAATAATGACGACGTCATCATCACCGCTTTGATTATATAGTTCAACCTGATTTGACCATTTTAGTAAGGTTTTCAGTTCGGTGTCCGATTCGATTTCAAAAACATTGCTTATAGTCTAGTTGAGAGGAGCAATAAAGACTCACTTCGGTTCTTGGGAGAGATTGTCGATGGACAAGAGTGAGGGCAAATCACATCTCGTGGCAATCACATCTCATGTGAACCATTTCGAGTATCTTCTTGTGGTTTCGAATCTGTTGTGCAATTACAAATATAATATCTCGGAATAGTTTGTCGTAATGATTTTCCAAGAAGCCTACAATTGTTCAAGAATCATTGCATGCATTATGTTAGATATCAAGAAAAATAAATTCTCGTTTCAAAAGGATCCCATCTTTGGATGAAGAAATGCCGATATTTATAGTAATTTTTATTTTTGTTCTCATGGAGACTTCATATTATCAACTATGAAATATTTTTAAATATTTTTTAAATCTTTTTTCTCTATTTTTTTACTTCTTCACTATCATCACCTTCTTTGATGTACCCAATCTCCCTGACATCGCGGATGTCGTTTGAAATTTTAATTTTGTAATTAATGGTTCGAATTGTAGACGATAGGTAGGTAGAGAGGTAACGACCGTAAATAATCAATATTTTTTAAGGGTTGTCGTGTAATTATAAATTATGTATAGATACAAGTGTTATGGGCAAATATCAGAAAGACACAAGTGTAAACAATCCTTAAAACAACTTCGAGGTAGAGAAGAAAAATGTCACATTTGATGCCACTACAAAAGCAACAGTCATCTTAGGCTTTGTCTATTTGAAGGATAGGATATATATGTAAATAAGCTCATGAAATAAGGTCTCATCATATGATCATCTTATGTTTGAATAAAAATAATGTTTCTTCAGTTGCTAGAAAATCAGACATAAGCATCATGAATACCAAACTATCTAGGGACATGCTGATAAATATGGTTATTTTTGTAGTAGAATGTAGAATTCTTTAAGTGATGTGGAAGTCGGTATTCGGTATTCAGTCGGAGACGTCACTGATTAAAGAATATCTGGTATTTGGGAGAATATTCGGAATTATTCGGTTATGCATTTTTTTAATTATTTTAAAAATAAATATTATGTTTAATACATATATTCTTATATTTTTATACATATATGGTCACCAATCAATAAGAATCCAAGATAAAAGTATCGATTAGCAAGTAACATATATAGAACTTTAACATTTGTGGTGATATCGGGATAAATGAGAACATTTACAAAATCAGAAATAAAAAAAATCAGCAATCTGTTGCAATAGTCGGCCGGATATTCGACCAAATACCTGAATATTCGGGAATGTTCAGGCTGAACCGAATATCGACAGATTAGCAATATTCGTTAAGAATACTTGGTAAAAGCTCTTCGGCCTAATTGATGGACGACAAGTAATTGCAATCACATCGTCTCAACGCATGTACATGTACATGTACATGTATATGTATATATGAGAGAAATTTGCAACGAGGATGACCACGTGTGGTTCTTCATTGAGCAATTCAAACATGTGACGATGGAGAGTGAGAGATCCAAATTAATAGTCATTGCATCTCCCTTTCACTGACCCATAGCTTCGGATTCCATGTCGTGCAAGAAATTAATGCACTACGTACGTACTGCTTTATTTCCTCAAATGGATATTTTGGAATTTGTGGTTATCTCGAATGAGAGCAGTTCTGCCGGGAAATCACGGACCCTCCAGCTTGATCGAGCGGTTTGCACGAATTTCCACGATATGGATTCACAGAAATACTGTATTCGTGTGAACCGCTTAATTAAGATCGAGTGGCTCGTGTGATCCACGATTTTACAACAGTCTTCGCAACGGAGGATTCACTAAATCGTATATGTTATATATATTCAAATAGGACGCAGTCCTTCCCGAGTTCTGGAAGGTCGGCTTTTTTTTATATAAATCACGAACACTTTAGTGGAATATGTATATAATTTGTATTATATATGCACGTTATAAATACAAAGCCGCATACAAAACTATGCATTATAATACAAACATTAAAACTGCACATTATAATACAAACTATATATGTATTCTACTAAGGTCATCCTGTTTTATATAAAAAAAAGGGCTGACCTTCCTGAACTTAGAAAGGACTGCGTCCTATTCGAAAGAAATTCTATATATATATATATATGGAAAATATTATTCATTGCTAAATTATTTTTTATATTTAAAATTATCAACGAAAATCATAGCAATTGCTATATCATTACCAATGCTCTACATAGCAATGTTTATCTGTTGTTATTTTTTAATTATTTGAACGAATAATTGCTAGCTTTTTAGTTCGGCAACAATTAGCTCAAATTTAGAAAAATAGCAACAACTACGCGTTGCTATATAGAACCTATGTTGCTATTGATATAGCAACGGTTGTGACTTTTGTTTCTAATTTCTAGTAAAAAAATCAAACAACGGATAATATTATCACTATATATATATATATATATATATATATACCAACAAACAATTTAGTGACGGATTTAAAATAAACGTTGCTATCGGACCGATTTATTATACTGAATACAATACTGATTCTTGTCGCCTCTTTCATCGAAAATATGCATTGATTGTTGTTAAAAATAGCGAGGAATTAGTACTTGTTTTGATCAGGCAAGAGATAATCAATATTATTTAAGTCACTGCAAATGATAAACCGAACATATACTCCATTTATTACGAATTTTATTTAATAATAAAAGTGATATTTGGACAAATAATAGTCGTTGTTATATTTTCAACCATGCAAACCGTAGCAACTTACAAAAAAATATCCGTCAATATAATACGCATTTTGTATTTTTCTCTCAACCGTTTTTTCTTATGTCCTGGAATTTTTTCTTTTTATTATTTTGTTATTCTGAAGACTGTTCTTTGAACGTTGTCATCAGTATGTCGTCAACATTTACATTATTATCTATTTTTTTTATATTTGAATGGATAAAAATCTGTCCCTTGGGATAATACCGTTGACTAACTTAGTCGTCATTTCCTTCGAATATGAGGTGGACGTGTTTGGTGACGCGAATCGTATTCGAGAGACGAGTCCTGATTCGTCCCTCTCCAGTATGGATTTGAAATCTCGATTAGGTCTCAATTCATCCTCTTCTTGGGTTGGAAATAATAAAAAAAAAGATAGAAGCAAATTAATGGTGTCATGCTGATGTCAATTGCTCGGGACCGTCCAATGACGATCCGACGGTCCTCATAGGAGGCCCACTATCATCGGCTCTCTAGGAAGGCCGTCCGATCCCCATCTGACAGTTCTCTGCAATACATCACCTGCTGTATTACAGCAAACAATCCCCTCCCGGACCATGTAGTCGAGCGGTTGTTGTGGAGAGTGTAGAAAAATGATTTTTTTACTTGATTTCAGGAAAAAAAAGATGGTTAAGATTGAAAGCACCTCAACAAATATATATGTGAAATCTTTATAAAATGGATACTAGGTTCGGCAACCTTTCTCTTATCCTCTAACGGATAAACCTTTCTTATTACAACTAATTATCTCCGGTATCCTACAGATGAAATCACATAGGTATAGGATCTAATTAGCGTGAAATGTAGGGCATGTTTGGTAATCGAGTCGGGCTAGATTGGAGTATCCTTCTATGAATAGTAGCTGTTTGTATGAAAAGGAGGGTTGTAATGACAAATGCAATGTGATGTCACATTGATTATGTATTATATTAAATTTTCTTACGTCTGTAATAATTTTTTTTAATAGTAATTTTTTTCTTTAAACATGATTAAAAAATTATATAAAGAAATTATATAGTACATATAACTAATTCCAATCAAGAAATACACCAGCAACTAAACAAACCCGTAAGTTATTTACACTTGCTCTTGGTCCTGGATCCATGGTCAAACTTCCACGTCAACGTATGAGATGGCCCAATTTTCCAGGTCAACCCATGACCCTCCTGCCCTATCACATGCATGCATAAGATATAGACAGGTTCTTTTGCGTAGAGGCCCCTACAAATACGGCACAACTGCAACAGCTCCTGGATAACAAGACCTTAGAATCAATACAATATATATTATATTGTATTGACGGTCATCCCTACCTGTGGTGGACGGCCATGCAGCCTTCCTTGACTTTCCAGCATCTCCTTGCCGTCAGACAGACCCACCTGCACTGCATGCATATGATCCACCCCACCCCACATGTTGATGAAAGGGACCTGTGGCAGCAGTTGTTGGCTTTGCATATGATCCAATTCGCAGTCCAGCCGAAATCCAACTTGGGGTTTTTTTTGTCAGGATTGTGGCGCTCAGCAATCGATTTGGTGTACAAAGATCAGTGTAAAAAGCTTTCTGTCTGCCCTCGAAAGACCCACTTGCGCCAACTAACTCTCCACTACGGATCTATCTGCTTTAGTTATTATAATAATGCTTAAAGAGAGATCGGAGAAGGTAAGATTGTCTCCTGTCAAACACTGTTCAGATCTTGATCGAGAATTTTCAGGATCTTGCTGACAGCAGTATGGGGGTATGGAACCATGTGTATGACACAGAACTTAGGATCCATATGTAAACATCGAACACAGGAAGAAGATTAATAATATAACATAGAACTGACGCGGCTTAGTACAAAGATCATCACAACCATGAGCTGCAGAGCCACATCAAGAGCCCTACTCCGATACAACCACATAGCTCCAGTGGGACCAAAATGGAACAAATCTACAAAGAGAACAGGAGAACCAAAAGCTTGACGATCAGACGAGACCCCAAGACTCGACTGTGGGGAAGCACGCGATCTCCTCCACCGCCTGGAACCCTTCTTTCCTCTCCGCCTTCCGATCGAGAAGGAACGCCGAGGTATCCAGCGTCGGCAGGTAATCCGACGCGGTTGCCCTCCTCGGCTGGGGTCTCACCACCACCGACGCTTCCTCCCAGTATCCCACACCGGCCGGGGACGTCGGGTCCCTGATTCCCGTGACCTTGTGCACCATATCACGGAAGTTGGCAGTGTCGGTGGCGATGAAGGTGGTGGGGGAGCGCTTGGAAGGGCGGCGGGGTCTGCGCTTGGCGATGCGGCCCGTGGGTGGGGGAGCGGAGATGGGGCGGAGGGAGTCCGATGGGGTGTCTGTGGAGAGGAGTGAGTCTGAGGAGGCGTGGAAGGCGTAGGGGAAGTCTAAGGCGGCGGCGGCGGAGGAGGAGTACGCCATGAGAGTGGTGGTAGTAGTGGAAGTGAGGTAGGGAAGAAGGAGGGCGGCGCTCTATTTAAAGAAGCGAAGGCGAAAGTTTTTGTCCACTTTGCGATATTGCCCCCTCAAGGTTTCTTATATTGGGAATGGGGAACGGACCAAATGCTAATCAATAATAATCACAACATGAATCCATATGTTCCAAAGTGAAATAAAACGTATTATCTACTTATCCGTAGTGTCCCCAAACGGTGTACATTTATATGTACACGTCTAAAATATGTACAAGTTTGTACATCAATGCATCTCGAAGCCTAAAACAAGATAGATGATCCAAGGAAGTAATGACTTGAGCACAAGCTCAATAATGTAATGAGCAAAAAACACTAGGCTGCAAATACAAAGAATAGAAGAATTGCATGTCTTCATATTGAATTTATTTATATGTAGGAAGACCTAGTCACAAACAATATTTGATATCTCGAACATGTGATGTCACATTCACTACAAGGTAAACAAGTTGTGGCTACAGAACTATAGCCACGGATATGGGGTTTGTAGCCACAGAATTGAGCTCTAGCCACGCACGTCGTGGCCAGTAGCTGTAGCTACAAGTCTCGTCGCGAGAGTTCTCTAGCCACGGATATGCCGTGGCCACTACAAGTGTCCACAGAACTTATCGTGGCCACAACTCTTATATGAAGACTATGGCCACGGACTGTGGCTACGAGAAACTAGTAGCCACAGAATTATCGTGGCCACAAGTTTCCGTAGCCACATTCCGTGGCCACAACTCATTTTTCTTGTAGTGATTCAACTGTCTATCGGGATCGACCACACGGAACACTCAAATTACTATTAGAGAGGAAGTATTGGACATTCACAGAGGAGATCCACGAACCCCTCTCTAGGTTAAGAAGAGTTATGTTGGAAGATGTAATGTATAGAGTTTTAGTTATCCAAGTAAATGTTCAATTTCGATAATGGCTATGTTGAGAAACGATCCTAAGACACAAACCAATCCACAAGTAATCACATGGAGAAGACATTGATTTTACGTAGAAAAGACCCACCGATGTAGCTGGGGGAAATTTTATGGGCAAAGAGAGGTCTTGATAGGTAGAAAATTAGAGTTCATCTGTGGTTTCATGAAAATACTCTAATATGATACACACCTTGCCTTAAAAAATACACATAGAGGATACATTATAATTAGATCTTAAAAATTGTATACATCAGACTTCCCCATTAATTAGGCCAATTAAGTTCCATTTATGGAATATATTGAGTCATAATATCTCAATAAATCTATGTGTTCACTTGAACTCCAACTGGAAGCAGTAGGAGAAATTCTCTCTATCAAATAGTACCTTTACATCCTAGAAAGACCAACCAAGTTCATGCTTGTTGTGAACTTGGCTAGTGGAACTAGATTGGCCATCATATCTGTAAAGTGGTCTCTTGTGCTGATCTTCTTCATCTCAATGATGTCATCTGAATCCAATCATATATGCAGATGTTTAACTCTTCGTTTGTGATTGCACAAAAGATTACATTCATGATTTTAGAATTGTGGTAGCCTTCTTCTTATCTGCATTAGACATATGAACTCCTTCTATAGCTTGGTCCTAGTGTACTTTATCTCGATGATATTCCACACATCATAATCAATTGATTCGAGAAATATTTACATCTTGACTTCCCAACAATTTTAGCTGATCATGTCAGATAGAGGAGGCCTGGTAGTGGACTGCCTTTTGTATTTGTTGCTTGATGAAGCTGCTATATGCATTGTCAATGATTTAGTTTGTAGCACGGGACCCGCTTGGATACCACTTGTGAGTTCTTTATGATCGAGACAACAATAGGTGAGAGAATAATTCAAAGTAAAACTTTTGTTGAAGAGACTTGAGCATAGTACAATCAATCAAGCAGACCGTACATGATGTTTTTTGTGGAAACTCAAATGAACAAAAATACGACCTAAATCTCTTGATAAGAGATTTCTGCTTAGCCATGCCAACCAACTGCAGTACTATAACCTGAGATATTTATGTTGATATATCAATCATTTACAAAGCTACATGCTTTACAACTTCGGATAAAACACAAAAGTCAACACAACAAATCTGATACTGTGGAAATGTCAAGGGTGACAAGGTTTGACTCTCCTCTGACTTCCTTGGATTGAGTAATGTACTCCATAGATCCAAGAATAATCTGTAAACTTTCGGATCTAACACCAAAAGTTCATGTAGAGAAGGGATATAGAAAGAATATTTCACAATATTTTCAGATTTTTTATCACTCCTGGTCTTCTTAACTTCTGTAATATCAATTATGTCACTTCTTTTTTTAGAATATCAGTTGTGCTCCTACATTCTTACAAGATTTTTACTTATGCCCTTTTGTAATATCAGTTATGTCCTTACTTTACCTCAGCGAAAGGGTAAAACTATGAATTTTATAAGAAGGTATGGGCACAACTGATATCCCAAAAAGAGAGGGGTGTAATAGATATTGTATAAGTTAAGATCACAAGGGATAAAATCCCATATTTTTATCAGCAATATCACAAATAATTCTCAATGAATAAATGACGAATCTCCATTTCATCACTTTTATTCTATCATTTTGGCGTTAAAAACCCTAGCTAATGCATGCATATAGCATTAATTTGTATATAATAGCATTCATATTTATTGTATTATTTGTATATAAAACATGGTTTTTAATGCCAAAATTATAGAATAAATAAACGAAAAGAAAAAAGAATAAAATATTGAAGATATTTTATGACCCTAAACCCCAAGACCAAGTCAAGAATTGATTGGTCGACAAGGAATAAAGTAGGGGGAGATAAGGGCCAAAAATAGAATAAAAACCCAGTTCTTTATTCATTATTTATGTATTTTTAACACCTATTTTATTCTTTATTATTTGTTTATCAAATGAAGAAACTTTGTACATAAAAGTTGTAGATAATAATGTAAGTAAAAGTACAAAATTGAGTTTGTACAAAAATTACACATTGTTCATTTTAATCACAAAATAAAAAGCCAAAAACCCAACTTCCTAGACTCATATCATTCAAATAAAAACTCAAAACATAGCAAAATTACCTCTAATTGTATATAACTTTTCACAAGATATTTAATGGTGGCGGTTTTATATTTTTTGGAGTTAATGTGTGAAAGTTAGGTTTTTGACCCTCATTGTATATTATACCGATTAAAATATTCAATTTATTCATTATTCATTATTTTTACAAATCCATATTTTTATATTTTTGTAATAATTATTTATAATATATGTGTATATTGAAAATAAAATAAAAAATTGAAAAGAAAAAGAAAATAAAATAAGTCCATAAATACATAGATAAAATACCTATGTTATACATGTATATAAATAAAGGTGGATTTCATTCTTTTTTCTTTATTCCTTTATATTTTTATAATACTGTTAATATTATCTATAATTTACTAAAAATATAAAAACAAAATAAAACCAATTAAAATTCATTAAAATAAAAAGATGTATGTAAAATATAGGTAAAATACCTATAAATATACCTATACAATATACATATTTATTTATTTAAGCATACAAATTACATCATAAAAACATAATAAAAATATGTTTATACTCACAAAAATAAGTTATAAATGTATAAAATAAAATAATAAAGTAATAAAATAAAATATACAAAATAAATATAAAAATTACAAAATATAGGCAAATATACCTATAAATACGCTAATAAAAATTAACTACTAATAAAATACACCAAAAATAAATAAAAATTATATTAAAATACTACATTAAAAAATAAAAATTTTTAGTTTATATTTGAAAATTAATAAATTCATTTACTATTTTAAAATAATTATTTTTGAATAAAATACGTTGTTTTGTCGCATAGTGGCTGACGTGGACCAATGAGGTCACATCAAAAGTTGATCGTCGATCGACTCCCCCCTCTGCTCCAGATTTGCCGCAGATCTGTTTTTTCTGTGATTTCTACCATTTTTCCGGCTTCCACATCCATCTTTCGCCCTCACTCTCTTCACAAGATTTGCTCTCCGTTCATCCGAGATCCACAGCAAACCTAGAGATCTATTGTACATAGCGCTAGTTTCTTGATTTATGACATGACCCTAATTCTGGGCCTTCGGATCCTCCCATATCCGAGTCTGATTATTCAACAATAATTTATCCAGCAATCACAACTAACGTTCAGAAACAAAATGCAAATACAAATACTCAAAAAGAAGTATTTAATACTTTCCATTCACAAAATAAAGTTTACATGATCCATTGTCCGACTACAATCCTTTACATGTACATCAGCTGGAAGGAAATACACATAAATATTACTAACTACCTTATATAGTAAAGCTGCTGTGGCGGATTGGATGGCTAAAGTCCTTGCGATGGCTCACCAATACCTGTTGGGTTTTCCAATAAATCATAGGATAACAATTAGCGAGTGCTAAGTAACGAAGAAGAGAAAAGTAAAGAAAAATTATGTAATTTTGCTAAACTTGTTGTCATTAAAAGTTACAATCCTTTCATTAATTTAAGTCATATTCCTCTCTATTCCACATAAGGGATTAGTCCAGGGGAACCCCACAATTCTTGGACTCCGAAGCTATGGATACTTCGGGATTGGAGATTGCGTTGATCTGGTGAGATTATACTGTCGCACGTCGCCTCAACCAATCCTCCAATACTACCCTGCCAATTTTCCTTTTCTTTTATAATCAGGGTTTCAAACCCTCAGCCTGGAATACAAAGGAGCACACCGTCCTCGAGGACCCGGTTGCTTAAAACCTCAGGCTAACCTTTAATCACATAACCTAGCGGCTATAAATACATGTTATCGTGACCCATGCGCTATTGAACCACCCGTGCCTCCATATGGCACGACCACATCTTCCGTCGTTCAACCCGAATATATTGGCATCCGGTACCACACGTTGCAAATCATTCATTTCGTGCGCACTTATCAAAACAAGGCAACCGTGTACTACCTAGGTAGGGTCACACCAATACTGGTTCCTTCCGACAAACCTACAGGTTGCATGCCTGACCTGTAGTTCTACTCCCAGTCATTTCTTAACGTAACACATGATCTTTTTCACGATCCAAACCAACAAATATCATTTTCCATGATGTAATTCCTTTGTTAAGCCTTAGATTTGCATAACCATAAAATACTGAATATAGGTTTACACATATATTAATTCACATATTTATATACTCATAATTATGCTCATTTTAACTTCCAAACCCTAATTTTCCAAGCCACTACATCAATTCGATGCTTAGACCTTATTTTAGTTGAAATCACAAAGCAACTTTTCATAATTTCTTAGAAATAATCAAATTAAGGTTCTTCATAGCAAAGAACATAAAATCAGAAATTTCAACGATCTCATATGAAAACCTAACAATAAAAAGAAGGATTTTGTTACCTAATCGAACTCTCTCTCGCGTATATAGTTCTTTATCATGATTCTCTTTCAAAAGGATGATTTATGGCTCCTGGAATGATCAAATTTTATTTCATATCAAAAATACTAAGAACGTGCCAAGAACGTGAAGAACAGACGAAGAACACAAAGAACGTGAAGAACATATTTTCTCTTGAAATTTCGGCAGAGTTTTTCCTTATACGGGGTGATATTTCTAAGAAAATTTCAGCAGAGTTTCCCCTTATATAGGGTGATATTTTTAGGAAAATTTCGGCAGAGTTTCCCCTTATAAAATCAATCGAGAGGAAAACAACAACGAAACAGAAAGAATATAATCAAACTGCAAGCGATGGAGAATCGGTAGACACCACGCATCTTAGGTGACTGAATGTGTGCCGAATCACAAGGTTCACTAACGTGCATAGCCGCCCGCACTTAAGTAGGGTATTACACGGATTTATCCATCAAAATAACTATAAAAGCAGAATAGAAAGGGCGATACATAATGGAGAATCAGTAGACACCACGCGTCTTAGGTGAGTGGATGTGTGGCGAACCACAGGGTTCACTAACGTGCATAGCCGCCCGCACCTAAGTAGGGAGTTACATGGATTTATCCTTGAACCACAATAGGAAATGAATCAGAAAGAAAGATGAATCAAGAACAAAATTTGGAAGAAAAAAGGATGAATTGAAAGCCTGATTTACGAAGCAAACTAAGAGAGGATCATACCTTCCTCCTCCTCGTTCTTTCGGCAGCGCTTCGCTAGCGCTCTTTCCCCGCCTCTCACTCCTCCTCCCGACCTCTCAACCCTAGTCCTTGGGGTGGTGGTGGTATTGAAAATCGTAAAGAAGAACGGGTGGGGGGTATTTATAGGCTTCAGAAAACCACTAACCATGGTTAGAAAACCATGGTTTAGCTCTTAACCGCGGTTAGCATCCCATGATTTTGGCCCATAGTTTTGGTCAAAACTTATCCGAAACTTAGTGCTTAAGTTAGAACATTCTAGAGGATTCTAGATTCACCAATGACGCTTAATTAACGCTAATAATGATTAACTTTCACTAATCACAATTTAACTTTTACGGCTTATGCTTATCTTTTGCTAACTATTGATTAGTGTTCGCTAATGGTCATTAGTAATTTTCAATCCGTCATTAGTCTCTTTAATCATGTTTATTTAGTCTTAATGATGGTCATTATGGGTTAATGACTTCTCTTTCTTCCGAAAATCATAACAATTCCAAACGAAGTCCGATTCATACAAAACAAATTCCATTGGTTTCCTCTTGACGAGCCGAATCTTATGATATAGGATCCAAGAGGTACCAAGTTCAAGACTTTACAATTATAACAACCTTAAAGGAAGTCTCGTCCTCGAGACTAGAAATGCAGGCATAACAACCTTAAAGAGAATTGAAACCATAACAACCTTAAAGAGGATGAACGACATTTCATTTACAATAAAGATATACACAATACATAGTGTTATCATTCAAATAAGTATGGGTATTTTTCTCTCATTTCCATCTCAAGTTTCCACGTGGCTTCTTCAAACTCTTGGTTGCACCACAACACTTTAACTAGAGGTACCTCTTTGTTCCTCAACTTCTTGATATCCATGTCAATTATTTGCACATGTATCTCTTGGTATGTCAAGTCTGGCTAAACATGCAAATCGTCATAACTTATCTTATGCTCTAGATCCTTAATGTACTTTCTTAGATTTGATACATGAAAAACATCATGTATCGCCAAAAGATGTGGACGAAGCGTAAGTCTATATGCCACTTTTCCAATCCGTTGAATGATTTCAAAGGGGCCCACGGACCTTGTTGCCAACTTTCTACGCAAGTCAAAGCTCTGAGCTCCATTCATAGGCATACTTTGAGGAATATAAAATCACCTATTTCAAACTCAAGATCTTTTTGCCTGGCATCACTATAGCTTTTTCTGGCAACTCTGGGCAGTTAATAGTCTTTTTCGAGCAAGCTTTACAGCTTCCCATGTCTCTTGGAGTCTATCTGAATCATAAAGGTTCTTTATCCCGATCTCTTGCCAACATAGAGGAGTAGTACATCTATGTCCATATAGTGCTTCAAATGGTGCCATGCTAATACTTGTATGGTAACTATTGTTGTAGGTGAATTTTTACAAGAGGCAAATGTTTAATCCATGATCCCTTCCATTCTAAGGCACATGGTCGTAGCATATCCTCTAGTGTCTGAATCGTACGTTCTGACTGACCGTCTGCAGTGTTGTAGAAGACGGTATTCGGTATTCAGTCGGAGGGGTCACTGAATAGAGAATAATCGGTATTCGGGCGACTATTCGGAATTATTCGGTTTTGTATTTTTTAATATAAAAATTATTTATAATACATATATTCTTATATTTTTATACATATATGGTCATTGTTTAAAATGAATCCAAGATAAAAGTACCAATCAATATAATAGATATATAGAATTTGACATTTGTGGCGATACCATGGTAAAATGTAACCCATAAAAATTGAAAATTGAAAATAAAAAAATAAAAAAATCAAATGTCAAACTCCAGTCGGCCTAATAGTCGGGCCAGTCGGCCGAATAGTCGGCCGACTATTCGGTCGGACCGACTATTGGCCGAATGGGGGTCTATTCAGTCGGGGACCCCCCCGCACCGCATAGTCGGACCGACTATTCGGGATAGTCGGCCGACTATTGCAACACTGACCGTCTGTTTGTGGATGATATGCTATGCTCAAGCATAGTTGTGTACCTAAGGCTTTCATGAAGTTCTCCCAATAATATGAGGTGAATCGTGAATCTCGATCGGAAATCACTTCCTTTGGAATGCCATGTAGACGGATCACATGTGTAATATATAACTCAGTAAGATGGTTTGGAGTGAAAGATAAGCTTATTGGAATGAAGTGTGCTACCTTGGTCAGACGATCTATTATTACCCATATACTATCTTTCCCACCAGTCGTTTGAGGTAAGCCAATAACGAAGTCCATGGAAATTCTTTCTCATTTCCATTCAGGTATAGGGAGGGCTTGCAATAATCCTGGTGGCTTTTGGAGTAAAGCCTTTACCTGTTGGTAGGTAAAACATGAATTCACAAACTCAGCAACATCCTTCTTCATTATTGGCCACTAAAAGTTTGAACGAAGATCCTTATACATCTTCGTAATTCCTGGATGAATAGATAATCTTGAGTAGTGCGCTTTGCATAAGATATCTTTCCTCAGCTCAGGTTTATTTGGTACACAAACTCTATGATGGTTATACAATATCCCAGCTTGTATATGGAATCCCTCTATCTTATTCTGCTCAAGTTGTTGTCTCAAGTCTTTAAGGACTGGATCATCCTCTTGTCCTTTCTTTATTCTATCCCAGATCTCTGGTTTATATTGGTGAGGAATAGTTATACTATCAGCACTACTATTAAATGGTTTCCATTCACTTAACGCTGATAGTACACCCCAGAAGTGGATAGTACTCACCAACCTATGTGAATAAGTTCTTCTACTAATGGCATCTGCTACGACGTTCCCTTACCGGGGTGGTAGGATATGGTGCAATCATAGTCTTTCAAAAACTCTAGCCACCATCTCTGTCTCATATTGAGATCCTTCTGATCAAACAAATATTTCAAGCTTTTATGATCGGTGAAGATTTTAAAAGTAATACCATAGAGGTAGTATCTCCATATCTTTAAAGTAAAAACTACGACAGCTAATTCAAGGTCATGTGTCGGGTAGTTCTTCTCATGTGTCCTGAGCTGTCGCGATGCATACGCAACTACCTTACCATGTTGCATAAGAACTATCCCAAGTCCTTCTTTAGATGCATCAGTGTACACTGTAAATCCTTCAGTTCCAGAGGGTAGAGTAAGGATATATACAGATGTTAGGTATTCTTTCAGTGTGTGAAAACTAATTTCACATGCACCAGACCATATGAATGAGACTTCCTTTTGAGTCAGCCTAGTCATTGGTAATGCTATTCATGAAAAGTCCTTCACAAATCTTCTATAATACCCAGCTAGACCCAGAAAAGATCGTATTTCTGTGATAGTCTTCGAGCATTCCCAACTTATCACCACCCTAACCTTTGCAGGATCAACTGATATACCTGCTTCTGAAATAACATGACCTAAGAAGGATACTTCAGTAAATCAGAAGTCACATTTACTATATTTAACATACAGTTTGTTCTTCCTTAGTGTCTCGAGTGCCTGCCTGAGATGGTGTTCATGTTGGTACTTATTCTTAGAGTAATAAAGCACATCATCAATGAATACTACTACAAAGTAGTCTAGGAACTCCCTGAATACTCGATTTATCAGATCCATGAAGGTTGCTGGGGCATTTGTCAGTCCAAAAGGTATAACTGAAAATTCATAATGCCTATATTTAGTTTGAAAAGCTGTCTTGGGGATATCTGTATCTTTAATTTTCAACTGATGGTATCCAGATCTTAAATCAATCTTGGAATACACAGTCGAACCTTGTAGCTGACCAAAGAGATCATCTATTCTTGGTAGAGGATACTTATTCTTTAGTGTTCTCTTGTTTAGTTGTCTATAGTCAACGCACGACCGCATCGACCCATCCTTCTTCTTTACAAATAAAATAGGTGCACCTCATGGTGAAGTATGAGGACGAATGAGGCCTGTGTCTAACAGTTCTTGTAACTGGACCTTTAACTCACGTAACTCTGCCGATGTTATCCTATATGGAGAAATAGAGATAGGCAGAGTATCAAGTGTGAGAGAGATTTCAAATTCAATCTCTCGCTCAAGTGGTAATCCAGGTAATTCTTCTAGAAATACATTAGGAAACTCACACACTATAGGCACATCTTCTATCATTCTATCTGACCTTGATGTAGTGGATACATAAGCTAAATAGCCTTGACATCGTTGTTCTAACAATTGTTGAGCCTTTAGAGTAGAGATGTATTTGACATTATCACTGGATGTATTTCCAATAAACTGGAACTCTATCAAGTTAGGAATGTGAAAAGTTACTGTCTTTTGGAAATAATCAAGGCATGCATGATGCCTTTCTAGCCAATCCATCCCCAGGATGAGATCAAAGTCATCCATTTCAATAAGTAATAGAGAAACAGATAACTGATGTCCTGCTATCAGTACTACACAATCATCTAGTATTTCTCGGGTTATAAATACTTGTCCTCCTGGTCCCTTGATCAGGTAGGACTGTTGTACTTCTATTGATACCTTACCCAAAGTGGGTACTATACGTCGAGCAATAAATGAATGTGAAGCACCCGAATCAAATAGGGCATGTACTGAAAAGCCATGAATAGTAACAGTACCTCGTACGGCCATGCCTAAATTGTAGGCTTGTTCTTCAGTGATTGCATTGAGCTAGCAATTTGGAATATGCAAATTAGAACCCGTAACACTTTGTGGTGGTTGTTGTGTATGAGATGCTCCTTGTGAGACACAACCTCTACCCCATCTTCCTCCGCGTATTTCTCCATTGCTCTGGGTGGATGTTATACTGTTAACTGGAGTTGGTTTAAACCCCGAACCTCTCAACTATGGATAGTCTTTCCTAATGTGACCTTCTTGATGACAGTGATAACATGCACACACGTGCTCCTGTTTGAGCTGAAGACCCAGCCACAGAGATGTTAGATCCTGCTGCTGAGTCACGAGGATATAGTAGAGGTCTAGAGAAATCCCTTCTTCCATATAGTTCCTGGCCCAAAGTTTGTGGTGAGCTTATATTAGACCCGACTAGATGATAACGATTGTTTCTTCAATTATAATTCGCCTTACGTTTGGATGGTCCACCAGTAAAGTGGAAGCTTCTTCTTTAGTGGTTTTCATCCCTCTCCATCTCAATAGGAGATGCGATGTCCATGGCTTCATCTACAGTGATGGCTCTAAAACTTGCAAGCTTTTCTCTCAAATCTCCCTGAAGACCGCTAACAAATTTGATAAGACACTCTTGTGGTGAAGCTTCCAAAGCTGGGGAGTAACATATCAGCTCCGTAAAGTGAATAGGATAATCTCGTACATTCTTGGATCCTTGGGTCAAAGAATCCAACTCCCTCCTCTTCAATTCTTCCCATTGGGAGGGAAAGAAGTGAGATCGGAACCTCTATTCAAAAACATCCCATGGAACAGGATCTACTAATTTCTTGGAAATAGCTCTCCACCATCATCTTGTATAGTCTGCTAGGATGTAATCAGCGAAGTGAACCCAAGTGTCTGCTGGTGTTTGTATTATTCTCAACATCTTGCTGACGTCATTAAGCTATAGTTCTGCCTCAATATGTGTCTCTACGCCTTTAAATCGAGGAATCTTTCCCTTTCGATAATTGTCTACTAATGTTTGGTGTCTAAGAAAGGACTTTTCCATTTCTCCTTCAGTTGGGGTAGGAGCAGACTCAGTTGAAGGATGATAACTAGATTCTTCCTCAGAAAGATGAACAGAACCTTCAATCCTAGCATCCACAGGTCTGGATGCTTCAGATCTCTCAGCTTGTGCATTGAGACTCTCCTCCAATGCTTGCTGCTTTTACCCCCATTTCTAACATATTGTCATAATGGCGGCTAATTGCCTAGACACATCTTGGTCCGCCATGTTCCTGGGATAAGTCAAGGCCAAAGGTTAGGTCCTATATGTCTTAGCATGATGTACATAAGGGATAATGACTTGTGAATGGTACTGCAGTCAATTATTAAGATCAAAGGATCTTAATACAACCTTAGTTTTCTGAATACCGCTCATAGTTGTTAATTACTAAATAAATTACTAGAGTAACCGAGCTCTGATACCAATCTGTCGCCACCCTAATTCTGGGCCGTCGGATCCTCCCATATCCGGATCTGGTTACTCAGCAATAATTTATCCAGCAATCAAAACTAACATTCAGAAATAAACTGTAAAGGAAAATATTAAAAAGGAAGTATTTAATACTTTTCCACCCACAAATTAAAGTTTACATGATCTATTGTCCGACTACAACCCTTTACATGTACATCAGCTGGAAGGAAATACACATAAATATTACTAACTACCTTATAGAGTAAAGCTACTATGGCTGACTGGAAAAAGTCCTTAGATGGCTCACAGACACCTGTTGGGTTTTCCAATAAATCATAGGATAATAATTAACGAGTGCTAAGTAACAAAGAAGAGAAAAGTAAACAAATTGTGTAATTTTGCTAAACTTGTTGTCATTAAAAGTTACAATCCTTTCATTAATTTAAGTCATATTCCTTTCTATTCCACATCAGGGATTAGTCCAGGGGAACCCCGCCATTCTTGGACTGCGAAGCTGAACGAAGAAGAGAAAAGTAAACAAATTGTGTAATTTTGCTAAACTTGTTGTCATTAAAAGTTACAATCCTTTCATTAATTTAAGTCATATTCCTTTCTATTCCACATCAAGGATTAGTCCAAGGGAACCCCGCCATTCTTGGACTCCGAAACTGTGGATACTTCGGGATTGGAGATTGTGTTCATCTGGTGAGCTTATGCTACCGCACGTCGTCTCAACCAATCCTCCAGTGCTACCCTGACAATTTCCCTTTTCTTTTATTAATCAGGGTTTCAAACCCTCAGCCTGGAACACAAAGGAGCACACCGTCCTCAAGGACCCGGTTGCTTAAAACCTCAGACTAACCTTTAATCACATAACCTAGCGGCTTTAAATACACAGGAGCCTTAGATTTGCATAACCATAAAATACTGAATATAGACTTATACATATATTAATTCACATATTTATATACTCATAATTATGCTCATTTTAACCTCCAAACCCTAACTTTCAAAGCCACTGCATCAATTTGATGCTTAGACCTTATTTTAGTTGAAATCACAAAGCAACTTTTCATATTTTCTCAGAAATAGCCAAATTAGGATTTTTCGTAGTAAAGAACATAAAATCAGAAATTTCAACTATCTCTATGAAAACCCAACAGCAAAAGGAAGGATTTCGCTACCTAATTGAGCTCTCTCTCGTGTATACAGTTCTTTATCGTGATTCTCTTTCAAAAAGATGATTTATAGCTCCTGAAACGATCGAATTTTATTTCATATCAAAAATGCTAAGAACATGCCAAGAACGTGAAGAACACACGAAGAATACGAAGAACGTGAAGAACATATTTTCTCTTGAGATTTCAGCAGAGCTTCCCATTATATGGGGTGATATTTCTAAGAAAATTTCGGCAGAGTTTCCCCATATACGGGGTGATATTTTTAGGAAAATTTCGGTAGAGTTTCCCCTTATAAAATCAATCAAGAGGAAAACAACAACGAAACAGAAAGAATATAATCAAACTGCAAGCGATGGAGAATCGGTAGACACCACGCGCCTTAGGTGACTGAATGTGTGTCAAATCACAGGGTTCACTGACGTGCATAGCCGCCCGCACTCAAGTAGGGTATTATACGGATTTCTCCATCAATATAACTATAAAAGCGGAAAAGAAAGGGCAATACGCTATTGAGAATCGGTAGACACCACGCGTCTTAGGTGAGTGAATGTGTGACGAATCACAGGGTTCACTGATGTGCATAACCGCCCGCACCTAAGTAGGGTAGTACACTGATTTCTCCTCGAACCACAATAGGAAACGAATCGTAAAGAAAGATGAATCAAGAACAAAACCTGGAAGAAAAGAGGATGAATTGAAAGCCTAGTTTACGAAGCAAACTAAGAGAGGATCATTACCTTCCTCCTCCTTGTTCTTCCGGCAGCGCTTCGCTAGCGCTTTTTCCCCGCTTCTCACTCCTCCTCCTGACCTCTCAACCCTAGACCTACGGATGGTGGTGGTATTGGAAATCGTAGAGAATGAATGGGTAGGGGGTATTTATAGGCTCCAGAAAACAACTAACCATGGTTAGAAAATCATGATTTAGCCCTTAACTGCAGTTAGTGACCCATGGTTTTGGCCCATGATTTTGGTCAAATCTTATCCGAAACTTAGGGCTTAAGTTAGAACATTCTAGAGGATTCTAGATTCGCTAATGGCGTTTAATTAACGCTAATCATGATTAATTTTCACTAATCTCGATTTAACTTTCGTGGTTTATGCTTATCTTTTGCTAACTATTGATTAGTGTTCGCTAATAGTCATTAATGGTTTTCAATCCATTATTAGTTTCTTTAATCATGTTTATTTACTCTTAGTGACAGTCATTATGGGTTAATGACATCGTAAACCTCTTTACTTCTCTTTCTTCCAAAATTCATAACAATTCCAAACGAAGTCCGATTCATACAAAACGAATTCCATTGGTTTCCTCTTGACGAGCTGAATCTTATGATATAAGATCCGAGAGGACCAAGTTCAAGGCTTTACAATTTAGCCCGATCAATAAGGTTGCATATCATTGTTTATAAATAATGGACCTCCAACCTCCATGCAATTTTGGTCATCCCTTGAAACCCAATACCCCCACCTCTGGCCTAGCGAGAACCCTGGTGACAGGATGGAACCCCTAGAGGGCCCAAGCGGGTAGAAGGTGGACAGAGGTACACCCAGGCCACCATCTCCGGTGACCTCTGCTCCATGCTGACCATAGCAGGTAAGAGCTGCGCATTCTTCTTATTTTTGGTAGATTCTCATTCTAGCATTTTATTTATGTCATTAGTTTAGCGTTTAGGCCATATGATTAGTTGTAGATGCCCATTTTGTAGTTCGCCCGAGCTCTGCTCCTGCGAACATTTCATCGTGCCTCGTACGTTTTCCGACCCCGCATTCCACCTCATCTTCTTCCCTTTATGCTTCTCCACCTCCAAGCCACCTTAAACCAATCGGAACCTCCTTCGTTCTGGGAATCGATGCTTCCCTCCGCCACCTTGCCGGAAGCCTCTCAGCCCATCTCATTTTCTTGTTCATCTAGCTTCACACTTGGTCGAGGAGCACCGCCTCGAGCCATTCTTCTCTCATGTGCATGTTAAAGGTGAAACTCAACACTTGGAGGCGGATTTGGCACTCGTCGGAGATACCTGGAGTACCACCTCGACCCGACCTTGTGGTGGTGCTCCAGTCCATTCTGAAGCCCCCGACATGAAGAGGACTTCGCCATGAAGCTGCTAGTCCATCTCGGAGCTCAAATGAACGCTGGAGGAGGTAGTTTGATCAGGAAAACCTCGCCCAGACGAGTGTTCTTCCCTGTTCTTGGACCATACTTCTTCATCGTTGGATCAGATGTGTCTCTCTAGATCATGCCCTAGACGTTGGATGAAGCCCAACCACGACCGTCGGATCGCTTCACTTGATCTAATCAGAACCATCCACAGGCGAAGCGGCATCGAGCAACCAGGACACACCACGTGGATAAGTTGCACACATCAAGCCGTCCATCAGCGCCTCTTTGGGGTAATTTTCACATTATACCCTGCTATTTTTTGTATTATGCATTTCATACTATAAATAAAAGACAACATGTTAAATAAAATGGAAAATTTTGTAATGGACCCCTATACTTTTTGCATATTATGTATAGGTCCCTCTCAGCCTCACGTGTTGTCCCCACGTGAGTGGGAAATTTTGTAAGCACACCCCTGGTATTTTTGTATATTGTGAAATAATGTAATAAAATTAAATAAATGTTCTTTTATTTAGGCACATTTGCATATGATCCCCTGATGTTTATTCTTATTGCATTTATGCCCCTACCAGGACTTATAATTTTGTGATTTTTATCTAATATAGCTAGCGTGCTCCTAAAAATTCACAAAAATAGGTTTAGATGTATTTTGCCATGTATTTCCACGTCCTATACTTTTTTTGCATTTTTGAGCATTTAACGATTTATTAAAAATGAAATAGGATTTTATATTCCCTGTTTAAATGATAAAATACCAAAAAATAGAAAAACATGTTAAAAAAACACAAAAAATTATATATGGTATATTTATATATTTATTGAGTCCAAAAAAATAAAAACCCTAAAAATAGAAAAAGAAAAAGTAAAAAAATTAGAAATCTCCAAAATCCAAAAAAATATAAAAACCATAGAAAAATACCCAAAAATGCTTATTTCATAATTATTTATATATTATTATCAATGTATAAAAATTAATTTGGTTAATTTTGGGATTTATTTATTATTTTTAAAATCCAAATCAATTTCAGACTATTAATTAATCCCATATTAGAGATATTTTTGACCTTAAAAATACATAAAAATTAGTAAGATTCCAGAAAAATAACAAAAAAATTAGAAAAACATAAAAACCCAAAAATGACTATATTTTCTGTAATTAGGCTATTATATATAGTACTCTCCATAGTGTATATATACCTACATACTTTATACTATTATTATATACTATAAATACTTTATTTAATTATTAACGTCATAAATAAATATATACATACATATATATGTGTATAAATCTTATATATTATATAAAAAGAAATATAAAAAATATAAAAATATAAAAGAAAATAAAAATATATAAAACCAAAAACAAAATAAAAATTATAAAAATAAAAATAAATAAATAAATATATAATTAAAACTCACAAAAACAATAAAAAATGGACAAGAAGAAGGACAAATAATTTTGATATTAATTTTCCTCAATCCCGTATGCTCCCTGTGCTCGACCTCTACACGTACTTACATGCTAGACACCTATGTTGTAGAGTTATAATAAATTTTAACTCCACAAATTTTGATATTAATTGCTTATTATTTAATTGTGGGTTACTTGTTGATCAATCTAAGTTTATCGAGCGGTCGCCTCAGTGACATCGTAGCTCTCGCCTTGTGTAGACTACTCTAGGCCCTCGACAAACAGGTGGTTATCAATAAGCATAATGATATCAATAGTCGTCAGCATAGATAGATATATGCACATAATATCAGAATATTGTACAAGTAATTACATCTCAATAAACATAGGTGAATAATAATATCACCAAAATTTTAGTATACCAAAAGTGCCTGACTGTTGTCGGAAGAACGAGAAGATTTGGAGCCAGAGAAACATTGCTTGCTAAAATCCTTGCTTGAAGAACTACCTTTAGAAGTATTCTCCAAGAAATATCAAAGAACTCCAAAAACTAGAGAGAAATAAGAAAATATTTCTCTAGAATATTTTTCTTCACTTGTTGAGTGGTAGAGTGAATTGTGTATATTCCCATGTTGAGTATGTGGTACCTTATATAGGGGCCCAAGGGAATGTGGATGTTTGAAAGAAAATAAGAAAAAAAAATCAATTTAAGTGCATTATAAGTGCACACAAACGAGGGGCTCATGATTCGATAATCTACTTTCATTCTAGCTAATCTAATTTTTCTAAAAGCAATATTGAGTCAACTATGTTTTTATTTATCTCTTATTATTCCAACAACGTTCAATGATTTGAATTCATCATTCAAAGTAAGATGCCGAAGCATCAAAGGAGTACATCTTTCTTCCTTACACGAAGAAGAATCATGGTATGGAGACTGAAAAAGTCATGCAAAATTCCATGGAAAAGGTATCAGACAAAAATAATAAGTTCTGTGTTTTTATTGCATTAAGTCTTTATTTCATTAAGGCCACTGTAATATTTTTATATTTTTATTAAATTTAGAAATCTTCCTTTGTATCATACTTTCGTTGGGTTCTATTCAGGTTTAATTACTAAAGTTAAACATTATTAAAGTTCACCATTATATTCATGTTTTCATGAAAATCAAGATACAATTTTCTTTCTTTTATTTCCTTTACCCTTGAAACACTAGCATTTTTTCTTAATGACTCTATTAAAATTAGAAACAAAATATACATATATGTTCCTCAACATAGACCCTATCAAACCTCTTTGAGTTTGAAGATGAGTTTGCGCACCGTTTGCTGTATTTTACTCATGCATAATGAACTTAAATTTGATTATTTTTATCCTTAAACAAGTCATAATTATTGTAATACATATAAGTGAAGTCAATTAGTAATAAACTACCATCCTTATAGTTTGTTTTTTTTGAAATCGATCAATTTGTCATTCATCTAAAGTAAGGATACCATGTATGACCGACCGTCCCTCGAGAATTCTGGCTACTCGGCAAACCGATTCCACGCATATACATTTCCACTCTCGAAACACATAAAAATATAAGCAGGAGAAAATAGCACAAAATACTGGAATTTGGAATTTCTTTCCATTCATTTTCATTCACAATATTTCCATCATTAGTTGCAATCCATGTCCACAAAATATAACATGTATCATGTATGCATCAAAAGAGTGTATCTATACATAGATAGTACATTACATGTCTCTCAAACTACAAGGTAAGTAAAGATAGTAAAAGATACAAGCATAAATAGTAAAAGTAACTATTGTGTTGTACCACAAGAACTGTAGCTGTCTCAAAAAGAAGCTCCAACCAAACAGGGGTCGCTTACTGCAGTGGCTACTCCCAAGAACCTGCAGATCCAACGCAAAGGTACATTATGAGAAAAGTTTCCCAGTACGGTAATAAAACTACAACAAGTAAGGTACTAAAGAAAGTATGTAAAAGAAACAAATTGAGTAAACTATCCTCACAAAGAAGACAAACCTCTAGTCATTCTCATTTTCCTTGAAGAACCCAAGCTTCGTGGATAGTTTGTGGTTTTAGTCCACGTGAGACCTCACACTATGACTCTAAGTCACTAAGAAAATCTTAGGGTTAGGATACCATCGTAGGCATATAGTGGGGTACAATACATCCTAACTAAGTTCTCAACATGTTTACTTAGCTTAACTTACCAAACTATAACTCCATGTTAAACCCCAAGTATTCCACTTGATTCACTATAATCCCAATTACTTAACTCCAATATGTGAATCCTTGCGAACCATCCAAGTCCACTACCTATGTATAAGAGTCTACAATGGTGTAGGGCACGAGTCAGTGCACTGATCACTAGAGTCATCCATACCATAGTCGGAATCCTCATGACTATAACTAATTCCTTCTTATTCCCGGGAGACATGTTTCATTCCCAACTTCAATAACCACATTTTTCGAAACTCTCATCTTAGTGCTCCCATCCCGAATACTAACCAATATGGCCTACACCAGCCACTACATGAGTGTTAACCGTAAGTGAAAAGGTGAGACAATAAACTGACTACCATAATGATGAATTTCAGATTCATAAACATTATATTGTCTTTTAACCCTATATCTTAGCCTAATTAAATGACTAAATAAATAATTATATATAAGCAACAATGTATACTATCTATATAATTAGTGTTGGTCATTGTAAACAAATACAGTCTAATTATTGTTTTTATGTGTCTATTGTTTTTTTATTTTCTATATTATCTTTATATTTAAAATCCCATAAAAATCAGTGTAATATTGTAAATAATACATTACATATTAATTCTTTTTCAAAAATAAAAAATTAAACAAACATATAAAATATGTGTTTTATAATAATAAATGTACTTATAAAAATAATACTATTTATATATGATTTATCTTGATTTTGGATTCTACACGAAAATTGCATATCTTAAAAAACTGCACAACTTTTATGTTGAATATTTTTTATTTTGACTTCATTTATTATTTTATTATTATTTTACTTTATTTTTTATATTTCTCTATTTTCTGATTGGGCCACGTGATCTCTTATTGGCTAGCCACATGACCGAGCCTTTACTCCAGTCCGCCTTCAATCTCCGCCATCTGATCATTTGATCATATGGTTCTATGTTCTTTAATCCCGCTCCCATCTGGAGCGTCTGATCAAAAGATTGGTTGTTCCTTGTTTTCTAGGTCACACCCAAATTAGGAATCCCCACCTCATTTTCAACCTCCAAGCAGTTCTCCTCCAGGTTACGCAATACTCGCCGAAGTAACTTCTCCCATTTACTCTCGCTCCTCCACTTGTCATCTCCTCATGATTCTAGTACCCATTGCTAGCCCTTCCGTGCCTTACCCATGCCATCTTCTCCATCTCCGTCCTCCAATTCACATGCGTCAATCATAAGCGGTTGAAACCGCTGCTCCAACCACATGTTCTTGGAACAAAACCATGGTGGATGACTTTTTCCCCTATCCTCCCTTGAGCAAGTTTCCTTTGAGTCATCTCCTTGCTTATGTGATAGAGATAGTGAGAGACATTGAGCAAAGAATGAGGTTAAGCTCCAATGAGATCCACAACTACTGAATTGTATCGCAGCACCTTCACCCATTGCTCGAGCTTCACGCCCTTGCCGTGTGTGTCAAGCGAGGACCACGAGCTCCCAAAGCTCTAGCCCAAGCTTCCATACCATATCCGATCATCTTCTTCGTTCTCTAGGTGATCCCTATGTTTCCCTCTTCGTATCTTCTTTGATTTTATTACACCCACATACACATTTGCACATCGATCTGATTACACTCACACTTTCTCCACATCACCTAGTTCTTCGTGTATGCCTCCATCCATTTTGTCTTCTTCTAGATGTCCTCCCCCGCTTCAATCTTTTCTCCACCTTGCTCAAGTGAAGGACCCGTATAGGTCTCCACCTTCTAGTCGCTCCGTTAGTCCTTGATTTCACCTCATCTCATCCAAAAAATAACCCCCATTTCTCCAGCTATAGTTGACAACCCATGCAGGTACTTAGAGGCATCATTGATCGGAGATTCCAAATTATCTCCGATTTTGCTCTTCATCTCCGAAGAGCACCCATCAACTCATTGATCCAACCATCGCCACATCTTCTCTGCCTCTTACCCGACTTCTCCCAAGTCCCAGTATCCTTCCCCGATCCTCAGCTCCACTTCAGGACAAAGGAGGAGTAGCAAGAGGTTCACCGTAGCCCAGCCTTCGCGCCACCATTCGAGTATGAGGACATACGAAAAGGTAAGCATATTTCTTTGGAAATTTTTAGGATCAGCCCCACCGACTTTCCAGATTCGCAGAAACACCCCCCTACACCTGGATAAGATCCCTCGGGATCATTGTATTTACATTTGAGTCTATTTTGGACATGTTTGCGATGCTTTTTATGTATTTTAATTAACTTTTCTTTACAATTAAGCCTCTAGATTATTTCATTAATAGCTTGTGCATATGGTATCCAAATTAAGTGAAAATAGTCTTGATTGAAAGCTATTTTCATTATCTTTTTATTAGCATGCTCTATTCTATGAAGTGATATGTATGTATTCATTTAATAATCAGATAAGTTCATTGTTCATTACACATTGATACAATCACCATAAATTCTCCATAGCTTCACTTTATGCATTAATTGACCTTGTTATGATTATTATATTTGGAATTTAATTAGATGTCTGATTTATTGATTTCATAACATCAATCTCTTGATTATTACATTTGGCCTGAGCTTTCAATGGCACGAGCTTACCGCATGCCCAACATGCACACTACCTTGGGAATTTTGTAGATCGGCCCCATCGACTTTCTAGATTCGTAGAAACAACCCCACATACATGGATTTTGCAAGATAAGCCCCTCTGAATCTTTGTATTTACATTCGAGTCCATTTTGGACCTATTTGTGATGCTTTTACGTATTTTAATTAAATTTTCTTTACAATTAAGCCCCTGGATTGTTTTATTAATAACTTGAGCATATGATATCCAAATTAAGTGAAATCGGTCTTGATTGAAAGCTCTTTTCATTATATTTATATTAGCATGCTTTATTATCTAAAGTGGTCTATATATACTCATTTAATAATCATATAAGTTCATTATTTGTTACAGCTTGATACAATCGCCATAAATTCACCATAGCTTCACTTTATGCATTAATTGAACCAGTTCAAATCATCAACTCATGAGTTCTTTATATAATTTGTGTATTATTGTGATTTTATGTAATTGTATTGTATTTCATTTAATCCATTTCTTAATATAACTTGCATATAAAAAGATAGAAAACAACAACATGCATCAATCTTGACATAGATCTAACTAAGTCAAATAATCTAGATATTTAAACCTTAGTTGAATAGCTTAATGGTTCATGTCATTATGTTCAACCTTGGACTTATCCAAGCATAAATTTAAGCTACTTTCTCTTTGACGATACATATTAAATGTGGTTCTAATAGAACTACTAATCTCTCATACTACAACTTGACTTAATAATAGTAGCTATTAAGCGCTTCATAAGATGTTGACGTTGTTGAGGACATGACTTTATTGTGTTACTTATTAGGTTTAAATATTATTATTAAGTGATTTTAGTATTATTTAGGTTACTCATTTTGTTTGTGATAGTTTGAAGTTTTGTCTTTGTTCATGTGTTGTATTTCCATTTTTTATATAGGTGTTATCTCTCTTAGATTATATTTGACCAAGTTGTTTGTGGATAAGGTCCGAGGAGCTGAGGAAGATCGAGGTTACATGGAGACGAGAAGCTTGGAGCAGCTCGTTAAGAGAACTACTTCCAACTGAAGAGAGTGTAGTATAGTTTAAATTCAACTTTAATTCATTATTCTTGCCTATCAAGTTGTAATAATTAATTGTCATTTATAACAATTCTCGATTCAGAACTTGTACGTGTAAACAAAAACTTTAGACTATTTTATTTATGGTGATGTGTCGAGACTTGTTTCACTCTTTTGATTTAAGAGTAAGGCTCAAGTTGAGTGGCTGAAGTTTAAGGACAAGCACACGTCTCTTAGAGCTTACTTAGGTACTATTTGTGATCGAGTAACTTAGGCCACATCAAAATTGATTCATTTAAATATACATACCTTAGCATGTTTGATTAGCTCAAATTTAACTCAATTCTTCATCGCTAATAGAACTTCTGCTTAGGTACGATTTTTTATCCACTTGCACCTCATATAGCTAGATTTCTAATTTATATCGAGCATCTCACATGGAGAGTGATGTGAGTCACTATAAGTTTCTTTAAACAGAGCATTTATCATAGATTCTCCACTTGCATTCAACTTTCTCAAAACCCTCTCTTGAGTTTTTATAACTTAGGTTTAAAAGGAATCCGAGCTTACAATTAGGCATATACTTATTGTGCCCAGATTAACAAATCAGTGATAACCAAGTCTAAAATTGGGATTATTACTGCAAGTTGATCGAACTAACTTGGAATAAAATTGACCTTGTCTTACGAGAGAGTAATACCCTCATTGCTCGCAAGTACTTACCTCCATATAGAGTGGGTGAGGAAGCATCCTTAAAGATAGAGTCCCAAACCCTGGACATGCACCTTAAGCCTTCTTTTCTGACTTTTGAGGATTGTGAGCTGAAAGTGCTCGCCTCTGATTATAATTAATATTTTGGTTGTGTAAGTCTATTAGTTCCTTTAAGGGTGTGATATAACCAGATAGTCCGGGTAAATCAACCTTTTAATTGATGACTAATAAAAGCACCATTAGACATTAGAGAGACACTCTGTGAGTAGTGCACTTTAAAATTGTTTTATCAGCAATAAAATTGACAAAGTAATCGGTCGGACTCTTGCAACCTTCATGTATGAAGTTGGTGAAAAACGGGTATTATATTGTGCTTGTATTGTGTGAGTTCATACATTGCACACTCAAGTGCCTTCTCATGAGATTAATCTATTAAGTCATAATCATGCTAATTACATATCCATTTGACATCGAAGATGGATACTTGGAGAGAAGTTTGTTTGGACTTCGCGAACCTCTCATTGAAATCCTCAAATATCATGTATTCTGATGTCCATGATACACCACTTCGTGGACCTCCATGGACTCAAGTTGACCCTCTTCTTGAGTTTAAGTTCACTTCCTTATTAGGGAATGATCACACACCGATCAATCCCTTCCTTTCTTCTTTTCACACCAAGGAAGACCTTGACTTGGTGAGATCGATTTGATTTCAACATCTTCTTCTAATCTCAACATGTTTTCTTATGAAGGTGACTTCGAAGATTCGGTAGTTATGATGCCTATAAAGAAGCATCCAGAGAAGGAGGATCGTGATGATCCCTTGCAGGCTATTTTATCAAACTAGATGTAGCTGAGCAACAGAGTGCTTTAGTAAGAGCACATATAGGTCAGTTGAATGTGGGAGTTGATGCACCAATAGAACCAGCGTATAATATGGGATTATATCAGAATCTCAATTGGTTGAGTCCATCTACAACAGATGTAGAGTATGAGTTGAAGCCTCATTTCCTTTCCCTACTACCGAAGTATAATGGGAATGCTACCGAGGAACTTTATGCATTCCTAAGAGACTTTGAGTTAATATATGATAACCTTAGACTTTATTTTAATCTATGATACCTTAGGCATCCTAGAGTTAGTCAAGACTATATTAGATTTAAAGCTCTTCCTTTCGACTTGGGAGATAAGGTAGATTATTGGTAGAAGAACCTGGTGGTAGTTATAACTGCCTATACTTAGTTTAAGGCCCTATTTAAAAATAAGTTCTATCCTCTTAGTTGAATAAATCAAATGCAGACTTGCATCACAAGGTTTACCAACTACCTAATGAGTTGTTTTGTGATACTTAGGAGAGCTTTAAGGAGTTACTGCAGAAGTGTCCCTGCCATTGTATGGAGAACACTATCCTGATTCAGGCTTTATTCAATGGTCTCACCCCTGAGATGCAGGGGTTAGTGAGTGTTGCCTATAGAAGCAGCTATACATCCAAGGGAGTGAATACCACATCGAAGGTATTCGAGCACACATCTACTTGGCTCACACTCTAAGAATTGGAATAAAGGCACACAAGTACTGAGATTGAACACCACGTGATGACTCATCGTTGTGCCAAGAAACATGTCTTCCAACCATCGCAACTACTAAACAATGGTTGGGATCGGGTCGTCTAAGCTCCTACCCGAGGCCTCGAGAGTGCATGTCCCTCCCTTGACGGCCACTACTGCACTACCCACATTCCACCTAAGATTTAAATCACCGCGACATGGACAAAAACTCAGCAGGAAAGGCATCCACTGACACAAGATGTAACTATATAGATATGGGCATCCCCTCATAGTTATTCAATTCGATGCTCATGATGCTCTCAACTCGCTGAGGCTTATCACATCTATATTTGCTTAATTCAACTCATAATCGACCCATTTCCATTTTTTCAACCCATATCCGTTATTTTATGTATTTAACATATAATATAAGATCCTAGATGATTCTACATCTTTTTAGGATCTATTTTCATCAACATTTGATTCATTTGTCTCCACAGTCCCAGAATGATCGATCATCTAACTTTGATGATCAATCAATACTCTGATCGAACACAAAGAAACTATGATCTATTATTTTGGGGTCAAATGATCGATCACTCATTTGGCATGATCGATCATCCACTTTGTATGATCTATCATACCTGGACAGTGGTCAGTTTTTTCTTCGACGACGTCCACGAAGTTACTCCGATCATGAAACAAATCAAACTCCTTTATTCATACTGTATCCACATTACGAATATACAATTATCTTTTCCACGCACCTAGCCATTCAACGGGAAATCGCAAAAAGGTTAATGCGATATGAAATGGGTTTCGACATAAAACTCGTTAAAACATGAAATCCACACCGCCAACGTATTCTAAACACTATACGCAACTTATGGTGTGAAAACAACGTTGATCTTATAGCAAAAGGATGGTGAATTCTGTACCTATAGGAAACAGTGTGCTCGGGTGTTCGGTCGATAGTCGGAAAATCACTCCAACGGCGGAGCTTCAACAAGAGGTAGGATTTCATGCAAAGTGGTTAAGTGGTCTAACCATTTAGGCTCAACCCTCTCTTATATAGCGGTTCATCCTTCGAAGGATCATGTTCGGATCCGTATCCAAATTGTTGCAGCCAATCCATATTTTGTGTGTAATTCTCACGTACGGACTCCAATTTCGACGTTCTTGAACTCGTTGAAAAGGTTTCGACGAACACTACAAAATGGTGTGTTCATTTACCTGATTTGATTATTGAATCAGAGCAAAATTTAGGGAAAATATTGGATCTTAACATAAGAGATCTCACACCATGGTACCGGATAACGTTTACATCAGACTTGTCAACTTCCAAAATAAAGGATGAAGAATCCAAGATTGTTACAAAAAAAAAGGGCAGAAGTTTTTCCAACAACATCCCATCAGGTTTGACAGATAACCGAAAGAAGCCAAAAAAAAGTACACCAGTAATTTCTATTTGACGAAATCCATCATCAAGATGAAGCGAACCAAAAAGTCCCAGACCCAAATTTTAGAGTCCTAATCATCATGTTTTCAAGAATTTGAGATGGAGCAATGTTCGATAATTTCTTTCATCTTCGTCCTTAGGCTCATCCATGGAGTTTCCAGACAATCATTATAGTTTCAAGGAGAAACGTTAGCATGTTTGGTAATTGGGCTGGGTTGGGGTATCCTTATGTGAAGAGTAGGGTTGGCTATTGAGTCACGGCTCGATGAGTCAGGCTCGGGCTTAGCTCGACAAGGGCTCGTGAGCTTAGCTTATTAGACCATTGAGTCGAGCCCGAGCCAGATTCTTGGGCTTGATAACTTAACAAGTCGGGCTCGGCTCGGCTTGATAATTCAATAAGAGGCTCGATAAGGAGAATATATATATATATATATATTGTATTTGTGAAATTGTAATGATTGTTTTAATTTGTATTAGTTTTGCAACATTGTGAATGGTGGACTATGTGTTTATGCGGTTTATATAACGACAATATTTGGTAGATTATGTTGTAGACTTGGATTTTCTACACTTATCTATGTTAATCTAGGTTATAATTAGGTAATTAGTATTTTTTTCTTTTTTATTAGCAAAAAAATATTACAATATATATTATAATTTAACTCTTATATGCAACTTGGATGTTGGCTTGCTGATAAGGAAGACAGTTTTCAAAGAGGAGGTTGCGAGTTCGAGCCAAGGTAAAAACACTTTTCCACCAAAAAATGGCTATTTTCCTTAAAACCTTGCTCGATAACGGGTTTGACTCGAGCCTTATCGAGCCTGAGGCTGGGCTCGAACGAGCTCGAACCCGAGCCCGAGCCAGGGCCTGGCTCGGCTCGTTGAGCTTGATAGCCAACCCTAGTGAATAGTAGCTGGTTGGGGGGTTGGAGAGGGTTGGAATGATAAATGTAAAGTGATGTGACATTGATTATGTGTTACATTATTTTTTTAATGATTATAATATGTTTTTTATATTATTTTTTATTTGAATGTAGTTAAAAAATATTATAACAAAGAAATTGTACGATCCATACAACTAATTCCAACGCATTAATGCAAGGATAGAGCAGGAGATATGCCAGATTATCCCAAGATAACCTGACAGCCAAACAGAAGTGTAACTTTGGACATTGGGTTGAGTACTCATCGGGTTCGTGGATATCGACTCGAACCTGTTGGTTTTGGATAGGACTATGTATTTTTTTAGAAAAAAGATACAATTTATACTAAAAAGGTTAGCCTCATTAGTAAACGGATTCGGATATTTAAAATTTAAACTTCTAATTAGATTCAGCTCGATATATCATTTTAAAGAAAACAAAACCAACATACATCCTTAAATGGATTTTAACATTTTGAAAAAAGATATGACTATATAACCCTTGCAATTGGTTGATTGATAATAATCAATTACTCCATATCACTCGTAAAGAAAAGATTTCGATTGGAGATATACATATGTTCATATTATCATCGTTCGCTGATCTTGCGATTATTTCTACAAGTTAATTCCAATTTACTTGCTATACAAAGTTGAACTTATTATCAAGGAAGATATACATATGTTCGTATATAGGTTTAACTCCTATATGCCGAGTTGGATTTTGTATGTAGCTAAATGGATCAACTTGACTTGGATGTGATGACTTACCTTAGATGAAGGGAATAAATGTTGCATTTAAAATAATGTAATTATTTAACTTGGTAAACCTATATGCAATTGCATTGGATTAACAGTTTAATTTAAACTGAGAAACCAAATGATTTTGGAGGGAAGTTGAGAATTCTTAAATTTGAAATAAAGAGAGTTTTGGTGGAGTTTTAGTACCACATCTATTAGTTATAAAACTCCTATAGCAATAGCAGAGAGAAGGAATGTAGTACCACACATGAACACGTGGAGGCTTTGCCCCATCTCCGGTTTGGGTTCAAGAGGAGTCAATTCGGAACTCCTATATATATATATATATATATATATATATATATGAGTTCACACCCTAAACTCCTATAGCAATAGCAGAGAAGAGGAATGGAGTATCACACGCATACGTAGAGGCTTCGACCTGTCTCCGGTTTGGGTCCAAGAGAAGTCAATTCGAAACTCGATAATTTTGATGCGAGTTTCATTTTGTAGATCGAATAAATTAATCTGACTTGACCCAACAACTCAGACTTAGCCTTCATTTCAGAATCTGAAGAGGCGCTCGATGAGGGGCATTCTCGGAAACCAAAAGGTCGTGCGATAAGCCTTCTTAAACCCTTCCCCAGATGTCCTTTTCTTCACACACAAGAAAATCTTTCTCCCTCTCTCGCGACCTCTGTTCTTCCACTACAAGGTAACATTCTTCTCTTCTCTCGGTTGCAGTTCTCTGAGGTACTTTCGAGGACGATCTCGTCAGTATGCACCAACAACAATCGTGCACTATTTTTTTGAGAGCAGATCACCAGTACCCTACACATCGGTATTGTAGGGCAATATCTTCTTCAAGGAAAGTACATTACATATACTCTTTAGTGATCTCTGATCTAATATATTTACTGTCTTGTTTCCTGCAATTGGTTTTCTCTTTTGCCTTTAGCAGGTTTTACCCTAATATGATGTATCAATGTTTTAATATATTCCTGCATGCATTTTGTAATTGTGATATGAATCATAAATGCATGATTATAATCGTGTTAATCTGTGATGCATTATTATTTTCATCTGAATTATTATTATTTTTTGCATACACTGTTGATTCTGATAACGATAATATTAGAGAAGATATCAGAAATCATAATTAAAAATATGTCAGATACAATGTTTAAATCGAGGGTAGATATGATCGGGATGTCTGAAAAATTCAGTGATCAGAATTTCAAGTGTTGGCAATAATGCATGAAAATCTGGTTAACCAACATTGGATTAATCTCGATGCTTGAAACTGAATGCCCTACAGTGGGAAAGGAGAATCTCTCACCCGATAGCCAGAAGGCGTAATCTGTTGATGAATATCCATTTCATTACCTTTATTCTTTCATTTCGACCTTAAATCCCTAGCTAAATGCATGTATATAGTATTAATTTGTACAAAATAACATTCAATAATTGACTAAAAATACTGTATAAATATATATAATTTTAAAATAAAAGAATAAAGGAAAAGAAAAGAAAAGGAAATGAATTGTCAAAGACACTGAATGACCCTAGACCCCGAGACCAAGGCAAAATTGACTTGATCGACAAGGACTAAAGTAGGGGAAGATATGGCACTCAATTGTACAGAAAACACACTAAAACCCTAACTTTTATTCCTCAATAAATATCCATTTGAGTCTTATTTTATTTTCCAATTTTTATGCCTCAAATAATAAAATCATAAACATGAAAGTTGTACATAAAATACATAGAAAAATACAAAATTTATGTCACAAATAAAATAATACACAGTATATCTGAGACACTCAAAATAAAAAGCCATAAACAAAACTTTACAGACATGTATCTCCTCCATACAGACTCAAAATTAACCAAACTTACCTTTATTGTTCATAAAATTTAATTATCTATTTAATGGAGATAGTTTTCTTAAAAATAGAGTTAAGATGCAAAAGTTGACTTTTAGGTCCCTATTACTATATACTTATATATAATATTCAATATATTCATTCTTTGTATTTTTGACCTTCTTATATATTTATATACTTGTAAATATTATTGAAATTACATTAAAAATATAAACACAAAATAGATACATGAAAAATACATAGCAATAAATATTGTAGTACAATTTATATGTAAACTATACCTATATAATATATACCTATATTTATTTAAGTAAATAAATAAAATCATAAAAATAAACTAAAAATATGTATATATGTATTTAAACGCATTATAAATATATAAAATTTGTGTACATAATAATAAAATATAAAATGCCAAATACAAATAAAAAACCTAAAATATAGGTAAATATACCCATGTATACATATGCAAATATTAACACTTTATAAATATGCTTATAAAAATAAAAACATACATGAAATAGTACATAAAATAATAAACATTTTTTATGTTTTGACTTTTATTTAATAAATTTATTTAATATTTTGTCAATTTTACAAGGAAATTTTCACTTGGAATTATCTGGTTGGTCCATGTGGACGAACAAGATGCATCATTTTATTGACCCAGCGAGTCAACTATACAACCTTTGCCCCCTTCCTGTCAGAACCCGTGACCCTCGACCCTTCTCCATTTTTTGGCCATGACTCGCTGCTCGAAATGCCCCGATTCCTTCACCGATCATCTTCTCCATAATCTCCCCCTTCTCGCTAGCATCATAGACTCCGCCAATCACCCTACCCTTCACGCAATCGAGCTCCCCTTTCTTGCCAAAATCTTGTGCGTAAATAACCCCCCACACCGACCGTTTTGTTTTTTATACCCGTTTTTGCATGTAACCCCACTAGGAACCATAGGGTTGAGAGATCTTGTTGATAGCAATTTCCTCCCCTCCTTGTCGACATGGTGAAGGGTCGATTCTTGGTGATTTAGGACATCATTGGAGCACCTCCGGTGAGGGACCCTCTGCTCCCTGCTTCACATGTACGAGCTATTTTCCTTTAGCATTTTCATCGCATTCCATTTCCTTGCCGTAATTTAGCCTTTAATTCAGGTATTTAATCATTAGGTTAGTTTCATTTAAGATTTTGTGTTTGTTGGAGCCTTAAGATCCAGCTCAAAATCATTGTGACTTCCTTGTTTTCTATCCACCATTTCACCCTATTTTCGTTCTCATTGTCTTCTTCGTAAATCCCAAAACCACCCTTGATTATGCAAGAATCAAGATCTGACGAGCTTCCTCCATCGCCTACCACCGGATCTCATTCATACCGCTTGTTCATCGTGCTTCCAGCATCAACAGATGGTCGGGAGTGACCATCTCTTGTTCCTCTGTCGTTTTGTGCAAGAACATGAGCCTGGCAGACACTTGGAGCGAGGTTCGAGGCCCATCATGCACTTACAAGAAACCTTGAGCTCCAGGATCCTATCGATGAGTCCCTGACCTTTTTGATGCCATCTGCTAGTGTGGCATACCACTGCAAAACTACTGAGCTCATCGGTGAGGAGAAAGCACATCAGACATGAAGAATTTGACGCTCGAAGGTCGGGGAAGAACACCTTCTTCCCCGTTCTTCCATCGACCTCTACCCCCTTGGATTAAAGGTACAACCCAGATCTAATCTGGGCCGCTCGTTTTGAGGTGAAGTGGTACTCCCTCGATGTTGTTGATCGTGCGTGAGTGGCTCCATGTGGCATGCTCTCCGTCGCTGGATCGCCCCTTTATTGGGTAATATACATAAGCCCCCACCGCTCTTTTGTATTTTGTATTTGTTCATGTAAATAGTAACTTCAATTTGAAAACTTTTGTAAAAATTATTAAGGACTCCTTGTACTTCCAGGATATTACATTGAGGTCCTCGCTCCTCACATGTTGCGCCATTTGAGGTATTGTACATTTTGCAATAAAGTCTTGCCAAGTTTAATTATTTATTTTTAGACTCAATTTGTAATATACATGTTAACTTTTGAGGATAATTTCACGTAGACCTTTGCTCATTATTTTTATTACAAAAATACCCCTTATAGGCTTGTATTTTTATTTATGTTTCTATATTTTTCTTAAATAGCTTATGTGCTTGTCAATTAATGGGAAAATCATGGTAGATGCTTGACCTGATGATTATTCATGCCAACATTTTTATTTTAGCATTTATTACATTTTCCTATTTTCTAAAATTCAATTAGGAGCTATTTATTCTTTGTCTGAACCTAAAAATACAAAAAATATAAAACTAACTTTAAAAATTCCCAAAAATTTATATACTACATATTAATTTATATTGTACATTCAAATAAACAATCATAAAAAATATCGACAAAACCTTAAAAAACTTAAAAAAAATTAGTAAAAATTCTTTAAAAATTCAAAAAATAGTTTCTGCTCTATATTTTTATTTATATTATATAGTATATATTAAAAATAGTTTTGGGTATTTTTGAACTTATTTTTTATTTTTAACACACAAAACAATTTACCCTATATATTATATTAATTGTTTTAGTTTATTATTACATTAATACATAAAAATTGATAAAAGTTATATAAAAATCACATATATAGAGAAAAATATTAGAAACACAAAAATAATGTATTTTCTGAATTTTGATTATATTTCTCTATATTTGTAATTCTAAAATCTTTATATACTATATACACTTTATAATACTTATATATATATTAATTATTATCATCATTATTATTTATAGATTATCTATTTATTTAAAACCTTTAAAAAATAAAAAGGATTGTTCCTTATATATATGAATATTTATTATAAATCCTTATGTATTATTTATCATATCTATATTAATATTACTACTATATATATGCAATATATCTTCAAAAAGTAAAACAAACTAAAAATTTGCAAAATTCAAAAAAATAAAAATTTAAAAAATCATATGATCATAAAAACTACAAAAAATTAAAAATCATAAAAAATATAATTAAAACCTACAAAAATAAAAAAGTGAAAAATACACAAATAATTATTATTGATTTTCCTGATTGATAATAATTATACCTATCCACATTTGCTCTTAGTGGTTCGACCCCTACACTTGCTTTCTATACACATTTATTTGTAGTGTATGATAAATTTCACCCCGCATCTTATTTATTATTTTATCTATATCACGGGTTGATTGTTTGTCTTATTTGATTGTTCATGTTTCAAGTACTCCGAGATCAACCACCACTACAATTGCCGGATCTGACTTGTCGAACACCGTAGGCCCTCCAAGACCGAGTGTTAGGAATCCATGTTCAGTCAGTTCAACAAAATGGCAGTGTTGTTGGAGAGCAATGCTTAGGATATTATACTTGTGCATATTAGCTATCATATATCTCTATTGTTATTTCTTTTTAAAATAATTGTTTATCTGTTTTGAGCTATTTCTTTGTTGACTTCTTTGCGAGGACCCGCTATGCGAGGATGATATTTTAGGAGGCTGAAGTTGCCAAGCATGGCAGTGACTTGCTTTCATCGTTGTGCAGGTAGGAGAGAGCAAGAAGGAGACAAGGAGATAATTTAGAGGAGCACATCTTAGCATAGATTTTATGTCCTTTTTGTGTGTGTGAGAGAGAGAGATAATTATTGAATTGTAATAATACATGGATAGGACACTTGGACATTCAAACTATTGTGGGCCTTCTTTACCAAGTGTCTTTTCACCTGGGGACCCGCTAGGTTTTTATTGCATTTTCTTTGCATTCTACATTTTATCCTTCCTATTTTCCATTTGCTTCTATTGTTTATGAATTTTGTGTTTCCGCCTTTATTTTATTTGTTTGATGAGAATGGGCCATTAGATTTTATGACTTGCTTGATTGAGTAACTTAGGTCCGCAACCCTAATATCTGCATGTGCCTATAGTTTTTGCTTTTGGACCATAGTCAAATTAAAATTGTTCTTCACATTAATAGCAATTCCTGCTTAGGATAATTTTACTGGCTTGCATATTGCATGTAGTGTAATTTAAATTTATGTTTTGCATCCCGCATGGAGAGATTTGAGAAGCGTTGTAACTCTTCTAACTGAGCATGCATCATTTGACACAATTGTGAGTTCTCCATCATAGTGTCACTTGCACGTCTTTTTCATCTTCTCTTTTGTATCACTTAGGATTTTTTACAAAAATACAAAAAAAAATCATTAAGCGAATTATTCTTGAAAAAAACTCAAAAAGTGAAAATTCCAAAAATTAAAAAAAGGGGACTGCTAATAAGACTTGGATCCAAAATAAAATCCATAAGGGATATTCATTGTATTGGGTTCATAAAGGCCACATTATTTTTAGGTACACATCAGACAAAGTGAGGCATGGTCCTAGGACATAGGGCCAAAATCTCCGCCTGGGTACTACCTTGTTGTTGACCGGATTCACAATGTATTAGCGCTTCTATCGTACGTGGACGAGTTGGGATTCGTCTGCTTGCATACTTAGTATGAAGTATGGAGCTTAGGACATCGCATCACGGGGGTGTAGTCTCATCATTCCGCGTCCAATCGTTTTGCCTATCGACTTCCTCCTCTATTCTTTGGCTGAGTAGTGGATATAGGCCTAATAGTAAGGATTCTCTTAAAAATTACAGGCTACATGTTACAAAGAAAGTGGGAAGTACAAGATACTTTTCTAGCAGTACTCACTCTCATATAGTGCTAGTGATGAATCTCCATTTCATTACCTTTATTCTTTCATTTTGGCCTTAAATCCGTAGCTAAATGCATGTATATATCATTGCTTTGCCAAAATAAGCATTCTGTAAATTGTACAAAATACTATATAAAATATTGTATAAATATTGTATTAATTCTAAAATAAAAGAATAAAGGAAAGAAAAGAAAAGAAAATTAAATGAAGTGTTAAATACAGTATGTGATCCTAGACCTCGAGACCCAAACATCATGATGCCTTGGTCAACAAAGAATAAAGATAGGGGGAGATTGGGTGGCCAATTGTATAGAAGATACATTCAAAAATCCTAAGATTCATAGGCCAATAATTACAGTTTGGGGTCTATTTTATTTTATTATTTTTACACCTCAAATCAATAAAATTTGAACACCAATATTATACATAAAAATACAAAAAATATAAAATTAATTTCACAGAAAAATATGCATAGTGTGCCCGGGATGCACATAATAAAAACCCACAAAGAAAACTTTGCAGACATGTATCTTCTCCATACTATATCAAAATTGACTAAAATCACCTCTAATTGTATATAGCTTTTAATAATCTATTTAATGAAGGCGGTTTCATCCGATCTAGAGTTAAGATGGAAAAGTTAGGTTTTGGGCTCCCATTGTGCAATATACCTATATATTATATCCAATATATTTATTATTTATATTTTTCAAATTCTGTTATTATTATAAAGTATATATATTATTTAAAATACATGTATATAATTAAAATAAAATAGAACCATTAAAATAAAATTAAGATACATAGATGAAATATACCTATATATACTAGTAAAGAATACATTCATAATTAATTAAGTGTGTAAATAAACTCAATATAAGAAACATACCCAAATATGTAATTAAATAAATTATATATATTATTTTTAAATATTAATAAAATATATAATAGAAATTAATAATCAAATACCTAAAATACATGTATATTTTCCTATACTTATACATGTAAAGAGTAACCTATAATAAGTGATATTGAAAAAATAAATAAAAATCATATTTAAATACTACATAAAATTTAAAATATTTCATGTTTTGACCAAAAAGTAAATAAATTATTTGATATTTGTTATTATCTTAATAAGGGATTTATTAATCCTTAATTTTTTATTGGTCCATATGGACCAACCAGAGCGCGCAGACTGTTGATCCAACGTGTCAATTGTTTGACCCTCCACCTCGCTTATGTCAGGCATCTTCACCTACCCATGTTCTCCAAATTCTCATGCATGCCCCTTACCTCCATCTTCCTCGAGACAACCACCAACCTCTAGCCTTGACCATCCTTCCCATCGCCCACTCCTTAGATTCCATCAACCCTCGTCTTGGCTCCAGCCACTTTTCCATCCTTTTGGTCAGAATCCATGGATATAAATAAACCCCTCCAGCCTTCGTTTCCCTTTTGATCTCTCTTCAGCCATGGCAACCCTCTTAGGAGTATCCTGTTGAGTCCTTGGTGACAGTAGTCTTCCGCTTCGGTCATTTGGGGCGTGGATAAGGTGGTGGAGGAGTTGATCCACGTCCGGTGATGAATACTCATTCATCACTCTTTATTCTTATATTTTAGCTACAAAAACCTTTGCAAATACATGTAGATATTTGTAAATACAAATAATTATCAAAAGCATGCATTGTGTAAAAACTAATAATTAGCCTGTTTTTGTGCAAAAATAAAAGAATAAAGATTAAAAAGAAAAAGAGGAAATATTTAGAATAAATATTGAGCAACCTAACCCAAGGGAGGGCTCAGCATGGGCCTGACCGCATAAAAGCCAAAGTAGAGGGAGATAGGGGCTCATGTGTGTAAATAGACCTGTAAATAAATAAATATATTTTCCTCTAAAAATAGAATAAAAGTGGTTTGTATAGATTGTATATATTTGTAAATATAAAAATCAAAACAAAAATAGAAAAATCAAAAAGAAAACAAAAACAACCAATTGTGCATATTCATCATGTATATACAACCACCCTTATATTTATTTCACCTTATAAATAAATAAATTAAAATTCCAAAAATTTTGTATATATTTTATCTTTTATGTTGTAAATAAATAAAATAAAAACAACAAAAACAAAAGCAAAATAAAAAGAATAAAATTAAAAACTAAAAATCACATTGTATATATACCATGTATATATATGCACATATCTATTTATTTAACCATTGTATATAAATAATAAAAATAAAATAAAAATACCTTTTTATTCCTAATTTTATACTATAAATAAATAAAATATAAAATGGGAATAAAAATGTATAAAAATAACAAATTAAAAATCAAAAATAAAAATCTTATATTGTATATATACCTATATATAGCTCTACTATGTAAATACCCTATTTTTATTTCAAAAAAATAATTAAAAATCACAAAAAATAGAAAAAATTAAAACAAACATTTTTTATGTTTTGAGTTTTTAATAATTCAGCCATTTCCTATTTTTAATTGATTTTACAAATCTTTTTGACGTGGCCTTCTCTGATTGGTCCACGGGGGAACGTTGACCCCCCGGTCAACTCCCTCCTGTGGACCACTTCCCTCGGATCTTGAGTAACCGACCCGACTTCCCCATTTATTCCACACTCGATCCGACCTCCAGACACCCAAACCCATGGTCCTAACTACACCCCAATCATCCGGGAACCTCGCTCGATATCGTGCCTAGGGGTCCGTGCTCCATCGAGCCGGACCCGAGCCATTCTTCCCGGACCTTACACCATATAAAATCCGAGCTTCGCCACCCATTTCCTCATCTTTGGCTCGTCATTTCTCCACCCAGTGACCTCCATCATCCTCGCGAGAGTGACAGCTCGCCCCGGTGGTGTAGCAGAGAGGCAGAGGGTGCTCGAACCACTGATCCGGTGAGCTTACGCCACCGTGCTCCACCTGAAGGAGGAGCTCGAGCCTCGGGCCTCGACGACCCGCGAGGCGATGACCCAGAGCAAGCCCAGCTCACGCACATTCGATTCCTCCACCCAGGTAGACGTAGTTTCCTTTCTTTTTCGTTAATTTCGCATTACGCCCAATTCTCGCCGTCGCCGTTCACCTCCGATTCCGGCCACCTCCACCGTAGTTTCGATCATCGGACCGCACCATCACATTCGCCTCTCCTTCGCGCACGTTCTCCGCCCTTCCACTGAACCCAGCTCGCACAGGAGCTGGGATTTTGAGCTCCACCGTCTACACCTCGCCGGAGCTCGACCGCCCCATCGCACCTATCACTGTCACCCTCTCTCACAGGGTCGAGGCACTTTGCCCTCGACCCGCGAGCGTTCTGCTGTGTTTTGCAGGTCCAATCGAGCCCATCTGAGGGCCCGACCATCCAGGTGCAGGCGCTCGACCTCCGCCGACCTCGCCGGAGCTCCCCAGAGCTCCGTCGAGTCATCGGAGGCCGCCATTTGAAGTGGAAGGCCAGCACGCATCTTCTCCGATCTTTAGTGGCCCGCGAGGAGGACGCCAGAGCACACACGGGCCCGGCGAAAGTCATCGGCCTCCAGTTCGTCCACCATCCTTCCCTGCCGTCCGATCGACCCCAGGCTCCAGTTTAGATCCTGACCGACCATCTGAGGAGCTTCCAGCACCGTCCGATCTTTGGAGGAGCGATCTGGACCGGTCGATCATCGAGGTTTAGACACAGAGCCTCACGTCCATTTGATCTCCCATGTGGCGAAGCCCTGGCCGTTCGATCAGCCGAGGATTCCAGCGTTGGGCGCCACCCGTTCTCAGTCGTCGATCAGCACACGTGGCGCCCATCCGACGGCCTACTTAATAAAGGGTAAATATTCCCTTAGGCCCTTAGCTTTAGCTTAGTTTAGTTTTAGTCCTGTAAATATTTTTAGCATTTTATTTGCGTTAGGAAAATTGCACTTTGGACCTTATCTTTTCTGCTATTTGCATGTATACCCCTGCCTGTAGTGTGTCACGTGCATCGACACGTGTTTGTCTGGGATATTTGCATACTTAGCCTTGTAGTTCTGGGTTGTTATTGAATGAATGAAATGTTTTAGAAAATTGCAGATATGCCCCTGTGAATGATTTTTATGCGCATGTGCGTTTATTAGTGGGTTATTTACATCGAAGCCACTGGACTTTTAATATTTGTTATTAAATAGTCCAGGAACTTTGTTTCTTTGCAATTAGGTCCCTGTGTGCCCCATACACGCGCCTCGCACGTGACTTCTTGGGATTTTCGCACCGGACCCCCTGGAACTTCTGGTATTTACGTACAGGTCCCTGTGCACTATACCTAGGTTTTGATTTTGAATAAAATATCAAACTCACTCCAAATTCAATGAAAATTGGAAACATGGCTCCTGCCATGTTGTAAAATTTTCTAGAATTTTTGGAGACATTTTTGCTTTTATTTGCTATTTTTAAAAATTCAAAAACAACCTTTTTCTTTACTGTCTGACTTGAAAAATCACAAAAAAATATTAAAACTCATCTAAAAATTATAAAAAAAATTCGTTACTATGTGTTTTGCTTTGTTTCATTTTCTAACCAATTTTGGTCATTTTGCATTATATAAAACCCATAAAAATTACAAAACACTAAAAACCTCATAAAATTCTAATAATTAATTTAAAAATCTAAAAATAATAAATCTGGTGCCTTAATTTTCCTTAGACCTTCTAGTTTATAAGAAAATTACCTTCAGCAGCTAACAAGGCCCTTTTGCATTTTAAATTGGCCTTTTACTCCTGACTGGATAGTACCTTAATTTCCCTGCCTTGTTTTATTTTTAGAAAATTAAATAAAAATCAGAAAAATACCAAAAATTACCCAAAAAAGTAAAAAACATAAAATACATAAAAACATTTTTATTTGAATTTTTGAGTGATTTTTGATGCATTAAATAATTGTTTGTATTGGCTTGTTTCTTTGTTTTCTTTATTTCTTTCATTAATTAAAAATCCAAAAAAATTTATAAAAATTAAAATCCACCAAAAAACACTTGTCTTTTATTTTATTTCTTTTTTAGACTACTTCGTAGGCCGCAAGGCCATCACGTGCTCCCTGAGTCCGACCCTAGTCGCTATACCAGGCTAATCTAATAGCTAGGACCGCTATCGTATTTCATTTGATTTTGCTTGATTTTGGTGGTCTGCTTTACATTTTCTTGATTGGCCGATTGATTTCTGAGATCCGGGTTGCAACGACCCTTGATCTATTTTCTTTCACCCACGTATTGGTGATTTTTCGGTCATCAGAATGGCGCCGTTGCTAGGGAGCACGACTTAGTAGTTTTTCTTTTTATTTTTCATTTTCCTTTTGTTTTCTTTTTCACGGCTTTCCGCGGCTCTTCTTGAGTCCGCGACTTTTCACAGCTTTTTATTTTTCTTTTATTTTTCTTTTATTTTCTTTTATTGTATTTTCTTTTCTTTTTGTTTTTGATTGATTTTGTTTGTTTATTTCCTTAGTCATTTCTGCACATATACCCCTGTTTTATTTCTTGTTTATATTTAATTATTATTCTTGGTTTGACACTTGTCTTCTTTCTTGCGAGGGCCCGAGGACCGAGGCGGCAACTTTCAAGAAGCCGACGCAACCGCGGGACTTGGAGGCGGCTCCCTTCTGCACGGAGCCACAGGAGAGCGTAAGAGAGAGGCTGAGTGGGCGACGATTAGCTTAGTCTTTTATTTCTGTCATTAGATCTGTTGTAATAATACAGAGACAGACTGTGGACTTGGACTTGGACTTTTTAGCGGGTCTGTTTCGCCGAGCACCGGTGTGCTCGGGGGACTCTTAGGATTTTCGCGGCTTTTTCGCGGTTTTGTTTTTCTTCGCTGCCTTTTACGGTTTTACGCGGTTTTTCTCGAGCCCCTAGATTTAGGATTTTCTGTTTGACTGTGCCGTAATTAGTAGGATCCAAACACTTAATTATCTGCTTGCACCTATAGTTCGTTAATTGGATCTACTAATAAATCATTAATAAAAATAATTAACTCACTCCCTTCGAGCCTACGTGCCATAGCCTGCCCTGCCAAGCGCTGCTCCTGAACCCGATGTGTCGGGAGGAGGAGGGGTAGACCGAGACCGGACCCTTTGGCTTGAAGGACCTGTGACCAGTTAGACGGTTCTGTCGAGTAGAAATTGCCTGCTTAGGACTCGATTTTCACCGCTGCACCATATAGGTAGTTTTTTTCAGTCTTTACATTTCTGCGCGGATCATATTGCATGTAGAGTGCTGGAGACAAGTACGCCTTTCTATCTTTGCATGCATCATTGATTTCATCGTGCATCGGCTTTTTCGTCTTCTCCCCCCTGTTTTTGACTTAATAATCAGGAGAACCGAAAAATTCATTAGGCCTTTTATTTTTATTGAAAAATATTAAAAAGAAAAAAAACAATAAAATTGGGACTGTTTAAGCTATTGATCCTAAAAGACACCTGATCTAAAAAGTTGTCTTGGGGAGAGCAACCCCCTCATTGGTTGGTTTGATTGTGCGAGAGAGTGACCCGTACACTAGGTAGAGGCCTCCGGTGCTATTCCCGACTGATTACCGACTCTTTCGTGCGAGACAGTCGGTTGGGGGAGTATCGGGTATCCCAGCAGGTCACGTAATCGCTCTGATAGATTGCTTGTTCACCAAAATAAAATTGACTAGATAATTTGACCGAGCCTTTACGATCTTCAGCTCGCGTCGCGTTGGTGAACTGAGGAGTTTGTTTTCTGATCATAGTTTCTCCAGATCCCATCCGCCTTACTCGCTACATCACGATGATGGGTATACGATCTCTTAGGCAGCCTCTGGCTGCACCGCTTTCGGGCACGTCTACCCGTTCATCTAGGTTGGCTCGCGAGAGCTGAGACCAGCTCTCCGATCCCGAGTATGATTCCGCCCTGTTCCCCCTCAACCCCCTTTCTTTCGGTTCCGAGAGACCAGTGCCAGAGGAGAGATTAGCAGATTTATCGGCATCTGAGTTCGGATCATTTGATTTTGCAGACACCATGGCCGGCAGTTCCGATGATCGCAGTCGAGGTCCACAGCCTAAGCACTTTGTGTTGGACCAGGGTGTGATCAACTCCACCCTGATCGCCTCCCTCGAGACAGTTCAGCAGCAGTTGAGGGATCAGGGAGCGTTCATGCTTGATATGAGGAGAGAGATGGAGCAGATGAGAGCAGAGAGAGAGCAGCGGAGAGACGGGCCGAGGATCCCAGAGGATGCAGCAGCAGCAGCCGCAGCAGCCGCCGTCGCAGCGGCAGCCGCCGCAGCAGGAGCAGTAGAGCCACCGAGACCGATGCAGGAGTTGCACAACCCCGGATCGACACTGATGCATCACTGGGTCGTGCTACCAGCTATCGTGGGGGACTTCAAGTTCCCCCCAAACACCTTGCAGCTTCTTCCCCGTTTCCACGGGCTCGCCACCGAGGAGCCCCATCTCCACCTCCAGGAGTTCCTCATGATTTACAGTATTGTCCACGACCGTCAGGTGGACCAGGACACCATCAGGATGATTGCCTTCCCCTTCTCTTTGGCAGATAGAGCAGCCACCTGGCTGAAGCATCTGGGGAAGTTCGTCTACACTTGGGAGCAGCTCCGCACCGAGTACTTGCATAAGTACTATCCACTCGGGCGGACCAATGCCGCGAGAGCCCTTATCAGCAACTTCTCCATGCTCCCCAACAAGCAATTCCATGAGGCATGGGAGAGGTTCCGAGAGCTGACTGATCGATGCCCGCACCATGATATTTCCAAGCCCAACCTCGTGCAGAGCTTTTTCAGCGGGCTGACACCAGAGCTCCAGGGCTTGGTGAACGCTTCTTGTGGCGGGTCTTACTTTGCCAAGGATCACGACCAGGTCTGGGCCATCTACGAGGAGATGGCTGAGAACTATATGGTGATGTCCCAGACTCGGTTGTACACTCAGGGCAGACCCCAGCAGCCAGGACCCGTGTAGTACCAGAGGATCGCACGGGTCGACGCCGGTCCATCCAGTTTGTCCGCAGTAGCAGCAGCACAACCAGAGTCATCAGCTGCGGACATGGGCATCATTAGCGAGAAGTTGGATCGGATGGAGCTGATTGAGAAGAAGCAGTGCCAAGGCATCACTCAGATAGAGCAGATGGCACAGACTCTGAGCGACATGAAGACCCAGCTCATGTGTCTCCAGGAGGCACAGACGGCTTCCCAGCCCCGTCTTCAGTCGCGAGGCGATCATGGCAGCAACAGCTCGTCCCAGTGCTCCAGCTAACACCAGCAGCCCAGACAGGTTCACCTTGTACAGGCGGAGCCGTACCAGCAGCCACAACCTACCTACCAGTCACCACCATCTCCAGACTTGCAGATGGTGGTATACCAGCCTGATCAGCCTCTGGCAGTACTCTCGCCAGCCCAGCACAATGCAGAGCCGTTGATGGATGTCAACGGGATTTGGTATGACCGCCCTCAGTCCGGTATCTGACGAGACCATCCCGGATTCCGGTGGGGGACCGGAGGTACCCAGCCCCAGCAGTAGCCGTCAGGACAGGGAGGCCAATACGGCCATCACAGAGAGCACCAGTCGCAGCAGCAGCCCCCAGTCTACCCACCACAGCAGCAACAACAATCGTCTTATGGTCCTCGTCCCTATCAGCAGGGACAGTCTTGGAGGCGTGAGCAGCCTCACCAGCAGCAGCATCCACCCACTTACCCCTTTCAGCAGCAGCACCAATTCCAGCAGCCTCATTACCAGAGAGGCTACCCGTCGGACTCTCATGGTCCACCATACGAGAGCCCCTCCCTGGACGATATAGTCCGCCTCCTCACGGATCAGCAGGCTACCTTCAGACGAGAGATGGACGAGTTCTGCCAGGAGATGCAGGACATTGTGAGAGGGAAGGTCGCCATCCCTGCCCAGATCGAGCCGAACCCCAACAGCCTGAAGCGGAAATCTGAGCAGGTAGCTTACACTGAGTACGCCACTCCTAGTGATCCATTTGATGATATGTCTGCAGACCTTTTTGATGCTGATTTTGTCACACTTAGGAGTGGTAGGATGCCAGTAGGCGGCGCCTCGTCTGAGCCACTCCTTGAGGATCCACCCAGAGCGTCAGATGAGGAGGAGGAGAGCGGTACTGAGGCCGCTAGAGATGATGACGGTGGTACTTATGCCACCAAGGATGCTGATTCCACAGGCGGTGCTGAGGCCGCCAATTCACTAGTTGGAGGAGGTGGTACTGAGGCCACCCAGGATGCCGAGCCAGAGCGCAGTACTGAGGCTGCCAGTCTTCCAGTTCCAGTTGATCCAACCGATGGTGGTGCTGAGGCCACCCATACTTTTGTTGAGAGATCTGTTATTTTTCCCACTTCTGATGTATCTCGGAACTCTGTTGTGAATAAAGGAAAAGGTTTGGTTTTTTCTGGTCCTACTGTGGTGCGTGATGTATGTGCGGATCCGGCCGTCGAGCCGTCTAGACCTTTTCCTAGTCCTTCATCTGAGAAGGACCCAGTGATCCCCTTCCCTAGAGCCCTTCAGATGGGGAAGGGTAAGAAAATTGAAAATACGAAAAAAAGAGAGCAGGAAGAGTTCAGCCAGCAGATGATAGACCGATTTCACATATAGCTGACTCTTCAGGAGGCTTTGCAGCACATCCCCCTTCTTCAGCGTTCGTTGAGAGACAGGACTACAGTCAGGAGGAAGAGGAGGAACCACCACTCAGAGATCCATGTGCTGACGAAAGCCACGTGTTTCGCGATCCAGAACCGTCTACCGGCCAAGAGGCCAGATTCAGGAGCCCCTTATGTCAGATGTCACATTAGAGAGCAGAGGTTCGACCGGACTCTATTAGATGGCGGATCGTCGATCAACCTCCTTCCGGCAGCCCTTCTCGACCGCTTTGAGTTGGGCACTCTTAGATAGAGCAGGACAGTCCTTCAGTTTGCTGATCGATCTATCAAGAGGCCGAAGGGGTTGTTACAAGACGTTGTCGTCACTATTCAGGGCCTGCAATTCCCCGCGGACTTCGTAGTGTTGGACACGGAGATCCCTGATTCAGTGACCGATACCCCCATCATTCTCGGTCGTCCGTTCTTGGCCACAACCAAGGCGGTGACTGACCATGATAGCGGGAAGGTATACTTTCACGTCGAGGGCGAAAGTGTACAAATAGAGACGGTCGAGGACAGCCGAGCCAGAGAGAGATCATGCTCAGAGACCACTTCAGACACAGAGCAGCTGACAGAAGCAGGGCTAGACATCCACCAGGACTGTGATTTTGTGATCACCGACGATGAGGCAGTTTGGGCAAACCCAGCAGCACATGCCGTCCTCTCATTTTCAGACACCGCTGATGCAGAGATGATAGCAGAGGAGAGCTTGGAGAGCACATTCCTGGTCCAACATACTTCAGAGGCAGCAGAGCTAGTTCTCGACCGCGACACTGAGTTTTGTGATGATGGTGGTGTTGAGGCCACCTTGTGTGATGCAGATCCCTCAGATTCAGAGTCTGATTGGGCATATTGCAAGGATTACATGCCAGACCTGAGTTCCACTGAGCCTACATCTGAGGAGGAGGTAGATGCCGAGCAGAGTAGAGACAGTTCAGTTGAGCAGCCTTCTTCAGATCCAGTCTGTGAGAGTACGTTCTCATTCTCCCGGGCAGATTTGGCAGCATACACGCGGCTTCTTTCGAAGCCAGATTTGCCAGCACCCAGCTGTCCAGAGCTGAAGCTGCTCCCTACTTCGCTGAAGTATCGATTCCTTGCGGGTGAGCCTGAGATGTACCCAGTCATCATCTCTGCCGATCTGACTGGAGAGCAAGAATCCCGTTTGATGGGGGTTCTTGAAAAGAACCGCAAGGCAATCGGATGGAGCGTAGCAGATCTCCAGGGGATTAGTTCGACCCTGTGCTCCCACCATATCTATCTCGAGGATGGGGCGAAGCCGTCGCGTGAGTTCCAGCGGCGGCTGAACCCCAATCTGAGAGAGGTTGTCATGAAGGAAATCTCGAAATGGTGGAGCGCCGATTTTATCTATCCCATCTCTGACTCCAAGTGGGTCAGCCCCTTGCATGTGGTGCGCAAGAAGACGGGCATCACGACTGTGATCAGTGAGTCCGGAGAGGATATTGCTACACGAGTACCCACTTCTTGGCGGGTCTGCGTTGACTAACAGGAGACTCAACCAGGCCACCAAGAAGGATCATTTCCCCCTGCCCTTTATTGATTAGATCATTGAGAGACAGGCAGGGAAGAGCCATTATTATTTTCTGGATGGGTACTCGGGCTACAACCAGGTGGCCATCGCTCCTGAGGACCAGGAGAAGACCACCTTTACTTGTCCCTTCGGCACATACGCCTTCCGACGCATGCCATTTGGGCTATGCAATGCCCCTGCGACTTTTTAGAGATGTATGCTGTCGATCTTTTCGGACATGGTAGTGGAGTGTTTGGAGGTCTTCATGGATGATTTCTCGGTTTATGGCGACGGATTCGACTCCTGTCTTGACTGCATAGACCGAGTACTCCAACAATGTATAGAGGTTCACTTGGTTCTATCTTGGGAGAAGAGTCACTTCATGGTGACTCAAGGGACGATGCTTGGCCATATCATCTCCAACAGGGGCATGGAGGTTGATTCGGCCAAGGTAGATGTCATTAGAAAACTCGCACCGCCGTCCAATCTGAGGCAGTTACGGTCATTCCTGGGGCACGTCGGTTTCCACTGACGATTCATTCATGATTTTAGCAGGATTGCCCGACTGTTGACTGACCTACTGACGAAAGACACCGAGTTCCTTGTCGATGACAAGTGTCTTTCGTCCTTTGAGACTCTCAAGCAGTGTGTTATTGAGGCTCCTGTTCTCCAGCCACCTGATTGGTCTCTTCCATTCGAGATCATGACGGATGCCTCCGATTTTGCCGTGGGGGCCGTGCTGGGACAGAGGAGGGATGGAGTCCCCTTTGCTATCCACTACGCTAGCCGAACATTGGATTCCGCGCAGCGGAATTATACAGTCACAGAGAAGGAGATGCTACCCGTAGTGTTCGCCCTAGATAAGTTCCGATCTTACATCATTGGATCTAGAGTGACCCTGTATACTGATCACACCGCCATCCGATACTTCATGGCAAAGAAGGATGCCAAGGCCAGACTGACTAGATGGATCCTTCTACTCCAGGAGTTCGACATTGAGATCAAGGATAAGCCTGGAGTCAAGAATGTGGTGGCGGATCATCTCTCCCGTCTAGAGCAGCCTGAGGAGTCCGAGCATATTGATCCCATTTGTGAGACCTTCCCAGATGAGGCGATCCTTGCTATCGCCTCACTCCCGTGGTATGCCGATATTGTGAACTTTCTCGTTGCTGGGAAAGTCCCACAAGATTGGCCCAGGCAGAGGCTTGAGACCTTCCTTGCGAAGGCCAAGTCCTACCACTGGGAGGATCCCATCCTTTACCACGAAGGAGGGGATAGCGTCTGGCGTAGGTGCATTCCTCAGGAGGAGCACCATAGCGTCCTCACTTACTGCCACAAGCTTGAGGCAGGAGGACATCATTCTGGGAGGAGAACGACACAGAAAGTGCTCCAATCCGGCTTGTGGTGGCCTACCCTCTTCAAGGACTCTGATGAGTTCGTGAAGAGGTGTACTGACTGTCAGAGGATGGGCACTTGTGGACAGCGTGATATGATGCCGATGCAGCCCATTCACTTCTGTGAGGTTTTTGACGCATGGGGCATCGATTTCATGGGTCCATTCCCTAAGAGTCAGGGATTTGAGTACATTCTGTTGGCCGTGGACTATGTTAGTCGTTGGGTTGAGGCTATCCCCGCCCGAGCCGCTGATGCGAGGACAGTTTGCAGATTTTTGAGGAAGCACATCATCACGCGGTTCGGGGTCCCTCGAGTTTTGATTTCAGATGGGGGGTCTCATTTCGTCAACGACCAGGTGAAGGCCCTTGCTAGCAAGTTCGGTATAGACCATCGTGTTGCTACACCTTACCATCCACAGACGAATGGTCTAGCCGAGGTGTCGAACAGGGAGATCAAGACTATATTGCAGAAAGTCGTCCGCCCAGACCGAAAGGATTGGTCACAACTTTTGGACTCAGTCTTGTGGGCATATAGGACGTCTTGCAAGACACCTTTGGGCACATCTCCCTTTCGCCTCGTATATGGCAAGCCGTGCCATTTACCTGTTGAGCTGAGGCACAGGTCACTTTGGGCAGTCACAGGCATACTTATGGATCCAGATGGTGTAGGAGACCAGAGGAGGGCAGAGTTAGCATCCTTGGAGGAGCTTAGAGATACCGCCTTCTCAAACAGCCTACAGTATAAGGAGAGAGTGAAGGAGTGGCATGATTCTCATATCAGCCACAAGCATTTTGAGCCTGGACAGAGAGTAAGGCTGTTTGATGCGAGGCTTCGCCTATTTCCAGGGAAGCTACAGAGCAAGTGGAAGGGACCCTACTTGGTGAGAAAGGTACATGACAACGGTAGCATTGATATATCCGAGTTGTCTTCTGAGAGTACCTTTCGAGTGAACGACCAGCGGCTCAAGCCATTTCTAGATCATGAGCCGCGGGTCGTTGATGTTGCCCCTATTCATTTTACGTGAGATGTGGTCTTTTGACTCACATCTATTGCATCTCACGCCTGATTTTCATTGTTCTTCCGACCTATATAGATCCAGCTGTCTATATCATCACATTCTTTAGTCCCACATCCCTTTCTTCATCTTTTGATTATGCTATACTTAGGGTGTACTTTACCCTAAGTATAGGGGGGATGTAGGACCTTTGGGTATTTCTTTTGTATCTTTCTACCCATGTTTTGCTGCCTATACTTAGGGATATTTTACCCTAAGTATAGGGGGGGTAGACCCTGTACATTCGCCACTCGCTTTTCCCTTTGTGTACAGTCTGCTATACTTAGGATTACTTGATCCTAAGTATAGGGGGAAAAGCCGAGATCTTCTTGACTTTCTATATAGCCTTCCTTTTCACTTCCCTATACATAGCACGAGTTATGTCTTCTTCATCGCTCTTGACTCTGAGGATATCGTTCGAGCTAAGTATGGGGGGGGTGTATATATTTCATATATACTTTAGCCATAACTCGTACTTTGTGTGAGTGTGTTAATAAATAAAAATGGCTAAAAACCCTAAAAATCACAAAAATAAAAAAAATTCCTGTAAATAATCATTATTTTATTTGCACATACATAGCTAGTGTACAAATTATTTTTTGTAAAAATGATTTCAAAAATCTTTTGTGTAAAGTTTGTGTAAATATTTTCTTATCAAAATTATGTATATAGTACAAAATTTTTCCACAATGTTTTGAAAATCAAAAGTTTGCAAAAATCTTGTGTAAATGTGTGTAAATACTTTTGCAAAACTTGCACTTCATGCATTCATCCATTCATGATTTCAAAACATTTTTCAAAAATTTTGCATGTTTGTAAAATTTGTGTAAATAGCATCTTTGTACATATGTATATAGTTTTTCTGGATTATAGTTGACATTTAAACTAGCCTGGAATCAAATTGGGAAATGGAGCTTGATTAAGATCTTAATCCACCTAATTTATAAAAGGAACCTTATAGGGCTTAGGTTTAAGGCTTTTCAGGTCCATGGTGACTTAATTCTTTGAGTCCACTAGGCTATGATCACATGTCATCTCAATGAGCCTAAGTAGAGCACTTAACAACAACACATGACTCATAGGGACAATGGCTTTACTTGGACACCAGCACTTTGCACCGAGCTCTCTACGGATGAGGTGGTGAGGAGGCAGTCTTCCTTGATTTGGGGTAGCATATGAGGGTAGTACTTCTAGGCGGAACCTCTCTTCTTTTAGTGAAGGAAGTGCGTCTCAACTTGGTCTGGTTGCCATGAGGTCTAACGACAGGAGTAGTGGGTTGCAATAAATCTTCAAAAGAGGGATAGTCTACTGGATCAAGAGGAAAAACTCCTTGTATATATGCTGCACATGTATATGTTGTATAGATGCACTTGAAAAAAAAATGCAAAAAGAAAATAACTCCAAAAAAGTGGTGGGTCTGAGAGAAAATGATAATCCCACCAGAGTATGTATATAGAGTGTAATAAGCAAAGCTTGAGATTCATGATCCACCTTATGTAGCTTGCAGCAGGGAGACTTGGCTACACTGGTTAAGCTCCCAAGGATACATGGCTACACTGGCCATGGTCCATTCTCTTCTTCCTCCTCTTCTTAAGCCGGTTGAACTTGAACTTAGAAGGTAATACCCCGCTCCTCGAGGAAAGAGTGGCCAGATTGGGGTCATAGAGTTACCTTGTTGGGGAGGGTTGTCAAGTTGCCATTTCTGAGGTGGAGAGCTTATACCTCACATTCACAGGACAAGGAAAGATTCATGGTCTTCAGGGTTTGTGTTTGATGACTTGTTCTGATCTGGATTATTGAGGAGTCTTAATTAGAGATTAGTGGAACTTAGAGGCTGTTGAGTTTTAAGCTTAAGTCCAAATAAGGTTTCGACACATTAATAATCCAAAGATCTGATTGAGCTCCATAATTCTATTTAATGAAGGCAAGTTTAATAATCAACCTTGATCCATGTACATTCTTCTCTTTTTCTTTTTCTTTTTTTCTTTTTCACTTCTTTTTCAAATAAGTGTTTGCCAAGGGACTAGCAAAGTTAAGTATAGGGGGGTAATGAATACTCATTCATCACTCTTTATTCTTATATTTTATCTACAAAAACTTTTGCAAATACATGTAGATATGTGTAAATACAAATAATTATCAAAAGCATGCATTGTGTAAAAAATAATAATTAGCATGTTTTTGTGCAAAAATAAAAGAATAAAGATTAAAAAGAAAAAGAGGAAATATTTAGAATAAATATTGAGCAACCTAACCCAAGGGAGGGCTTAGCATGGGCCTGACCGCATAAAAGCCAAAGTAGAGGGAGATAGGGGCTCATGTGTGTAAATAGACCTGTAAATAAATAAATATATTTTCCTCTAAAAATAGAATAAAAGTGGTTTGTATAGATTGTATATATTTGTAAATATAAAAATCAAAACAAAATAGAAAAATTAAAAAGAAAACAAAAACACCCAATTGTGCATATTCATCATGTATATACAACCACCCTTATATTTATTTCACCTTATAAATAAATAAATTAAAATTCCAAAAATTATATATATATTTTATCTTTTATGTTGTAAATAAATAAAATAAAAACAACAAAAACAAAAGCAAAATAAAAAGAAATTAAAAACTAAAAATCACATTGTATATATACCATGTATATATATGTACATATCTATTTATTTAACCATTGTATATAAATAATAAAAATAAAATAAAAATACCTTTTTATTCCTAATTTTATACTATAAATAAATAAAATATAAAATGGGAATAAAAATGTATAAAAATAACAAATTAAAAATCAAAAATAAAAATCTTATATTGTATATATACCTATATATAGCTCTACTATGTAAATACCCTACTTTTTATTTCAAAAAAATAATTAAAAATCACAAAAAAATAGAAAAAAAATTAAAAAAAACATTTTTTATTTTTTGAGTTTTTAATAATTCGGCCATTTCCTATTTTTAATTGATTTTACAAATATTTTTGACGTGGCCTTCTCTGATTGGTCCATGGGGGAACGTTGACCCCTCGGTCAACTCCCCCCTGTGGACCACTTCCCTCGGATCTTGAGTAACCGAACCGACTTCCCCATTTATTCCACACTCGATCCGACCTCTAGACACCCAAACCCAGGGTCCTAACTACACCCCAATCATCCGGGAACCTCGCCCGATATCGTGCCTAGGGGTCCGTGCTCCATCGAGCCGGACCCGAGCCATTCTTCCCAGAGCTTCCACCATATAAAAGCTGAGCTCCGCCACCCATTTCCTCATCTTTGGCTCGTCATTTCTCCACCCAGTGACCTCCATCATCCTCGCGAGAGCGACAGCTCGCCCCGGTGGTGTAGCAGAGAGGCAGAGGGTGCTCGAACCACTGATCCGGCGAGCTTGCGCCGCCGTGCTCCGCCTGAAGGAGGAGCTCGAGCCTCGGGCCTCGATGACTCACGAGGCGACGACCCAGAGCAAGCCCAGCTCACGCACAGTCGATTCCTCCACCCAATTAGACGTAGTTTCCTTTCTTTTTCATTAATTTCGCATTACGCCCAATTCTCGCCGTCGCCGTTCACCTCCGATTCCGGCCACCTCCACCGTAGTTTCGATCATCGGACCGCACCATCACATTCGCCTCTCCTTCGCGCACGTTCTCCACCCTTCCACTCAACCCAGCTCGCACAGGAGCTGGGATTTTGAGCTCCACCGTCTACACCTCGCCGGAGCTCGACCGCCCCATCGCACCTATCACCGTCACCCCCTCTCACAGGGTCGAGGCACTTTGCCCTCGACCCGCGAGCGTTCTGTTGTGTTTTGCAGGTCCAATCGAGCCCATCTGAGGGCCCGACCATCCAGGTGCAGGCGCTCAACCTCCGCCGACCTCGCCGGAGCTCCCCAGAGCTCCGTCGAGTCATCGGAGGCCGCCATTCGAAGTGGAAGGCCAGCACGCATCTTCTCCGATCTTTAGTGGCCCACGAGGAGGACGCCAGAGCACACACGGGCCCGGCGAAAGTCGCCGGCCTCTAGTTCGTCCACCATCCTTCCCTGTCGTCCAATCGACCCCATGCTCCAGTTTAGATCCTGACCGACCATCTGAGGAGCTTCCAGCACCGTCCGATCTTTGGAGGAGCGATCTGGACCGGGCGATCGTCGAGGTTTAGCCACAGAGACTCACGTCCGTTCGATCTCCCACGTGGCGAAGCCCTGGCCGTTCGATCAGCCGAGGATTCCAGCGTTGGGCGCCACCCCGTTCTCAGCCGTCGAACAGCACACGTGGCGCCCATCCGACGACCTACTTAATAAAGGATAAATATTCCCTTAAGCCCTTAGCTTTAGCTTAGTTTAGTTTTAGTCCTGTAAATATTTTTAGCATTTTATTGCGTTAGGAAAATTGCACTTTGGACCTTATCTTTCTGCTATTTGCATGTATACCCCTGCCTGTAGTGTGTCACGTGCATCGACACGTGTTTGTTTGGGATATTTGCATACTTATCCTTGTAGTTCTGTGTTGTTATTGAATGAATGAAATGTTTTAGAAAATTGCAGATATGCCCCTGTGAATGATTTTTATGCGCATGTGCGTTTATTAGTGGGTTATTTACATCGAAGCCCCTGGACTTTTAATACTTGTTATTAAATAGTCCAGGAACTTTGTTTCTTTGCAATTAGGTCCCTGTGTGCCCCAGACACGTGCCTCGTGCGTGACTTCTTGGGATTTTTGCACCGGACCCCCTGGAACTTCTGGTATTTACGTACATGTCCCTATGCACTATACCTAGGTTTTGATTTTGAATAAAATATCAAACTCACTCCAAATTCAATGAAAATTGGAAACATGGCTCCTGCCATGTTGTAAAATTTTCTAGAATTTTTGGAGACATTTTTGCTTTTATTTGCTATTTTTAAAAATTCAAAAACAACCTTTTTCTTTATTGTCTGACTTGAAAAATCACAAAAAAATATTAAAACTCATCTAAAAATTATAAAAAAAAATAGTTACTATGTGTTTTGCTTTGTTTGATTTTCTAACCAATTTTGGTCATTTTTCATTATATAAAACCCATAAAAATTACAAAACACTAAAAACCTCATAAAATTCTAATAATTAATTTAAAAATCTAAAAATAATAAATCTGGTGCCTTAATTTTCCTTAGACCTTCTAGTTTATAGGAAAATTACCTTCACGAGCTAACAAGGCCCTTTTGCATTTTAAATTGGCCTTTTACTCCTGACTGGATAGTACCTTAATTTCCCTGCCTTGTTTTATTTTTAGAAAATTAAATAAAAATCAGAAAAATACCAAAAATTACCCAAAAAAGTAAAAAAATATAAAATACATAAAAACATTTTTATTTGAATTTTTGAGTGATTTTTGATGCATTAAATAATTGTTTGTATTGGCTTGTTTCTTTGTTTTCTTTATTTCTTTCATTAATTAAAAATCCAAAAAAATTTATAAAAATTAAAATCCACCAAAAAACACTTGTCTTTTATTTTATTCTTTTTTTAGACTACTTCGTAGGCCGCAAGGCCATCACGTGCTCCCTGAGTCCGACCCTGGTCGCTATACCAGGCTAATCTAATAGCCAGGACCGCTATCGTATTTCATTTGATTTTTGCTTGATTTTGGTGGTCTGCTCTACATTTTCTTGATTGGCTGATTGATTTCCGAGATCCGGGTCGCAACGTCCCTTGATCTATTTTCTTTCACCCGAGTCTTGGTTATTTTTCGGTCATCATCCGCTGACCTCCATCTCCGACGAACTCTTCTACTCCGATCTTCCCAAGCTCGTTGAGTTGTTAGATTAGTGTTTTTCTATTGATTTTAGTTCTAGTAGCATAATTTTAAGTTTAACTTTTGTTGTTAATTCATCTCTAGTTTAATTTTAAAAATTAAATTATAGGAGCACTAGGCTCCGACACCCAAATCCGCAGTGACCCTACGTCGTTCTGATCCACTTCCACCTCCATTATCTTCATCTCATGCTTCTCCATCGAAGCCCATGTTACCCCCTGATGAATACCCATTCATCACTCTTTATTCTTTTATTTTAGCTACAAAACCTATGCAAAACACATGTATATTCATGTAAATAGCAATAATTGTCAGATAGCATGCATTGTGTAAATATGTATATTTAGCATGTTTTTGTGCATAAATAAAGAAATAAAGACATAAAAGAAAAAGAGGTAGATATTTAGAATAAATATTGAGCGACCTAATCCCAAGGGAGGGCTTAGCATGGGTCTGACCGCAAAAGAATCCAAGTAGAGAGAGATAGGGAAACTCAATAGTGCACATATACCTGTAAATAAATAAAATTATTTTCCTCTTAATAAAAATAAAAATTGGGTGTGTATTTATTTGTATATATTTGTAAATACAAATTAAAATAAAAATGGGAAAAATAAAAGAGAAATAAAAAGAAATAAAATTCCCTTCTTCATTGTACATAGACCATGTACATAGAACCACACTTCTATTTATTTCCCCTTATAAATAAATAAATAAAAATCCAATAAAAATATTTTCACATTCCATATTTCATGGTGTAAATAAATAAAATAAAAATTAGAAAAATGAAAATAAAATAAAAAGAAATAAAATAAAAACCCAAACCCACCTTCTATATATACCATGTATATATGTAAGTAAAAGTATATATTTCACCCTTGTAAATAAATAATAAAAATAAAATAAAAATACCCTTTTATCTCAAATTTTATTCTATAAATAAATAAAATATAAAATGGGAATAATTATATAAAAAGAAACAATTTAAAATTAAAAATCAAAAATCCATATTGTATATACCTATATATAATAATACTATATTGTAAATACATAATTTTTATTTCAAATAAATAAATAAAAATCACTAAAAATAATTTGAAAATAAATAAACAATTTTCATGTTTTGAGTTTTTCGAAAATAAGTCATTTATTATTTTAAAATGAATTTCCAAATAATTATTACATGGCGCGTCCTGATTGGCCCACAGGGAATGTTGACCTTCGGTCAACTTCCCCCCTGGGTCACTTTTCCCCGCGGATCTCGCATTTGACCCAACTTCGCTTAATTTTCGAGCGATGATCCGAGCTCCATTTACCCAAACCCCAGGTCCTAATCATCCTTGATACATCCGAGATCCACACCGTAGCATCCTCTTAGGGATCCGTGCTTCACGGAACCCTGCCTGACCTCTTCTTCTTGGACCTGCAAGGGTATTTAGCCTCGCCTCCGGCCATCTTTTCACTCCATCTTTGGCGCTACTCCTTCATCCCAGGACCTCCACCCTAATCCCTAGAGTGACAGCTATCGATTGGCGTATTGCAGAGAGGAGGAGGAGGTCATCAGCCACTGATCCGGCGACCCCTTGTCGTCGTGCGCCACCGTGAGGTGCGCCCGAGCCTCGGGACCCGATGACCCTTCGAGGTGACGACCCAGAGCTTCCTTAGCTCATCCCCAGTCGATTCCAGTCATTAGGTAACCTCAAATCCCCTTCATTTCACCTAATTTCCCATTACGCCCAAATCGGTCCTCCGCCGTCTCCGATCAATGCACGTCACCCCACTCATCGATTCGATCATCGGACGAGACCATCATCTCCGTGAGACCCCTCTTCACGTTCTGCACCCACTCACTCCCCTTGTCTCGCCCCGGAGCAGGTAGTTCGATCTCCACCGTCGTCGCCTCACCGGAGGTCATCCACCCGACTCACCCACGCACCCATTCCACCTCTAACCGGGTCGAGGCAGTTTGCTCTCGACCCAGGAAGCTTCTTGTGCGGTTTTGCAGGTCGAAGGAGACCCATCTGAGGGTACGAACATCCAGGCACAGAGGTCCATCTCCGCCTTCGTCGCCGGATCTCCTCGGAGCTTCCCGGTCTCATCGGAGGAGTCCACCAGCTACGGGAGGCCTTGGCGATTATATTCCACATTTTTGCAGCCCCCGAGGAGGTCCAGCGCACCTGTGGTGCTCCGAAGAGGTTCGCCGGAGTCGAGTTCATCCAGGACCTTCAGTAGCCGTCCGATCATCCCCTTCAGCTCCAGATTCGATCTGAACCATCTATTTGAGGAGCCCCGCGACCGTCAGATCTTTTGGAGGCTTGATCCAGACCGCACGTTCAGACGAAAGGCTGCCCTTGCTCCAGCACCGTCAGATCAACCACGTGGCACGCCCCCATCCCTCCGATAATAAGGGGTAATTTATACTTAGGCCCCTATCATTTTGCTTTTGCAATATAGTCCTGTAAATATTTTAATTAATTGTTTTTATTTTGGAAAAATTGCACATCAGACCTTTATATTTCAGACATTTACATTTTAGTCCTTATTTATGTGGACCACGTGCATCGACACGTGAGGTTGTGGTTATTTTGCGCATTTCGCCATGTGGTTTCTATGTGTTTCTGGTTGCATTTTTAGAAATAGGAATTGCAAAGAGGTCCCTCCGTGCCTGATTCATGTGCCCCGTGCGTGTTACTTGGACATTTTGCACGTGGGCCCTTATACTTTCTTTCCTTGTTACTGTTTGGTCCTTGGAACATGTTTTTATTACATTTAGGTCCCTGTGCACTGTGAGCCTCTTTTTGAATTAAATAAAATATCAAATTAAGTCCAAATCGCGTGAAAATTGGACACGCTCCTGCCACTGTGTAAACTTTTCACCAAAAATTTGGTACATTTTTTAGGCATTTTGATATTTTTAAAAATTAGAAAACTGTTGTTTTTGCTTCTGTTTGATTTATAAAATCATAAAAAATATTAAAACTATGTTAAAAATTCCAAAAAAATTAGTAGTTGTTAGTTTTGTTGTGATTGATTTTCTATCCAATTTTTGTTATTTTTAGACTTATAAAATTCTTAAAAATTAAAAAACACTTAAAAAGTTTTAAAAATTCTAAAAAATTATAGAAAAACCAAAAAAATATATTTTTCAAAAAAATCTCTCTAGGCTATTATAGGACCATTTGATATTTTTCATGGCCCTTTGAAGCCTGGCTGGACAGATTGTTCTTGTTTTGGTCTTTATTGATTTTTAGAAAATTCTATAAAAATTCCAAAAATCTCAAAAATTCACTAAAAACAGTAAAAAATCTAAAAATCATCAAAATATTTTTGTTTGAATTTTTGGACCCTTTTTGAGTGTTTAAATAATTGGTTGAAGTTGCTTGTATTTGCTTTTTCTTCATTTTCCTTTATTATTAAAAATCCAAAAAAATATAAAAATATTTAAAAACCACCAAAAATACTTGTTTTCGCTTTATTTGGCTTTTAGACTACTTCGTAGACCGCGAGGCCAAATTGTGCTCCTTGAGACCGACCCTGGGTGCTATACCAGGTTAATCACATAGCAAGACCGCTATTTAGGTTTTCATTGATTTTTGTCTTTTTGATTGGTGGTCTGATTTTGTTTTCTTGATTGAGCTTTGAGCCCGAGTGACTGAGGTCGCAACGACCTTGGTGATATATTTACCTTAGTCTATCGGGCGGCTCAATCACCCCCTTGATTTGGCAAGAATCTAGTGGGGGTCAGAGCTCCATCCACCGCCTTCCTGAAGCTCCCTCGACTCTCTCTCCCAGCATTCTTTCAGCTTCACTCTAGGGTTGAGCAGATCCGGCTGGAGATCCTTAGCATTTTTGTGCAGGTGCACGCATGTGAAGACCCCCTGGAGCTCCATCCTCAGCCTTGAACAGGAGATTCTACAAGACGTGCAACATCCTCATCTGACCCCTAGGGCTTTTCCGGCGAGCCTTGGACCCATTCGAGACACCTGTAAGTTGTGCAACATACCCAAGAAGGAGAAGAACCATTTAGCAAAGGGAGAGGAGGCTGGAATCTAGCAAAATAAACGAACAAAGCTCACCGGAGCTTTGTTTTTCTAGTGTTCTTCCAAGCAGCCCAACCACCGTCCGATCCAACGCACGGTCTAGATCTAATCCGGGTCGTTGAGATTAAACAAAGCACTATGCTCCCAGCGCCGCTCATCACACCATGGGGACGCCTGCCAACCCTTTGATCGCGCGCCATTTCATGGGTAAATTTATTAGTAACCCCCGCCCTTTTGTAATTTTAATATCTAGACCTGTAAATATTTTATTAAATTCAAACTTTTGTGTAATATTTGCAACTAATCTTCGTGTATCCTGCAAATTACATATAGCTCCTATGTTATATCGACTCATGAGGCGCTCCACGTGAGTTGGAAATTTGCACCCAAGGCTCCTTCAATTTTGTATATTTAGAATTTAATGCTAAAAAATGTATATCATTTCAAAACTTTAGGATATTTTGCATGTAACTCCCTATCCTTATTTTTAATTACAAAAGACCCTATCAGGCCTATGTAATTATTTTAAGTATTTCATTTTGGATTAAATAGCTACCTTACTTTAAAAATTGTGTAAAAATCATTGAAAGTACCTTGCATGATGCTTATCTACGCTGTAATTTTTGTTTATCATTTCATAATATTTTCGATTTATTAAAAACATTTTGATGCTATGTGTTCCCTGTTTGAATATAAAATACAAAAAAACAGAAAAAAAACATCTAAAAATATATAATTTACAAAATATTATATAATTTAACTACAATTCAAAATTCATAAAAATTCTCAAAAGAAAATATTAAAATTTGAAAATCCTATCTAACCCTAAAAATTAGAAAATATTGTCAAAAATGTAAAAAAAATAAATTGTCTATCCTATATTTATATATATACTATTTACTGCATATTAAAATTAGTTTTGAGAAATTTTGAACTTATTTGATATGTTTAATTCTCAAAACAATTTGACCTATGGATTAAGTCCTTGATTTTGTATATTCTGGACTTTAAAAATACCTAAAAAATAGCAAAAAAAATAAAAAATAAAAAAACATAAGAAAATATATTAAAAAAAGATTTTATTTTGTAATTTTGACTCTTTATATCTATATTTATAATTATCATATCATATATTATATTATACTCTTAAATATGGTTATATATTATTAATATTATTATTACTTTATGAATGCCTTATAAATATTTGAAATCCCCTTGATCGGGTTGGTGAAGATCCGACGCTCCTAAAGATCGGGCGAGGAACATGGAAATCAAAGCTCCGGAGAAATTCAAGGCACGAGGAAAAATGATCATTAGGGCACTTTGGAAAATAGAAAAAAGTAGGGTGCTTTAGGAGTCTGACAGAGGAGAGGAGGTGATGACACGGGTTTCGAGCAAGCGAGGTAATCAGGTATATCTAAAATGGTCGTTGCGATCTCAATCGTCCGGGTGTGTCAATCCAGAAAAAGAGACCACCAAACAAGATGAAAAATCAATCAAACAACACTAGCGGTCTTGCTATTTTATTGAACTGGTATAGCGACCAGGGTCGAACTCAGGGAGCACGTAATGGCCTTGCGGCCTACGAAGTAGTCAAAAAGAAAATAAAAGAAAAGAAACAGGTATTTTTGGTGGATTTTAATTCTTTTTATATTTTTTTGGATTTTTAATGTATTAAGAAAATAAGGAAGACAAGAATACAAGGCAATTCAACTATTTATTTAATGCACTAAAATCAACCAAAAATTCAAATAAAAGTTTTTTTGTGTATTTTATAATTTTTACTATTTTTAGTGAATTTTTGGGATTTTTCTGATTTTTATTTAATTTTCTAAAAATGGAACAAGGTCAGAAAATGAAGGTACTGTCCAGCCGAGCTTAAGGGACCTAGATAAAATATCTAGAAATCCCAAATAAGCCTGGAGGTAATTTTCCTGTAAAGAGAAAGAAACAAGGAAAATTTAGGCACCTTAATTATTATTTTTGGCTTTTTAGATTATTTATTAGAATTTTTATGAGTTTTTAGGTGTTTTTCAATTTTTATGGGTTTTAGATAATGAAAAATAGCCAAAATTGGCTAGAAAATCAAGCAAGCTAACACAAACAGTATCTATTTTTTTTTGTAATTTTTAGTTAGGTTTTAATATTTTTTTGTGAATTTTCAAATCAAACAGTAACAAAAACTGATGTTTTTGAATTTTTAAAAAAAGCAAATGAAAACAAAAATGTCTCCAAAAATCCCAGAAAACTTTACAACATGGCAGGAGCCATGTGTCCAATTTTCATTGGATTTGGAGTTGATTTGCTATTTTATTCAAAAATAGAAAATGAGTACTGTGCATAGGGACCTGAGTGCAAATACCCAAAGCTCTGAGGGGTCCGGTGCAAAATACCCAGGAAAACACGCGCGTCGCGCGTGCCTGGGGCACTCAGGGACCTATCTGTAAGGAAAACAAAGTTCTAGGACTATTTGGTAACAGGTACCAAAAGTCTGGGGACTTGTTTGTAATTTACCCACTAATACACGCACATGCACAATTCATTCACGCACAGGGGTATAAAAGCAATTATCCAAAAGTTTTCATTCATTTCAAAACCAACCAGAACTACAGGGCTACTGACGCAAAATACCCAACAAAACACGTGTCGATGCACGTGCTACTCCATAAACAGGGGCATATAAGCAAATAAAATAAAGCGCAGGGTCCACAGTGCAATTGTACCAAAAATAAAACAACTATCTAACGTATTTACATGACTAAATGCTAAATAAAATAAAAAGCAGGGCCTAAGGGTAAATTACCCTTTATTAATGAAGACGGCTGGATGGGCGCCACGTGGTGGATGGACGGCTGAGATGCGGGTGGCGCCCAACGAAGGAAGCCCTCGTCCTGATCGAGCGGTCCAGGTGCAGCCACGTGGAAGATCGAGTGGCTCTGAAGCAGTGTGGGAAGGCGCCTCTGATCGGACGGTATGGATCGCCTCTCCAAAGATCTGACGGTGACGGGACCTCCTCAGATGGACGACCGAGATGTGGATTGGAGGTCGAAGGGGATCCAACGGCTGCTGAAGGTCCTGGAAGAACTATCGGTCGGCGAACTTCATCGGCCCAATGCGCGCGCTCCTGGCCTCCTCGCGGGGCTCTGATGATCGGAGAAGGGTCGTCGTGGGCCTCCGCGTCAGATGGGATTCTCCGATGGAGCAACGGAGCTCTAAGGAGCTCGATCAGCTCCGACGGAGAAGCGGCTCCTGGCTCGAGTCAGAGGACCTCAGATGGCCCTCGTTGTACCTGCAAAAGCGGTCCAGAAGACTCGCGGGTCAAGGGCAAAGTGCCTCGACCCCGTTAGGCGTGGTGAAGGTGGTCGGGGAGTCGGTGCGAGCGAGCTCCGGCGAGGGTGTAGACGGAGGAGCTCGAACCCCAGCTCCTGTGCGAGCTAGGTTGGACGAAAGTTCGGAGAATGTGCGCGGGAGGAAGGCGGAGGCTATGGTGCAGCCCGATGATCGAATGGATGGGTGACGTGACAGGAATCGAAGGTGATCATAAAATAAGGAATAAAAAGATATTTTTATTTTATTTTTATTATTTATATACATAGGTGAAATAAATAGATATGTACATATATATACATGGTATATTTACAATGTACTTTTAGGTTTTTACTTTTGTTCTTTTTATTTTGTTTTTGTTTTAATTGTTTTTATTTTATTTATTTACAAAATAAAAAGTAGAATATATATAAATTTTATTAAAAATATTTTTTATTTATTTATAAGCTGAAATAAATATAAGTGTGGTTGTATGTACAAGGTGGATATATACAAGTGATCTATTTTTATTTTTAATTTTTCTGTTTTTCTCTTGTTTTTTTATATTTAAAAATATAAAAAAATATTTACAAACCCTTTTTAGTTTATTTTTGGGAGGAAAATATTTTTATTTTATTTATATATGTATTTACACATATGAGCCCCTATCTCCCTCTACTTTGGCTTGTATGCGGTCAGGCCCATGCTGAGCCCTCCCTTGGGTTAGGTTGCTCAATATTTATTCTAAATATTTCCCTCTTTTTCTTTTTGATCTTTATTCTTTTATTTTTGCACAAAAACATGCTAATTATTAGTTTTTACACCATGCATGCTTTTGGTAATTATTTATATTTACAACTATATACATGCATTTGCAAAGGTTTTTGTAGCTAAAATATAAGAATAAAGAGTGATGAATGAGTATTCATCACCCCCTATACTTAAACTTTGCTAGTCCCTTAGCAAACACTTATTTGAAAAAGAAGTGAAAAAGAAATAAAGAAAAAGAAAAAGAGAATGTACATGGATCAAGGTTGATTATTAAACTTGCCTTCATTAAATTAAGATATGGAGCTCGATCAGATCTTTGAATTATTAATGTGTCGGAACCTTATTTGGACTTAAGCTTAAAACTTAACAGCCTCTAAGTTCCACTAATCTATAATCAAGACTCCTCAATGCTCCAGATCAGAACAAGTCATCAATCACAAACCCTGAAGACCATGAATCTTTTCTTGTCCTGTGAATGTGAGGTCTAAGCTCTCCACCTCAGAAATGGCAACTTGACAACCCTCCCCAACAAGGTAACTCTATGACCTCAATCTGGCCACTCTTTCCTCGAGGAGCGGGGTATTCCCTTCTAAGTTCAAGTTCAACCGGCTCAAGAAGAGGAGGAAGAAAAGAATGGGTCAAGGCCAGTGTAGCCATGTACCCTTGGGAGCTTGACCAGTGTAGCCAAGTCTCCCTGCTGCAAGCTACATAAGGTGAATCATGAACTCAAGCTGTGCTTATTGCACTCTATATACATACTCCGGTGGGATTATCATTTTCTCTTAGACCCACCACTTTTTTGGAGTTATTTTCTTTTTGCATTTTTTTCAAGTGCATCTATACAACATATACATGTGCAGCATATATACAAGGAGTTTTTCCTCTTGAGCCAGTAGACTATCCCTCTTTTGAAGCTTTATTGCAACCCACAACTCCCGTCGTTAGACCTCATGGCAACCAGACCAAGTTGAGACGCACTTCCTTCACTAAAAGAAGAAGAGAGGTTCCGCCTAGAAGTACTACCCTCATATGCTACCCCAAGTCAAGGAAGACAGCCTCCTCACCACCTCATCCGTAGAGAGCTCGGTGCATAGTGCAGGTGTCCAAGTAAAGCCATTGTCTATATGAGTCATGTGTTGTTGTTAAGTGTTCTACTTAGGCTCATTGAGATGACATGTGATCATAGCCTAGTGGACTCAAAGAATTAAGTCACCATGGACCTGAAAAGCCTTAAACCTAAGCCCTATAAGGTTCCTCTTAGTTAGGTGGATTAAGATCTTAATCAAGCTCCATTCCTCAATTTGATTCCAGGCTAGTTTAAATGTCAACTATCATCCAGAAGAACTATATACATATGTACAAAAGATGCTATTTACACAAAGTTTACAAACATGAAAAATTTTTGAAAAATGTTTTGAAATCATGAATGGATGATGCATGAGGTGCAAGTTTTGCAAAAAGTATTTACACACATTTACACGAGATTTTTGCAAACTTTTGATTTTCAAAACATTTTGGAAAAATTTTGTACTATATACATAATTTTGATAAGAAATATTTACACAAGCTTTACACAAAAGATTTTTGAAAACATTTTTACAAAAATAATTTGTACACTAGCTATTTATGTGCAAATAAAAGAATATTTATGTACATGAAAAATTTTTAATTTTTGTGTTTTTTAGGGTTTTTAGCCATTTTATTTATTGACACACTCACACAAAGTACGAGTTATGGCTAAAGTATATATGAAATATATACACACCCCCTATACTTAGCTCGAACGATGTCCTCAGAGTCAAGAGCGATGAAGAAGACATAACTCGTGCTAGGTATAAGGAAGTGAAAAGGAAGGCTATATACAAAGACGAATGAATAAATAGAAAAGTCAAGAGGGTCTCGGGTTTCCCCCCTATACTTAGGATCAAGTAATCCTAAGTATAGCAGGCTGTACACTAAGGGAAAACCGAGTGGAGAATGTACAGGGTCTACCCCCCTATTCTTAGGGTAAAATATCCCTAAGTATAGGCAGCAAAAACAGAGGTAGAAAGGAACAAAAGAAATACCCGAAGGTCCTACATCCCCCCTATACTTAGGGTAAAGTGCACCCTAAGTATAGTATAATCAAAGGATGAAGAAAGGGATGTGGGACTAAAGAATGTAGTGATATAGACATCTGGATCTATACACGGCGGAAGATCAGTGAGAATCAGGCGTGAGATGCATTAGATGTGAGTCAAAGACCACATCTCACGCAAAATGAATAGGGGCAAGATCAACGACCCGCGGCTCATGATCTAGAAATGGCTTGAGCCGTTGGCCGTTCACTCGAAAGGTACTCTCAGAAGACAACTCGGATATATCAATACTACCGTTGTCGTGTACCTTTCTCACCAAGTAGGGTCCCTTCCACTTGCTCTGTAGCTTCCCTGGAAATAAACGAAGCCTCGCATCAAACAGCCATACTCTCTGTCCAGGATCAAAATGCTTGTGGCTGATATGAGAATCATGCCACTCCTTCACTCGCTCCTTATAATGTAGGCTGTTTGAGAAGGCGGTATCTCTCAACTCCTCCAGGGCTGCTAACTCTGCCCTCCTCTGGTCTCCTACACCATCTGGATCCTTAAGTATGTCTGTAACTGCCCAAAGTGACCTGTGCCTCAGCTCAACAGGTAAATGGCACGGCTTGCCATATACGAGGCGAAAGGGAGATGTGCCCAAAGGTGTCTTGAAAGACGTCCTATATGCCCACAAGACCGAGTCCAAAAGCTGTGACCAATTCTTTCGGTCTGGGCGGACGACTTTCTGCAATATAGTCTTGATCTCCCTGTTCGACACCTCGGCTAGACCATTCGTCTGTGGATGGTAAGGTGTAGCAACACGATGGTCTATACCGAACTTGCTAGCAAGGGCCTTCACCTGGTCGTTGATGAAATGAGACCCCCCATCTGAAATCAAAACTCGAGGGACCCCGAACCGCGTGATGATGTGCTTCCTCAAAAATCTGCAAACTGTCCTCGCATCAGCGGCTCGGGCGGGGATAGCCTCAACCCAACAACTAACATAGTCCACGGCCAACAGAATGTACTCAAATCCCTGACTCTTAGGGAATGGACCCATGAAATCGATGCCCCATGCGTCAAAAACCTCACAGAAGTGAATGGGCTGCATCGGCATCATATCATGCTGTCCACAAGTGCCCATCCTCTGACAGTCAGTACACCTCTTCACGAACTCATCAGAGTCCTTGAAGAGGGTAGGCCACCACAAGCCGGATTGGAGCACTTTCTGTGCCGTTCTCCTCCCAGAATGATGTCCTCCTGCCTCAAGCTTGTGGCAGTAAGTGAGGACGCTATGGTGCTCCTCCTGAGGAATGCACCGACGCCAGACGCTATCCCCTCCTTCGTGGTAAAGGATGGGATCCTCCAAGTGGTAGGACTTGGCCTTCGCAAGGAAGGTCTCAAGCCTCTACCTGGGCCAATCTTGTGGGACTTTCCCAGCAACGAGAAAGTTCACAATATCGGCATACCACGGGAGTGAGGCGATAGCAAGGATCGCCTCATCTGGGAAGGTCTCACAAATGGGATCAATCTGCTCAGACTCCTCAGGCTGCTCTAAACGGGAGAAATGATCCGCCACCACATTCTTGACTCCAGGCTTATCCTTGATCTCAATGTCGAACTCCTGGAGTAGAAGGATCCATCTAGTCAATCTGGCCTTGGCATCCTTCTTTGCCATGAGGTATCAGATGACGGTGTGATCAGTGTACAAGGTCACTCTAGATCCAATGATATAAGATCTGAACTTATCTAGGGCGAACACTACTGCTAGCATCTCCTTCTCACTGACCGTATAATTCCGCTGGGAGGAATCCAATGTGCGGCTAGCGTAGTGGATAGCAAAGGGGACTCCATCCCTCCTCTATCCCAGCACGGCCCCCACGGCAAAATCGGAGGCATCCGACATGATCTCGAATGGGAGAGACCAATCAGGCGGATGGAGAACAGGAGCCTCAATAACACACTGCTTGAGAGTCTCGAAGGACGAAAGACACTTGTCATCGACAAGGAACTCGGTGTCTTTCGTCAAGAGGTCAGTCAACGGCCGGGCAATCCTGCTGAAATCATGAATAAAGCGTCGGTAGAAACCGACGTGCCCCAGGAATGACCGTAGCTGCCTCAAATTGGACGGCGGTGCGAGTTTTCTAATGACATCAACCTTGGCCGGATCAACCTCCATGCCCATGTTGGAGATGATATGGCCAAGCACCGTCCCTTGAGTCACCATGAAGTGACTCTTCTCCCAAGAAAGCACCAAATGGACCTCTATACATCGCTGGAGTACTCGGTCTAGGCAGTCGAGACAGGAGTCGAATCCGTCACCGTAGACCGAGAAATCATCCATGAAGACCTCCAAACACTCCCCTACCATATCCGAAAAGATCGACAGCATGCATCTCTGAAAAGTCGCAGGGGCATTGCATAGCCCAAATGGCATGCGTCGGAAGGCGTATGTGCCGAAGGGACAGGTAAAGGTGGTCTTCTCCTGGTCCTCAAGAGCGATGGCTACCTGGTTGTAGCCCGAGTACCCATCCAGGAAACAATAATGGCTCTTCCCTGCCAGTCTCTCAATGATCTGGTCAATAAAAGGCAGGGGGAAATGGCCCTTCTTGGTGGCCTGGTTGAGTCTCCTGTAGTCAACACAGACCCGCCAAGAGGTGGGTACTCGTGTAGCAATCTCCTCTCCCGACTCACTGATCACAATCGTGATGCCCGTCTTCTTGGCACCACATGCAAAGGGCTGACCCACTTGGAGTCGGAAATGGGATAAATAAAATCTGTGCTCCACCATTTTGAGATTTCCTTCATGACGACCTCTCTCAGGTTGGGGTTCAACCGCCGCTGGAACTCACGCGACGGCTTTGCCCCATCCTCGAGATAGATATGGTGGGAGCAACGTGATGGACTAATCCCATGGAGATCTGCTACGCTCCATCCGATTGCCTTGCGGTTCTTTTCAAGAACCCCCATCAAACGGGAGTCTTGCTCTCCAGTCAGATCAGCAGAGATGATGACTGGATACATCTCAGGCTCGCCCGCAAGGAATCGATACTTCAGCGAAGTAGGGAGCGGCTTCAGCTCTGGACAGTTGGGTGCTGGTGGATCTGGCTTCGACAGAAGATGCGTGTATGCTGCTAAATCTGCCAAATCTGCCTGGGAGAATGAGAAAGAACTCTCGCAAACTGGATCTGAAGAAGGCTTCTCAACTGAACTCTCTCTGATCTGCTCTGCATCTGCCTCCTCCTCAACTGTAGGCTCTGTGGGACTCAGGTCTGGCATGTGATCCTCGCAATCTGCCCAATCAGACTCTGAATCCGAGGGATCTACATCACAAAAGGTGGCATCAGCACCACCGTCACACAAGGTGGCCTCAGTACCACCATCATCACTAAACTCTGTGCCACAGTCGAGAACCGGCTCTGCTGCCTCTGAAGTATCCTGAACCAGGGCTGTGCTCTCCAAGCTCTCCTCTGCTGTCATCTCGGCATCAGCGGTGTCTGAATATGAGAGGATGGCCTGTGCTGCGGGGTCTGCCCATGCTGCCTCATCGTCTGTGATCACAAAATTACAGTCCTGGTGGATGTCTAGCCCGGCATCTGTCAGCTGCTCTGTATATGTGCTGGTCTTTGAGCATGCTCTATCTCTCGCTCTGCTGTCCTCGACCGTCTCTACTTGTACACTTTCTCCCTCGATGTGAAAGTATACCTTCCCGCTATCATGGCCAGTCATCGCCTTGGCTGTGGCCAAGAATGGACGACTGAGGATGATGGGGGTATCGGCCACTGAATCAGGGATCTCCATGTCCAACACTACGAAGTCCACGGGGAATTGCAGGCCCTGAATAGTGACGACAATGTCTCGCAACAACCCCTTCGGCCTCTTGACAGATCGATCAGCAAACTGAAGGATTGTCCTGCTCTGTCTAAGAGTGCCCAACTCGAAGCGGTCGAGAAGGGCTGCCGAAAGGAGGTTGATAGACGATCCGCTATCTAATAGAGTCTGGTCGAACCTTTGCTCTCTAATGTGACATCTGACATATGGGGCTCCTGAATCTGGCCTCTTGGTCGGCAGACGGTTCTGGATCGCGAAACACGTGGCTTTCGTCAGCACATGGATCTCTGAGTGGTGGTTCCTCCTCCTCCTCCTGACTGTAGTCCTGTCTCTCAAAGAACGCTGAAGAAGGGGGATGTGCTGCAAAGCCTCCTGAAGGGTCAGCTGTATATGGAATCGGTCAATCATGCTCTGGCTGAACTCCTCCTGCTCTCTCTTTTTTGGATCTTTTTTTTCTTCCCCTTCCCCATCTGAAGGGCTCTAGGGAAGGGGATCACAGGGTCCTTCTCATATGAAGGACTAGGAATAGGTCTAGACGGCTCGATGGCCGAATCCGCACATACATCAAGCACCACAGTGGGACCAGAATAAACTAAACCTTTTCCTTTATTCCCAACATTGTTCCAAGGTACATCAGAATGAGGAAAAACAACAGATCTCTCTACATGAACTCTGGTGGCCTCAGTACCACCACGGGCTGGCTCTGCTGGACGTCTCACGGCCTTAGTACCGCGCTCTGGCTCGGCATCTCGGGTGGCATCAGTACCACCTCCTCGAACTGGTGAAGTGGTGGCCTCAGCACCGCCTGTGGAATCAGCATCTTTGGTGGCCTCAGTACCACCGTCATCATCATGAGCGGCCTCAGTACCGCTCTCCTCCTCCTCTGGCGCTCTAAGAGTGTCCTCGTGGTGTAGCTCAGACGAGGCGCTGCCGCCTGCTGGTGTCCTACCGCTTCTAAGTGTAACAAAATCAGCATCAAAAAGGTCTGAAGACATATCATCAAATGGATCACTAGGAGTGGCGTGCTCAGTGTAAGCTACCTGCTCAGACTTCCGCTTCAGGCTGTTGGGATTCGGCTCGATCTGGGCAGGAATGGCGGCCTTCCCTCTCACAATGTCCCGCATCTCCTGGCGGAACTCGTCCATATCCCGTCTGAAAGTAGCCTGCTGGTCCGTGAGGAGGCGGGCTATGTCGTCCAAGGCGGGGCTCTCGTATGGAGGACCATGAGAGCCCGACGGGTAGCCTCTCTGGTAATGAGGCTGCTGGAACTGGTGCTGCAGCTGCTGCTGAGAGGGGTAAGAGGGAGGATGCAGCTGCTGGTGTGGCTGGTGAGGCTGCTGCTCACGCCTCCAAGACTGTCCCTGCTGATAGGGACGAGGGACGTAGGATGACTGCGGCTGTGACTGGTAGACCGGGGGCTGCTGCTGCGGCTGGTGATCTCTCTGCTGGCTATACTGGCCTCCCTGACCAGATGGCTGCTGCTGGGGATGGGCACCTCCGTTCCCCCACATGAATCCGGGATGGTCACGTCGGATCCCAGGTTGAGGACGATCATACCAAATCCCGTTGACATCCATCAACGGCTCTGCATCGCACTGGGCTGGCGGGAGTACTGCCAGAGACTGATCCGGCTGGTATACCACCATCTGCAAGTCTGGAGATGGTGGTGACTGGTAAGAGGGCTGCTGCTGCTGGTACGGCTCCGCCTATACAAGGTGAACCTGTCTAGGCTGCTGGTGTGAGCTGGAGCGCTGGAACGAGCTGCTGCTGCCGCCGGTATCGCCTCGCGACTGAAGACGGGGCTGGGGAGCCGTCTGTGCCTCCTGGAGACACATGAGCTGGGTCTTCATGTCGCTCAGAGTCTGTGCCATCTGCTCCATCTGAGTGATGCCCTGGCACTGCTTCTTCTCGATCAACTCCATCCAATCCAACTTCTCGCTGATAATACCCATATCCGCAGCTGATGACTCTGCCTGTGTTGCTGCTACTGCGGATGAACTGGATGGACCGACGTCGACCCGTGCTATCCTCTGGTACTGCACGGGTCCTGGCTGCTGCTGGGGTCTGCCCTGAGTGTACAACCTGGTCTGGGACATCACCATGTAGTTCTCGGCCATCTCCTCATAGATGGCCCAGACCTGGTCGTGATCCTTGGCGAAGTAAGACCCGCCACAAGAAGCATTCACCAAGCCCTGGAGCTCTGGTGTCATCCCGTTGAAGAAGCTCTGCACAAGGTTGGGCTTCGAAATGTCATGGTGCGGGCATCGGTCAGTCAGCTCACGAAACCTCTCCCATGCCTCATGGAATTGCTCGTTGGGGAGCATGGAGAAGTTGCTGATGAGGGCTCTCGCTGCATTGGTCCGCCCGAGTGGATAGTACTTGTTCAAGTACTCGGTGCGGAGCTGCTCCTAGGTGTAGACAAACTTCCCCAAGTGCTTCAGCCAGGTGGCTGCTCTGTCGGCCAAGGAAAAGGGGAAGGCAATCATCCGAATCGTATCCTGGTCCACCTGACGGTCGTGGACAATGCTGCAGATCATGAGGAACTCCTGGAGGTGGAGATGGGGCTCCTCAGTAGTGAGTCCGTGGAAGCGGGGAAGTAACTGCAAGGTGTTCGGGGGGAACTTGAAGTCCCCCACGATAGCTGGAAGTACAACCCAGTGGTGCGTCAGCGTCGATCCGGGGTTGTGCAACTCCCGCATCGGTCTCGGTGGTCCTCCTACCGCAGCTGTGGCGGCTGCTACCGTTGCGGCGGCTGCTGCGGCTGCTGCTGCGGCTGCTGCATCAGCATCATCCGGGATCCTCGGCTCGTCTCTCCTCTGCTCTCTCTGCATGCATCTGCTCCATCTCTCTCCTCATTTCGAGCATGAATGCTCCCTGATCCCTCAACTGCTGCTGAACGGTCTCTAAGGAGGCGATCAGGGTGGAGTTGATCGCACCCTAGTCCAATACGAAGTGCTCAGGCTGTGGACCTCGGGAGCGATCCTCGGAACTGCCGGCCATGGCGTCTGCAAAATCAAATGAGCCAAACTCAGGTGCTGTCAAATCTGCTAATCTCTCCTCTAGCTCATGTCTCTCAGAACCGAAAGAAAGGGGGTCGAGGGGGAACAGGGTGGAATCATACTCGGGCTCGGAGAGCTGGTCTCGACTCTCGCGGGCCAACCTAGATGAACGGGTAGACGTGCCCGAAAGCGGTGCAGCCAAAGGCTGCCTAAGAGATCGTCTACCCATCATCGTGATCTGGCGAGTAAGGCGGATGAGATCTGGAGAAACTATGATCGGCAACCAAACCCTCTGTTCACCAACGCAACGTGAGCTGAAGACTGTAAAGGCTCGGTCAAATTATCTTGTCAAATTTTTATTAGGTGAACAAACAATCTATCAGAGCGATTACGTGACCTGTTGGGATACCCGATGCTACCCCAACCGACTGGCCCGCACGGAAGAGTCGGTAGTCAGTCAGGAATAACACCAGAGGACTCTACCTAGTGAACGGGTCACTCTCTCGCACAATCAAACCAAACAATGAGGGGTTGCTCTCCCCAAGACAAATTTTTAAGTCAAGTGTCTTTTAGGGTCAATAGCTTAAACAGTCCCAATTTTATGGTTTTTCTTTTTAATCTTTTTCAACAAAAGCAAAAGGCCTAACGAATTTTTCGGTTCTCCTGGTTATTTAGTCAAAAACAAGGGGGAGAAGACGAAAAAGCCGATGCGCGATAAAATCAATGATGCATGCAGAGATAGAAATGCGTACCTTCCTCCAGCACTCTACATGCAAGTGATCCGCGCAGAAATGTAAAGACAGAAAGTAAACTACCTGTATGGTGCAGCGGTGAAAACCGAGTTCTAAACAGGCAATTCTACTCGAAGAACCGTCTAACTGGTCACTGATCCTTCAAGCCAAAAGTCCGGTCTCGGTCTACCCCTCCTCCTCCTGACACATCGGGTTCAGGAGCAGCGCTTGGCAGGGCAGGCTACGGCATGTAGGCTACGAAGGGGATGAGTCAGTTATTTTTATTAGTGATTTATTAGTAGGTCCAATTAGTCGCACTATAGGAACGAGCAGATAATTAGGTGTGGGGATCCTACTAATTACGGCACAGTCAAGCAGAAATTCCTAAGTCTAGGGACTCGATAAAAACCACGTAAAACCGTCAAAGGCAGCAAGAAAACCAAAACCGTGAAAAAACCGTGAAAACTCTTAAGGGTCCCCCGAGTACACCGGTGCTCGGCGAAACAGACCCGCTAGAGAAGTCAAGTCCAAGAGTCTGTCCATGTATTATTACAATAATCAAATGAATAAAAAGAAAATCTAAACTACTCCCATTCTAATTCCTCTCCCACTCAGCCTCTCTCTCACGCTCTCCTGCGGCTCCGTGCAGAAGGGAGCCGCCTCCGAGTCTCGCGGTTGCACCGGCTTCTCGAGATCAGCTGCCTCGGTCCTCGGGCCCTCGCAAGAAAGAGACAAGTGTCAAACCCAGATAAAATGAGCAAATATGAACAATAACTAAAAACAGAGGTATATGTGCAAAATGGCAAATAAAATAAACAAACAAAACTCAAATAAAAACAAAAATAAAATAAAATAAAATAAAATAAAATAAAGCAAAAATAAAATAAAAATAAAAAGCCGCGAAAAGCCGCGGACTCTGAAAGAGCCGCGGAAAGCCGCGAAAAAGAAAATGAAAATAAAAAGAAAACTACTAAGCTGTGCTCCCCGGCAACGGCGCCATTCTGATGACACGGGTTTCGAGCAAGCAAGGTAATCAGGTATATCTAAAATGGTCGTTGCAACCTCAATCGCCTGGATGTGTCAATCCAGAAAAAGAGACCACCAAACAAGATGAAAAATCAATCAAACAACACTAGCGGTCTTGCTATTTTATTGACCTGGTATAGCGACCAGGGTCGAACTCAGGGAGCACGTAATGGCCTTGCGGCCTACGAAGTAGTCAAAAAGAAAATAAAAGAAAAGAAACAGGTATTTTTGGTGGATTTTAATTCTTTTTATATTTTTTTGGATTTTTAATGTATTAAGAAAATAAGGAAGACAAGAATACAAGGCAATTCAACTATTTATTTAATGCACTAAAAATCAACCAAAAATTCAAATAAAAGTGTTTTTGTGTATTTTATAATTTTTACTGTTTTTAGTGAATTTTTGGGATTTTTATGATTTTTATTTAATTTTCTAAAAATGGAACAAGGTTAGAAAATGAAGGTACTATCCAGCCGAGCTTAAGGGACCTAGATAAAATATCTAGAAATCTCAACTAAGCCTGAAGGTAATTTTCCTGTAAAGAGAAAGAAACAAGGAAAATTTAGGCACCTTAATTATTATTTTTGGGTTTTTAGATTATTTATTAGAATTTTTATGAGTTTTAGGTGTTTTTCAATTTTTATGAGTTTTAGATAATGAAAAATAGCCAAAATTGGCTAGAAAATCAAGCAAGCCAACACATAGTATCAATTTTTTTGTAATTTTTAGTTAGGTTATAATATTTTTTGTGAATTTTCAAATCAAACAGTAACAAAAACTGATGTTTTTAAATTTTTAAAAATAGCAAATGAAAACAAAAATGTCTCCAAAAATCCCAGAAAATTTTACAACATGGCAGGAGCCATGTATCCAATTTTCATTGGATTTGGAGTTGATTTGCTATTTTATTCAAAAATAGAAAATAGGTAATGTGCACAGGGACCTGAGTGCAAATACCCAAAGCTCTGGGGGGTCCGGTGCAAAATACCCAGGAAAACACGCGCGCCGCGCGTGCCTGGGGCACTCAGGGGCCTATCTGTAAGGAAAATAAAGTCCTAGGACTATTTGGTAACAGGTACCAAAAGTCTGGGGACTTGTTTGTAATTTACCCACTAATACACGCACATGCACAATTCATTCACGCATAGGGGTATAAAAGCAATTATCCAAAAGTTTTCATTCATTTCAAAACCAACCAGAACTACAGGGCTACTGATGCAAAATACCCAACAAAACACGTGTTGATGCACGTGCTACTCCATAAACAGGGGCATATAAGCAAATAAAATAAAGCGCAGGGTCGACAGTGCAATTGTACCAAAAATAAAACAACTATCTAACGTATTTACAGGATTAAATGCTAAATAAAATAAAAGGCAGGGCCTAAGGGTAAATTACCCTTTATTAATGAAGACGTTTGGATGGGCGCTACGTGGTGGATGGACGACTGAGATGCGGGTGGCGCCCAACGAAGGAAGCCCTCGTCCTGATCGAGCGGTCCAGGTGCAGCCACGTGGAAGATCGAGTGGCTCTGAAGCAGTGTGGGAAGGCGCCTCTGATCGGACGGTATGGATCGCCTCTCCAAAGATCTGACGGTGACGGGACCTCCTCAGATGGACGGCCGAGATGTGGACTGGAGGTCGAAGGGGATCCAACGGCTGTTGAAGGTCCTGGACGAACTATCGGCCGGCGAACTTCGCCGGCCCAATGCGCGCACTCCTGGCCTCCTCGCGGGGCTCTGATGATCGGAGACGGGTCGTCGTGGGCCTCCGCGTCAGATGGGATTCTCCGATGGAGCAACGGAGCTCTAAGGAGCTCGATCAGCTCCGGCGGAGAAGCGGCTCCTGGCTCGAGTCAGAGGACCTCAGATGGCCCTCGTTGTACCTGCAAAAGCGGTCCAGAAGACTCGCGGGTCGAGGGCAAAGTGCCTCGACCCCGTTAGGCGTGGTGAAGGTGGTCGGGGAGTCGGTGCGAGCGAGCTCCGGCGAGGGTGTAGACGGAGGAGCTCGAACCCCAGCTCCTGTGCGAACTGGGTTGGACGAAAGTGCGGAGAATGTGCGCGGGAGGAAGGCGGAGGCTATGGTGCAGCCCGATGATCGAATGGATGGGTGACGTGACCGGAATCGAAGGTGGTCGACGGAGCGGCGAATTGGGGGTAATCAGAAATTAGAGAAAATGAAGAAACAACTACGCTACATGGGTGGATGGTTCGACTGTGGGCGAGCAGGAGATGCTCTGGGTCCTCGCCTCGAGGAGCGTCGACGTCCGAGGCTCTGGCTCCGGCTTTGGGCGGAGCACGACGGTGGTGGCTCGCCGGATCAGTGGTTCCCTGCCCCTCTCCTCACTGCGACAGCACCCGGAGCAAGCTGTCACTCTCACTCGAGCACTGGAGGTCACTGGTGGTGGAGCAAATGAGCCAAAGATAGGCAATAGGGTGGCGGAGCTCAGCTTAAGTATGGTTGCAGGTCCGGCTAGGAGTGATCGGGTAGGGCTGCATGAGGCGCGGATCTCGATGCGGATGCGCCGGCGAAGGTGCCGGATCTGCCACGATTAAGATGGACCCGGGGTTTAGGGAGATGGTGATCGGGTATGGATGGGGAAAATCCGAGAAACCGGGTCTGTGAACCAAGACCCGTGGAAGGTGGTCCTGGGGGGGAGTTGACCGGGCGGTCAACAATCCCCCTGGACCAATGGAAGAGGGCCACCTCAGCAATATTTGAAAAATCATTTTAAAATAGAAGGAGGCCGAATTACTAAAAACTCAAAAATGAAAAATGTTTATTTTATTTTTTTCTATTTTTTGGTGATTTCTAATTGATTTTTCAAAATAAAAATAGGGTATTTACAATATAGTACTATACATAGGTATATATACAATATAGGGTTTTTAATTTTGATTTTTAATTTGTTATTTTATACAATTTTATTCCCATTTTATATTTTATTTATTTATATCATAAAATAAGGAATAAACAGATATTTTTTATTTATTTTTATTATTTATATACATAGGTGAAATAAATAGATATGTACATATATATACATGGTATATTTACAATGTATTTTTAGGTTTTTACTTTTGTTCTTTTTATTTTGTTTTTATTTTAATTGTTTTTATTTTATTTATTTACAAAATAAAAAGTAAAATATATACAAATTTTATAAAAATTACTTTTTATTTATTTATAAGGTGAAATAAATATAAGTATGATTGCATGTACAAGGTGGATATATACAAGTGATCTATTTTTATTTTTAATTTTTCTGTTTTTATCTTGTTTTTTTATATTTATAGATATATACAAATATTTACAAACCCTTTTTAGTTTATTTTTGGGAGGAAAATATTTTTATTTTATTTATATATGTATTTACACACATGAGCCCCTATCTCCCTCTACTTTGGCTTTTATGCGGTCAGGCCCATGCTGAGCCCTCCCTTGGGTTAGGTTGCTCAATATTTATTCTAAATATTTCCCTCTTTTTCTTTTTGATCTTTATTCTTTTATTTTTGCACAAAAACATGCTAATTATTAGTTTTTACACCATGCATGCTTTTGGTAATTATTTATATTTACAACTATATACATGCATTTGCAAAGGTTTTTGTAGCTAAAATATAAGAATAAAGAGTGATGAATGAGTATTCATCAGGAGGCAGTTCACCTAGGTCAACAAAAGGAGCTCTCTCGTTGGTCCACGTGGACCAACCAGAAAAATCTCAGGAGGAAATTATTGGTAAAATAAAAAAATAAATAGTAAATGATTTAATTAATTTTCTATCAAAACATAAAAAATGTTTTTAATTTAATATAGTATTTTATGCATATTTTTATTTATTTTTATGACGCCTTTATTACTAGTTAATATTTACATGTAAAATACATGTATAAATACCTTTATTTTAGTATTTTATTTTTTAATTTGTGATATATTTTATTATTTGATAAAGGTATTTTTTATATATTGTATTTATTTTTATACACATTTAATTATTTTTATTATATTTTTTGAGTTGTTATCTACGCTTAATTAATTAGGTTTATTCACATTATAGGTATATACATGTATAGTTTACCAATGTATCGAAATAGGTTATTTATTTTGATAGATTTGTTTTAATTTAATTATATACATATGTTTTAAATAATATACAAAATTTTGTAAAAATAAAAATTTGAAAATTACAAAGAATAAATATAGTGAATAAAATATATAGGTATATTGCACAATGGGAGTCCAAAACCTAACTTTTGCATCTTAACTCCAGATTGGATGAAACTACCTTCATTAAATAGATTACTAAAAGTTATTTACAATTAGAGGTGATTTTAGTCAATTTTGATATAGTATGGAGAAGATACATGTTTGTGAAGTTTTTATTTTTGGTTTTTATTTCGTATGTCCCGAACACACTATGCATTATTTTTCTATGAAATCAATTTTGTATTTTTCTTTGTATTTTATCTACATTATTCATATAAATAATTTTGCTATTTTAGTGTAAAAATAATTAAATAAAATAGGTCTCAAAAAGCAATAATTGAGCAAAATAAATTAGGATTTTTATTGTTGTTTTTGGCCCTTACCCCCCCTCCCCTACTTTATTCCTAGTCGACTAAGTCTATTCTTGACTTAGTCTCAGGATTTAGGGTCATTCAATACCTTTTATATTTCATTTATTTTTCTTTTCTTCCTTTATTCTTTTCTTTTGACATTAAATACAATATTATAAGTAGTATAAATGAATTATTAATTGAATGTTATTTTTTACAAATTAATGCTATATACATGCATTTAGATAGGGATTTAAAGCCAAAATAAAAGAATAAAATTGATGAAATGGAGATTCATCAAGCCTCTGCAAGCGGCATAAACAAAACGTTGATTGTTTTCTATTAGGCCCCCAAAGAAATACTGGACCAAGCTAGTCTTCAGTGTGTTGTGGTGGGGACACTTCTTAATCAGATCACTAAAATGCTCCCAGGTTTCATGAATGGACTCTTGGGGTCCCTGGGAGATATTGTCTATTTTTGAACGCATGAGATTGAGACGGTCGAGAGGATAATACTTTTGCGAGAATGCGAACTTAAGATCCTCCCAAGTCATCACCACCTTCTCCAAATGGTTGATCCAGTAGAGAGCTTTGCCCTGAAGGCTAAATGGGAAAGCACTCATCTTGACTACACCAAATGGGATGTTGGGGTAGTGATTGGTACTGCAGATGCATCCAAACCGATGCAGATGAATATATGATTCCTGATTTGACTTCCCATGGAAGCTAGGGAGAAGAGAAAGAAGCAGCAGCTTCAACTTGAAGTGTCTGTGGATTGGTGGAATCTAGATCCACTCTATGATGCGACATGCCCCAAGGTTGTAGGTCTGCTTCAATGTGAGCTTGGGTTGGCATCTCCTTGCTTCTCCCTCGCCTCCGTGAGGTTTATCTATAGAGTGATTGCCTTCATCATTAGCATGATGATCATTAAATCCTCTTTCTTGGTTTCCTCCTCTCTCTTCTGACCTTCTCCTTAGGTCATTCAATATTTTCTGGAAAGTGACCTGGGCAAGTGCTTGGTCGGTCGACTGCTGCTGGATGGCCTGAATAGAGGTCAAGAGTTGGTTGTTCATCTCATTCTGGTTTGTGACCTGCTCTATATTGTGCTCTATGCTTGGGAGTTGTGGTCCCTTTTCTTTGCCAGTTGGATCCATCCCTGATTCTAACTATGAAGATGCAGGCTCCAGATTGGGGTCTAGATCTGCAATTGGGAAAAAACCTTGATCAATATGCACGTAGGCACCATATGAAGATAATAATTTAGAATTAGAGTCAATTTTGAATTTTATTAGGGATGGAGAAGTGTAAGGAGTGAAGTCAATCTCCATCCAAAAAGGGCAGAACTTGGTAAGAGAGTGTTCCTATCTGTGGGAGGAAGAAGAAGTGGGGAGTCCTGATGGTGGTTCGTGGAGTCTAAACCAGGTACCTGGAATCATCCTGATTTATTGGAGATGTCGAACTCAAGGACTCGATGTGGGTGTTGGCGAAGTCTCGACAAACCGTCCTGGGGTCGACATCTTAAAGTAAAAAGGAGCCTGATGATGGATGAAAGATACAGAGGTGAACAAGAAATAAAAGGAGTGTAAAATAGTAGAAGGCTCACAATGAGAAAGGGTCAAAGAGAAATGAGAAAAGAAGAAGTTGACAAAATACACAAGTGCACGGGACTTAATATTTGATCCTAGTCTAAATAAAAAATACCAAACAAAATGGGTTCACCAACTTAACTCTTGTGAAGCCGTAAGAGTTCGGCTATATTTATCTTTTCAGTTTTAGAGTTGTGATTCAAGCAAAAATTTTAACACGTCCTTAAGCAGTTAGCCCTCAAGAAGAGCATGTACTGCTAGGAAAGTATCCACGTACTTGTTCCACCTCTTTTGTATCATGTAATCTGCACTTTTTAAGGTCCTCAATATCGGTCCTGAGGGCCTGCTCGACCAAAGAAATAGAGAGCGGAAGCCGACAGGTGAAACCACTACTTCCATCACAAGTGAGGTACTCAGACGCAAGACAATGAGACAGACACACCCATGAGCACGTGGCCTCTGCTCAATACTTCAGATCAAGTCAGATGCTCTACACAAGGTGAGAGCATCGTCGTCAACAACACTGTACTCACCTACGTACGATAGAAGCTCCAATACATCGTCGATCCCAGGTGATAATTGAGACAGTCACAGATCGGATTTTTGGCTCTAATCCTTAAGGGTCATGCCTCACTCTTTTTGGAGCATACCTGAATACAATGAGGGCTTTGTGAACGTCAAATAATGATATTCATTACGATTTTTAACTAGGTCAAAGTTTATTTAGCATCCCCCTGGTTTTAATTTTTGATTTTTAATTTTTTGAGCATTTTTTAGTAACAAGAGCCTAACGATTTTTGGATTTTCTTTTAACCTAAATGCTCAAAATCAGAGGTAGAAAGCAAGAAAGCGATGCAAGGTGACACTAGGATGGCTCTCCCTAGTATATAAATTATGAATTCTCAGTTAGAATACTTACAATGCTTCCCAGCTCTCTCCATGTGAGATGCAAGGTAGAAAATTTTAAACCTAATATAATATAATATGAAATGCAAGCAGTGAAATCGTCCTAGCATGAATTGCTATTATTGTGAAGAATGGATTGAGTTTGACTAGATGCAAACATAGACTATAGGCACATGCAAATAATTAGATGTGTGAACGTAGTTTACTCGAGCAAGCAAATCCTAAAATGATAATGGCTCATTCATTGAAAATAAATGGAAATAAAGTGGAAAACTCAAATCGCAGAAAACAAAGAAAAGAAGATGAAGAAATCACGAGAAAATCTGGTGAGCCCCCAAGTGAATAATCACTTGGTAAAATAGGCATGAATGTTCAAGTGTCCACCTGTATTATTACAATAATAAAAAATAAAATACACGCTCTCTTTCACAATAAATAATAGATAAAATGTGATATGCTAATATCCTCTCTCTCTCTCTCTTGCTCTCTCCAAGTAGCCAACAAGTATAATGACTACCCAGGCAGTCACCTTCTCTTCGAGCCCCCTTATAAGAAAAATAACAGAGAAGTTATTAGCATAGATAAACAACTATCTCAAATTAAAGGAAAAATAAAAGTAGAAAATAATGAAATAAAAATATACACAAAAATCTATCCTAAGTGTTACTCCCTGACAATGATGCCATTTGACGAGCCACCTAAAAGTAGAGGGATCCTAGCGTTCGATCTTGGAGGGTCTGCGATGATCGATAAGTCGAGCCGACAATCGGTGTGTCGACTGCTTTTTCAGCGCTCAGATATCCATAATTGGTTGTGTCAACAATTAACCCCATTATAGGCTAAAGCAATGAAGAACATGTGAGCTAAAAGTAATTATACTATGCAAGTGTAGGGTTCGAACCACAAAGGATCAATAGGAATAGACCACAAAAATTGACAAAAAAAGTCAATAAATGTTTTTGTGTTTTTATATGGATTTCTGAATTTTTTTGTGGTTCCATGATTGAATTGTTAAAGCGCCTAACTCATAATTGGCAAATTCGCGGGTTCAATTCCTGCTAGATTTTTAATTTATACTTTTTTGTTTTTAATTTTATAAATTTTAATTTCTTTTTATATTTTATTAATTTTAATTTTCTTTTTTTATATTTATGAATTATAGATATATATACCAATCTAGAGATACTATATATAATCCAATACATATATAGGATATAAATAAATATATATAATATAGAAAAATTAGAAAAACATCCTAAGTATAGTCCTTTTTATTTTTATATGGGTATTTAATTTTTTTGGCACTAATAATTATAATAATAGAAGTAAACATATATATAGAATATAGAGTGAAGTAAATATAGCTATAAATACTCAAAATGGCCATTTTTTGTTTTTTTATAATTTTCTCTATTTTTGTCTTTTTATAATTTTTTTAATATTTTTTGTATTTTAATTGAATAAAAATGGAAAAACAGTAAACCATAATATAATATCGAGTTATTTTAGAATTCAAAAATAGATAAAAGACTCAAAATTCTCAAAAAAAATTAATCTATAATATATACTATAAAAAATACAGTATTGGAAAATGATATTTTTAGATTTTCAAAAATTTTAATAACTTTTATAAGGTTTTTAGGATTTTTCAATTTCCGGTGTTTTTCTTTTGATATTTTTAGTGATTTTTGGTTTATTGTTGTAAAATATAATAATAAAGATACTGTATTTTTTTGGAATTTTTCAAAACATTTTTCTAACTTTTAGATATTTTTTTAATGCAAACAGGATTTAAATGTAATATTTTTGATTGTTTAAAATAGAAAATTAATTTTAATTTCCTTACAAAAAATATGTGATTTTATATAATGTCAGGCACTTAAAATGATTTTCTATAATTTTTTGATGCAAAATGATATTTTTAATATAAGAAATACAAGAAATAAAAATACATATATTAGTAGGGACCTAAACGTAATTTAAATAAATATAAAATGCATTCCGAAAAAATATAAAGTCTCAGGACCTCTGTATAAAATTCCAAAGAATACTCAATATTAACGTACTAGTAGGGGCATAAATGTAATTTTTCAAAACATACAAGGACCATTTGCAATTTCACCATAAAGTTTTACAGTTTATTGAAAATATGCTAGACTAAATAATAACAAAACATGCAGGGGTCCATTGCAAAAATCCTACTCCCTCTGTCTATGCGCATGTGAGGTGACGTGGCGAAGGACCTTTCTACAAATAATAGAAACCTAGGAATCTTGCCATAAAATTTTTGAAAAAGGTTATAACTGCAGATGGAAGATTTTAGACTAAAAAATACAAAAATGGCAGGCATATATGGCAAAATTACCCCCACAAAGTTGCGAGCGAACGATTGGATGATCTTCACTTATACACGTTTCGGCCCATGGATGGTGGATGACGGTTTGTTGGCTAAGGTGTGAGATTAGAGTTGGGTAGCTGATCGTGCATCAGAGGTGCTCAGATCCAATGGTGGGGGTCAAATCCGGAGCTCCTCCTCGATCAGACAGCTATTGCTCTCCCTGAAGAACATGGAAGAACATATGGCCGAGCGAGCTTCGATCGACAATAGATCCCTCCTCCAGCGATCTCCTGCGATGCTTCGAGGCTCAGAACTTTCCTGATGGTTGTTCGCAGCAGTGAAGGTGTCAAAAGGGTCCCAGAACCTCAGATGAGGCCCTAAGAGATCAAAGAATATGTGGGGTAGCTCTCTGACTAAGTCAAAATCACCTCATATGAGCCCTTTGGCCATCCAAACCTGCACAATTAGCTCTAGCATACAAAAAGCAAGGTTAATGGGTCATTTTGGATGAAATAGATAACGATAGAGTCGAGGCGGAGGGTCTCCAGCGAACGACGGTGGAGAAGACCATGATCTCTCAATTTATGAGCGAATCAAGGGGAGTTAAATGCCTAGGGTGTAAAGCAGATGAATGGGAAGAAGATGAGGATGATAGGTGGGTTGGAGCAAGGTCGGGTCATGGTGGAACAACAGTCGGAGTTGGGGCTCTGTCGAACTACGATTTAAGAATTTAACAAAATAAAATAGAAATTTAAGCAAATCTACGACTAATCTATGCTACTGCTAGAACTAGGAATGAAAAAAACATGGAAACTATAGCTCTACCTCCGGGAAGAAAGAACCAAGCGGAGCATCGGTGGAGATGACCAACGAGCTTAGATCACACATTCCAGTGCCTCTTCCTCCACGCCAAACTCTCCGACGAAGAAGCTCCTGTCACTAGGAACCTAACCAACAAGAAATCTGGGGATTTGGAGGGCTTGAACGGGATAAAATTCAAATGGAGGTCGATGGAGGGTATATGTACATGAGGGCTTTTACTTGGGAAGAACAATCGATGAAATGATCCTCAGAGGAATGAAGCTGGTTTAAAAGACCATGGATCGAGGGTCAAAAGATACAAAGGATTCATCCCAAAAAATGAAAGAATTGATGGAGCAAATCGAGGAAGGAGGGCAGTCAGCTAGATCTGACAGACCTAGGGCGCTGGTGTGTCAGTTGACTGAGGGTCAATAGGAGACCGACCCTGATTGGCCACGTCCTCTATTAAAGGACAAAACAGATAATAACAGGTTAAATAAATCGAAAAGAAATAGAAAATTATTTTATTGTTTTTTCACAAACCGTAAAAAATATATTTATTATTTAATGTAGTATTTTAATATGATTTTTATTTTTTGAGTTAATTTATTACATGTAACTTTTTATATGTATATTTATAGGTATATTTATCTATATATAGTATATTTTATTTTTTATTTTTAAATTTTAGATTTTATTATTTTATATACATAATTCATATATTTATAACTTATTTAAGTACACATAAAAATATTTTATTATATTTTCCTGAAGTTATATGTATACTAGAATAAATATAGATATTTATTATATTGGTATATGTATGTATAATTCGTCTATGTATTAGATTACACTTATTTATTTTAATGTCTTTTTACTTGTTTTATTTTATTTTAATTATATACATATATTATAGATGATATTTACAAAATTACAAAAATATAAAATAATGAAGAATATAAGGAATATATAAATTGATTATTTTATTCAGGTAAATTATAAATAAGGGCCCATAACCTAACTTTTGTATATTAACTCCAAATTGAATGAAACTACCTTCACTAAATAGATAATTAAATTATAAAACAATAAGGTGAGTTGGGTGAATTTTGAGTTCATATGGAGGAGATACATGTGTGAGAAGTTTTTATTTTGTCTTTTTATTCAGAGTGTTTAGGGCATACTATGCATTATTTTTAGATGAAATAAATTTTGTATTTTTCTAAGTATTTTTATCTATATGTTTCATGTACAAGTTTATTGATTTGAGATACAAATAATAAAGAATAAAAAAGGTATCAAAAAAAATATCGGAGAATTAGTGTTTTAAGTTATTTTTGACCCGTATCTCCCCCTACTTTCTTCTTTGTCAACCCAATCATCATGACACCTAGGTCTCGGGGTTTATGGTCCTTCAATACCTACTGTGTTCTATTCTTTTTCTTTTCTTTTCTTTATTCTTTTATTTTAGCTTTAAATAAAGCAATTTGCATATTATTTAAAGTAAAATTAATTGACAATATTTCATACAAAATAATGCTATATATATGCATTTAGCTAGGGTTCAAAGGTCAAAATGAAAAAATAAAGGTGATGAAATGGAGATCCATAAAGAACACACCATTAATAGGACTCGAAAATGTGAGATATGTGTGTAAGATAGACAGCATATAAAGCCATTATAGTTTTTTTTCTAAGAATATTTATATGTAAGATCACATGCACACAAATATTTGTATGTTTAATGATGTATTAATTAAAGACAATAAGATATATTCTATCGCATTTGTAATTGTGGCAATAGATATTATTGTATTTATTTAATGAAAATCAATGATAAAACCGTAGAGAAATTTCTTATATTTAAGAACGATGCTCAGATACAAATGACCAAAGTACTTAAACATCATAGGTTAGATAGGAATGTAAGAATATACATCTATCACGTTCGATAAAAGTGTGAAATCTTTCGCATTGTTTGTGATGTTACAACACCATATTAATTCTTCGCAGTCAGATGGGCTAAATACAACAGAAAAATATGGCCTAACCATACATAATCAACATACTCCTACAAATGTATAACATTAAATGTTATTTGTAGCTCGATTCTTTAAATTCACAACAATTATCATTTTTGTTGTCATATTACTAGCAGCGGATAAAGTTGCTAAATTAGCTGATAGTTGCAATGATTTGTTGAATAGTTGATAAATTAGCTAAATTTGCAACGATTACTACAAACTTATAATGAAAAATCAACGGATAATCATCATTACATAAACATTAGCAATAAATATAACACTCATTAAAATTTATAAGAATAAAACAAATAATGTCGTTTTTATCTATTTAACATGGAAAGATATATCAGCGGATATTCAAATTGCCGCATTGTCGTATGCCAATTTTGTTGTAGTGTATGCTTGTTTTGTGTGTATTAGATGTGTTTTATGTGTGTATCTACGTTGATAAATAAATATACCCGTCTATGCATACAATATATAGCAATTATTGAGGAGAGAGATGACATTATTTAATGGTCCAGAATCATTATTCTCATACTACCACAGATTTTGGCTTTCACAATATCAACCATATATATATATATATATATATATATATATATATATATATATATATGTGTGTGTGTGTGTGTGTGTGTGTAAAAATGTGAACGTGTAGAATATATAACAAATGTATATATGTAAAAAAATGTGAACGTGTACATATATATATATATATATATATATGATTGACCCAAAAATGTTATATACACTAAACAATCAAGCATGTGTGATTTGCTGCGATTAGGGCTGCTAATTGAATTGAATCATTCGAATTCGATTAGTATTCATTCGATAAAAATTCAAAAAAAGTTCGATTCGAAATCAAATGAACTGAATTTGAATTTAACTTTTAGATTCGATTCCCAAATGAATCGAATCTGAATTCACTTAGATTCGTTCGATAATAATTCGATTTGATACACACACATATATGATATGGTATGAAGCATTATATATATGCAAATAAATGTAGTATATATTTTGTAAAATTCCCACACATGATACATAATTTAATATATAAAAATTTTTGTCATCTTATTCTAAACATCCCAATTTTGAGATGTCCATTGCATGCACCATACCCCCTCTTTACTCCCCTCAATTCTCTCTCCCCTCGTCACTCTTGAGAAAAAAATCCTAACATTTGCTCCTACTCTCCAACATCGCCAGCTCCAACCTCTCACTCCTGCTCGCTCTCTCCAACGTTGCTGGCTCCAGCCTCCCGCTCCTGCTCGCTCTCTCCAACGCCGCTGGCTCCAGCCTCCCGCTCCTGCTCGCACTCTCCAACACCGTCCGCTCCAGTCTCCCGCTCCTGCTCGCTCCCTCCACTGACAACACCACCCCTCCAACAGCCAACCCCACCACTGGCTCCCGCCCTCCTCCGCTGTCGATAACGACACCGATTCTAGACTCACCGACATCATCAGCATCTCTCCATCACCCCCGCAACTACTGGTATTACTACACCCCCTCCCATTTTACCCTAAAATATTAAAATTTAGGTTCTTTCCAAATAATTTTTGTGATTCTAAAATACATCATCTGCAAATAAACACATACTAACTTTTTAAAACCATCCCGAGGTTCAAATTTCTAACAATCTTTTCCTTAATCACACTCTTAATCCTCCCATCCATCGTAATATACGGATCTTATGATAAGGACAACCAAGCATTTGAATACAAATAATATCTTAGAGAAAATTATGGTATGAATAGATTTCATGGATTTCGAGCTTTGCCTAAATGGCTAAATGTGCAAAAGATCATAGCTGCAACTAAATTCCATTTCTAATCAAGATTACAAGGGGACTAGGCTATCAAGAAGGAAATATCATCATAATCTTTAATAAGCCCAACTATGCCCCCATAAGAGTGCATTGAAATGAGGTAAGCATGAATTGTTCATGCTTGATGTAGAAAAAATATTACATATTAGAAAATTGAAGATCAAAGCCATACCAACTGAGTTCTCAGTCCGGTCTGCCAGTTTTTATACACCTCAGATGTTGGATTCAGCTCCATAAGTCAGTTCATCATCGACCTTTTATGGTTCTGATGGAATTTAGTGATCCTCTTTTTTCTCAGATATCATGGAGATATGTCACAATGGGAGGGAAGATATGGAGGATTTTTCAGAGAAACGTGGAACACAATCTTCTGGTTATTATTTTGACATGTATATTTATTAATATATATCTTGTATTTATATATTGATATGGAATTTAAAATATAATTTTGAGTATGTGTTTTCATTTTATTTTTAAAAGTCTAGTTCAAACATACCATCTTCTCAAGATAGTGTCCATGAGAGGGTCGTTGGGCATGATGATGATATTAATGAAAAAGTGGAAGGATGAAGAATAGAAAAATCGATTCTTGAAATAATTAATAAGATTGATAGAAAGAAAAGATCAATGGTTTATGAATCATTTACCAAAGAAAATGAGAAAGTTGGTGGCGTGCCAGTTGGAAGGTGGATATGCATTGATTGAATTTTCATCATAAGTACAAAAAGAAAAGCTCAATGGTTTATCAAGATGTCAATAATTATTTTTTATTTATATATTGAATTCACCATAGGTACAAAAAGCGCAAGTGAAGATTGCAAGAGACATACACGAACAACAAAGTTAGGTACTTTAATGAAATTTATATTATCTATTAAATTTTACCATTATGTTAAAAGTTTTTTTATTTATCTCAATTATTTTTTCACAAATTAGTATCACAAAGTCTTCTCAATTCTTTGAAACTTAAAATATTATTAATATAATTTTTTTATTATTAGTAAAATTATCAAATAAAGTTCTAATTCGATATAAAATGGATCGAAATTGAATATTCGAAACTCCAAACGAATTGAATTTGAATTTAGATTAGGAATTCGTTTAATACTCGATTCAAATTCGGATTCGAAAAATTTATAATGAATTGAATCTGAATCTAAGTAGATTCGAATGTATTCGATTCGATTAGCACCCCTAGCTGCGATCCATAAGTACTCTTGACATACTCGTCAATCAAACTTCACTCATACGATGGATCTACCTTGTCACACTCATGAATTCACATGGTGCATGAGCGGCTCGATCTTGATCGAGCGGTTCGCACAGTAAGGATCCGCAAAAACACAGATTTCGTGTGAACTGCTCGATCAAGATCGAACAGCTCGGACACCATCCTGAATTACAACAGTCCTCTGTTCCTCACGCTTGTGATCGATCAAAATTTATCTAAACCTCCAACGATCAAATCACAATTCTCAAGTGATCGGTCACACCAATTAATCAAACTAATCAATCAAACTAATACACAGCAACCCTAACACAAGTGCAAACAGGGCATTCTCTCCTTGTAGGACTTGTGCAGAGAAAATTGCGCAAATCAATTCCTGCATTAGGAAGATCATCCACGAACGACCATTATCACCGAATCCGATCTCGAATCACGGCAAATATATCAATTTATTCAGAAGCCATTTAGGAAGATTGCAGCATGCGGATCGTCTCGATGTTGAGAGAGAAATTATGGCAACCTTCCGCTCCCCACAGATCCGCAAATCACAGTGACAATTAAGGCCATATGTTCTATATATATCGAAGACCTTCTCATGGAACATGACAGTGTGCAAAAATACACAAGACATCGATTAATCATGGCCTCCTCTTCTTCCACCACCATCGTCTCCTCCATCCTCCTCTTCGTCCTCGTCAGCATGTCGACGGCCGACGAGAACTTCATCCGCATGCTCTGCAAGGACAGCCTGCACGTCAGCATGTGCGTGAGCACGCTGAATAGCGACCCCCGCGCCACGGCCTGTGCAACGAAGGCGTGCGTGGCGCACATCGGCGTGGAGCACTCCATCAGGAACGTCTCCGACACGCGTAGCGAGGCGCTCAAGATCCTCGACAACAGCCCCCCACCCGCCGCCGTCGAGGCGCTGCACAGGTGCACCGACGCGTACGCGAACGCGTTGTCGTACCTGAACAGTGCGCTGGGGTACCTGAACGATCAGAACTTCGCGCAGGCGGAGGCGACAATGGGCAAAGCGCAGACGGAGGCGGGGCTGTGCGAGCCGGCATTCCCGGCCCATCCCAACCCCATGACGCAGTGGAACACGCTGTGCGATGACATGCTCGACATCGCCTTCGAGCTCGTTGATCAGGCGAACAGTTAAAAGATAATGCAGGTGTTTCAAGATGAGCTACGTCGCATGTTCTTCAAAGAGGATAAAATTATTTACTCGTTTTTTTTTTCAAAATATTCTGTCTTAGTAGAGGCTAAAATTTTAACAGTGATATTGGAACAAATTTCAAAGATGGAGGCAACGAAGAGTCAGTGTAATTCTAGCAATATAATAATGAATATTACATCTGTGGCAGATTTTAAGAATTAAAGTTATCTCTATGGAAAATAATTTTTGTATTTATACATACGTTGACTGTTTTCAAAATATAAGCACCGATTATACCATGTAAACGTATATATATCGCAAATCAGCAACAGGGTAAACCAAAGTCAGTCTTAATACGTGATAAACAAATTGTCAGACAATTAACAGTAATAGACGAAATTATACATGTCGAGAAAACATGAAGTTACGAGGATTTTAGAGTAATTATGAAAACCAAATTAATATTATACACAGACCCAGTGTATTCTCACATTTAACATGCATTATCTGAAATTTACATCTACATGTATTAATTTAATTTATCACCTGTAGTACCGAAAGAACTGCATAACGTTTTTGGATGTTGGAGAATTTGACATTCATGGTAAGTCACGACAGGTCTTTTGTTAGAATTGAGAGTCCCGGAGAAATCAAACTCCTCCTTAAAGTAACATGAGTATATTTTCTTAAGAAAACTAATTAAGATTTATGAAACAACAAGTGAATATTCTTACCACACTTCTTGATATGGTCGAAGTCTTACCACGCTTGTTGACTACCAAACAAGCTCCGTATTCTAGCCCAACATAAGTATTACAACATTTCTCAAAGACTAGCCTATAAGAGACGCTTTAACAGCCTATACAAGTCCTATACATAAAAGGACATCTTCATAAAATCCCCATAAAATATGAGGGAAAACTGAAAAAGGTTGCTTCATGTGAAAGGCCTAGACGTGATGGGCAAGGAAACTTCATATGGAAGGCTTGGAGATGGGATCGTCTGTTGTGCCATGGGTTGCAGCAGACTCAGCTGCATGCCTGGTAGCCGTTCGATCTTGATCGAGCGGTTCCCACGAATTCGCAAGATTCGGGCCCACAAAAAGTGCGAATTCGTGGGAACCGCTGGATCAAGATCGAGCGGCTCCCAAACCTGCAGAAGAGTCTGCTGCAGCCCATGGCACAGCAGACAATCCAATCTCGAAGGCTTGTACATTAAGTTTTCCCCCATCTCCATGCCATGAAGACAAAAAGGACATATACCCCCATTGAGTGTAATATAAATAGGGTGAGGGATTGGTTTGTTGAAACATACCAACATATAGACAAGAGAAAGGAAGAGAGAGTGCGAGAGATAGAGAGATACGAGTGAGAGAGAGGGGGGGCAGAAGAGAGAGATATAGAGAGAAATATACTGCAAAATTTTGAAGAAGAAGTTATCATCAGTATGGTCACTCTTCACTTCAAATTCCTCTGCTTTATTTTATCATGAAATTATGCTATTATCATTATTTTTAATCATGTCAGATATTTTATTATGTCACAGTAATTATGCTTAGATAATTGTATAATTTTAATTATGTACGGCCTTGTTAAAACATCGATCTTGAAAGGGCATTTATTCCATATTGACATCATGACGATCCATTGAGAATCAGAAATTATGATATAGTATGATATTTAATTTAATTTTATTGAAATAAAATATAGTGATACTATAAAGATTGTTATTAAGTCAATGGGTATAACTTTACATATCAAATTAAAGAAGGATACACATGTTACGACATGATTTATTTATAAGTATAGAGGACAAATGCCAGTTGAGTTATGAAATTTATAGTACAATATTGTCAAGATAAGACATGATACAATGAAATAAATTAAAATAACATATAATAAGGACTGCACTATAATGTCATATGGAGCTAAGTGCTACGCTAAGACGGGAGCTACCTCTAGAGTCCATTTGTCGGGTCCTAAGGGACACATCTGGTCTAAAAGACAACACCTTATGGGTTCGTTTGGTTGCAGGGTTGGACAGGGTTGGGCTGGGCAGGGGTACCCCTGTGAATAGTAAACTGTGAGGAGGAGAACCCTGTTTGGTTGCAGGGCCAACCCGGGTTGGATCAAGCCAACCCTGCCCAACCCTGCAACCAAACGAGCCCTATGGGTGTGTCAGGTTCAATGGAACCTCATGGAAAAAGTCCACTATTGATTCAGTAGTTGTTGTCATCATGTTCTGTTCTGTAAGTACTTTGCAATAACCACTTGTGCCAGTGGTAAGTAAAAAATGTACTCTATATGAATGTGAGGGTAATCTTGATCGAATAATGAAAGTATGAGGGCATATATGAAACATCAAAGTATGACAGTATTCATGAAATATGAATCATGAAAATATGAAGGTACGTATGGAGTATTACCTTATTGGATTAGATTGTTGTATTATCAAGTTGGCTGCACATGAAAAATATACATGTTGAAGTACACGTTATTTTCTTGATAAGTCATATTGTGATTATCCATTTTTTGTCAAGCTTTTCTTTGCATCAAATCAATATCAACTTTGTTATCTATTGATACCATACTAAGTTATTTTGCTTACGAGCATTTTTGCTCCACTCCTGCAGTTTTGCCCTGTCGCAGATACATCCGAGGGGTAAAGTGCTGAAGACGGATTAAGCAGAAGAACATCGGACTAGGAGCAGTATCAATAGTGGTAGTTTAACTTTTTAATTTTTACTAGTTAAATTTACTACAATGTGATCATCTGTAACTCTGATAGATGAAATGGAAGTTATGTCTTTTATGGCCTTAGTGGTGACTGTGAACTATGGTATTGGTAATCGCAAGTAACACCACGGACCCGATATGGTAATATTATTTAATGCTTCCGTTGGACTCTCAGATCTGTGGTCATTACAGGTGGTATCAGAGCCAAAGTTCACATATAACACTTAGGGTTCGTTTGATTGCAGGGTTGGGAAGGGTTGGGTTGGCTCAACCCGGGGTACCTCTCCTTCCAAACATCCCAATCCTCCTCACAGTTTACTATTCACAAGGGTACCCCACCCCAACCCAACCATGTCCAACCCTGCAACCAAACGAACCCTTAGGATTCTCTGACTTAGTTAATGAACTGACCTAGGTTTTTCTCCTGACTTTTAGATGGCATCTGGATGTGAAATCATGTCGACTGGTGGAGAGTCTGATAATACCCTATCTCAGCATATGCAATTTATGGCTGATATGGGATAATGGCTTTGTGAGGAGCGGCAACATACTGAGATTGAACGTGAATTGGCACGAGAAGAAAGAGAGATGGCTCGTAAGTTATATGATCAGTCAAAGCAAGAAGGAGTCACCCTGAGGAAGTTCTTACAACATGACTCTCCTATTTATAATGGAGAACCAAAATCGGAGAAAGTAGAACACTAGCTTAAGGAAATCGAATTGGCCTTTAGTGCTCTAGATTGTCTTGAAGAAAAAAAAGATAATATTTGCCATGTTCAGACTACGAGACAAAGCAAAGGACTAGTGGAAAACTTACAGAGGTGTTTCTTTTTGGGATGAACAAATTGTTTCTTGAAGGAATTCGTGAAGCATTTCATGGATACTCCCTATGCGAGTTAGGGAAAAGAAGAGGTAGGAATTCGACCTACAACAGAAGGAATTAAGTGTAGAAGCATATATTGTTCAATTCTATCATCTAGAGAAGTATGGAAAGGGGATCTGCCAAACTGAATGGGAAAGAGAAAAGAAATACGTGATGTACTAAGAATAGGCTTGCGAGGAAGGGTCTTAAATCAACATGCCGGAGACACTTGCCAAGGCAGTGAATGCGGTTGTAATAATTGACGAAGAACATCAACTGACCCAAAATCAGTTGAAAAGGCGAAGCAAGGCAAGTGGAAGTTCACAGGATAATTTCCAAAATGCTAATAGGAAGATAAAGACTGGATATTGTAACAAGAATGAGGACACATCTACTGATAGACTGCCTTTTCCTATGTGTCCTCATTGTTCTAGAAGACACCATGGAAAATGATATAAAATGATTGGTGCATGCTTAAGGCGTGGGCAGAAGGTTGTCTGTGATTGCCCAAAGATGAAATCAAGTGATGACCATATGAAAGTACCAGAACCAAAGAAGAAAGTCATGGGTTCAGTATAATCAATCGCAGCTCAATCGGAAGACCCTAATCAAGTTATAGAAGGTACACTTTCTATCTCATGATTTATAGCTAGAGTTCTTTATGATCCAGGCCCTTCACATTCATTTATATCCAGCATAATTTCTTAGACTGCTTAAATTACAACCTACAGAAATGCCATTCATATTGATTGTCTCTTCATCAACGGGTAAAATCAGTATGGCTAGGTCCTTCTTGCATGAGGTACCTATTGAAATTGAAGATAAGCCATCGGTTGCAAATTTAGTACTTCTTGAATCTATGAGAGCTATGCACATTTTCTTTGTAGAGGAAAGAAGGTCATATTCTGTAGTCTAGACAAACCTGAAATTCTGATAAAAAGTTCAAGGAATCCTACTAAACAAATTCTTATCTCATCTATAAATGCGCACTGGATGATGTCGAAAGGTTGCACGGGTTTTCTAGCCAGTATGGTGAAGACAAATTCTTCACATATTTCTATAAATGATATGCCCGTAGTTCAGGAATATATTGACGTATTTCCAGAAGACCGTCCAAGTTTACCTTCTTCTGGAGAAATTGACTTCAGTATTGAAGTTACTCCGAGTTCGTTCCCTATCGCCAAACCACCTTATCGTATGGCTCCAACAAAATTAGCAGAACTTAAAAAGCAACTAGATGAACTTCTTGTAAAAGGCTTTATTCAACCTAGTGTTTCCCCATGGGGCGCTCTTGTTCTCTTTGTCAAGAAGAAGGATGGGACTCTTAGACTATGTATTGATTATCGAGCTTTGAACTGAATTACCATCAAGAATGAGTATCATTTACCTCGATTAGATGATCTATTCTACCAACTACAAAGGGTTGCTATTTTCTCAAAAATTGACTTAAGGTCAGGCTATCATCAACTAAGAATAAAGATCGAAGATACACCAAAGACTGCATTTTGATCAAGATATGGACATTACGAGTTTCGAGTAATGTCATTCGGATTGATCAATGCTCCCGCAGCATTCATGGATCTCATGAATAGGGTGTTCCGGGATTTCCTTGATAAGTTTGTCATTATTTTTGTTGATGACATTCTTTATCTATTCTGAAGACAAGAAGCAGTATGAGGAACACTTGAGGTTGGTATTAGAGACTCTGAGATGTCACCAGCTTTATGCTAAATTCTCAAAATTTGAATTTTGGCTTGAAAATGTGATATTCCTTGGACATGTTATATCTAAGGATGGCATAACAGTTGATTCGTCAAAGGTTGAAGCTGTTCAGAAATGGAATCAACCAAAGAAGATCACAAAGGTGCGTAGTTTCTTGGGATTGGTCGGTTATTATAGATGTTTCATTCAAGACTTCTCAAAGATAGCACTACCATTAACAAAATTAATGAGGAAGGAAACTAAGTTTACCTGGACTCCAGAATGTGAGGAGAGTTTCAAAAAATTAACGGTTATGCTGACATCAGCTCCAATTTTAACACTTCCATCAGATACTGGGGGGGTTTACAGTACACACTGACACATCAGGATCAGGTCTTGGTGTTGTTTTGATGCAGCATGATAAAGCCGTGGCTTATGCATCTCGGTAGTTGAAAACTCATGAGCGTATTTATCCTACTCATGATTTAGAGCTTGTCGTAGTAGTTTTTGCCCTTGAAACTATGGAGACATTACCTTTATGGAGAAAAAATTCAAGTTTTTACTGATCACAAGAGTCTCAAATATTTATTCTCTCAGAAAAGTTTGAATATAAGATAACGACGATGGTTAGAATTATTAGAAGGCTGTGATTTTCCTTAAAGTATCACCCAGGAAAAGTTAATATGGTAGCTGATGCGCTTGGTAGGAAATAGGAGATTAAGTTTGCTAGTTTGAGATTACATTAGAAGCTTGCTGAAGATTTTATTCAGTGGAAGCCTTTTATTGATGAGAATCATGACATATTCATGGCAAGATTGCAAATTCACTCAGCATTAATGGAGAAAGTACTATCAGCACAAAAAGATGATCTTGAACTGCCACAATTGATTGAATTGTCAAAGAAGCTTAATAGCGAGTTATCGATCACAGCTGATGGAGGATTGAGACTAAGGAATAGATTATGGGTTCCTAATAAACGTAGAAGTTAAGAAAAAATATTCTAAAAGAGGCACATATCTCTATTTACGCCATTCATCCAGGGAGTATGAAAATGTATAAAGACTTGCAAAGGAACTTTTGATGGAAAGATGGAAATTGCAGACTTTATCTCTAGGTGTCTCGTATGCCAGCGAGTAAAGATAGAGCATCAGAAGCCAGCTGGTAAGTTACAACCGTTGGATATTCCAGAATGGAAATGGGAGAATATCACTATGGACCTTGTAGTGGGTTTGCCTCCCGCAAAAGGTGCTAAATACAATTCCATTTTGGTGATTATAGACTGCCTAACTAAATCAGCACATTTCTTACCTATACGATTTGGACAATCCACTGAGAGTCTATTTAAGTTGTATGTACACGAGATTGTAAAGTTACATGGCATACATGTCTCTATTAATCTGATCGGGATGCACATTTCACTTCTAGATTTTGGAAAATCTTGAATGATTCTCTAGGCACAAACTTAAAGTTTAGCACATCTTTCCATCCACAGATAGATGGACAGTTAGAAAGAACTATCCAAACACTTGAAAATATGCTCAGGCCTTGTGCATTAGATTTTTCTGGGAATTGGTACTTCCATCTACCATTAATCGAATTCTCATATAATAATAGCTTTCATGCCAGTATCGGGATGGCACCAAATGAAGCATTATAAGGTAGACCATGTTGATCTCCCTTGTGTTGGAATGATGTGGGTGAAAGACAAATTCTTGTATCAGAGATTGTATTAGACACTGCAAAGAAAACTGAGATTATCAAAAAGAGATTGTTAGATGCCCAAAGCAGACAGAAGAGTTATGCTGACTTCGGAGGCATGATCTTAAATTTGAAATAGAAGATCAAGTCTTTATCAAGGTATCGCCTATGCGATGAGTAGTTCGTTTTGGGAAGAGAGGAAAGCTAAACCCTCGATATATAGGTCCCTTCTCCATTACCAAGAAGATCTGGGAAGTTGCTTATTAGATTGATCTTCCTCCTCAATTCAAGAATTTGCAAGATGTTTTTCATGTTTCAATGCTAAGGAAGTACATACCTAATCCATCACATGTGATAGAGTATAATATTCCTGAAGTACAAGATGACTTGTCTTATGAAGAGAAGCTGATCAGGATCATTGATCGTAAGGAGAATCAGTTAAGAAGACGTACAATCTCTATGGTCAAAGTCCTATGGAAGAATAACAAGCATGAAGAAGCTACTTATGAAATAGAGGAAGACATGAGTGCTAAATGCCCTGAACTTTTTGGTAAGTTCTTTGACTCATAAATTTCAGGACATTTTTTTAATAGAGAAGAATGTAACAAGCTATACAAGTCTTATACATAAAAGGACATCTTCATAAAATCCCCATAAAATATGAGGAAAATTGATAAAGGTTTCTTCATATGAAAGGCTTGGACGTGATGGGCAAGGAAGCTTCATATGGAAGGCTTGTACGTGGAGTTTTTCCCCATCTCCATGCCATGCAGACAAAAAGGACACGTACCCTCATTGAATGTACTATAAATAGGGTTAAGGGTTGGCTTGTTGAAACATACCAATGTACAAACAAGAGAGGAAGAGAGAGTGCGAGAGATGGAGAGATATGAGTGAAAGACAGAGAGAAAGGGAAGAAGAGAGAGATATAGAGAGAAATATACTGCAAAATTTTGAAGAAGAAGTTATCATTGGTATGGGCACTCTTCACTTGAAATTCCTCTGCTTTATTTTATCATGAAATTATGCTATTATCATTATTTTTAATCATACCAGATATTTTATTATACCATGGTAATTATGCTTAGATAATTGTATAATTTCAATTATGTATGGACTTGTTAAAACATCGATCTTAAAAGGACAATTATTCTATGTTGACATCATGTCGATCCATTGAGAATCAGAAATTATGATATAGTATGATATTTAATGTATTAAAATAAAATATAGAGATACTATAAAGATTTTTATTAAGTCAATGGATATTACTGCACCATATCAAATTAAAGAAGGGTACACATGTCATGACATGATTTATTTATAAGTATAGAGGACAAATGCACAATATTGTCAAGATAAGACTGATACAATGAAAGAAATTAAAATAAAGTATAATAAGGATTGGCACCATAACGGCATAAGGATTGGCACTTCTACGCAAATTTTTTATTTTCCAATTTTAGGACCTTTTATTATTTATTAAAAATCAAAAATATCTTATTTTGTCCATGTCTAAAGTATAAAATCCATAAAAAAATATAAGGAGTTTTTGAAAAATTACAAAAAAATATATATTTTATCTTTATTTAGTTATTTTACAATTCCAGACAACAAATCTATAAAAATATAAAAGAAAACTCTTAAAAATTAAAAAGACCTAAAAAACTTATAAAAATATAAAAATCCCTAAAAAATCCCAAAAAATTATATTTTCTATTTCAAAATTTTATTTATAATATTATCTTTATATTAAAATTGATTTAGAATATTTTCGACTCCATTTGATATTTTTAATTTCTATTCCAATTTTAGGTATTTCATTAAACCCAGATTTAGGGTATTTTTTACTTTAAAATATATAAAATTAGCAAAAATTCCTAAAAATCACAAAAGTAGTAAAAATATTTAAAAAGATAAAAAAATAATTTATTTTCTGAATTTTAAGCATTTTTAATTAAATTTATATCTATATTAGTCTATTTTGTATATATACTCTAATATAGCTATAATATATATTAAAAGAAAAAGAAATTAAAAAATATAAAAATATAAAAAGAAAATATAAAAATAGAAAGCTTAAAAATCAAAATACAAAAAAAATAAATAATTAAAAAAAATAAAAACCTAAAAAAATAAATATAGACAAAGAAGCTCACAGTCATTTTTGTGCATTACTTTGTCTGGTCTATCTTGTTTGCTCCGTGTGTTCAACACTCTACATACTTGTACTATATATACATTTTGTAGAGTTAATTAAAATAAATTTTAACTTCACTTTATTTTTCATTGCTTGATTATTTATTGCATGTTAATTTTTATCTAAATCCGGAATTCTTGTCGGTCACCTCGATGACTGTATTCCCGCCTTGTGTGTAGCATACGACCGCTGGATTTTTCGGTTAAACAAATGATGCCATTGCCGGGGAGCAACGCTGAATAGATTGGCGTTATTTTGATTGTGATCTAATTATCTACATTTTTGCCTTATTTATTTTCTCTTTTAGTTGATATTATTATAGACTTGTCTAATCACCCTTCTCTCTGTGTCTTTGTTGTGAGGAATGCGGATCGAGGGAGGAGCTCTCTTTGGAGCACTTGCGCACCCACGTGAGGCGAGTTTGACCTAGCACCAAGGAGGCTTGGAGGACTTGAAGAATATAGTCATATTTTGAGCATTTATTTTATTAGGTATTTTGTAATTCAAGTGAGAGAGAAATACAATAATTGTAATAATACAGGACTCTCAGGACTATACACTTCACGAGGTCCACTGCCTGAGGGATTGTTCCCTTGGGGGTTTCATTGATTTTTCGCAGTTTTTTCGCCTTTCTTTTATTTTGTTTCATGAGTTTGTTTTCTTTATTCTGTGTGATTGAGACCTAGTTGTAGGATTTGTTTGACGCTAGCATTAGGTTCAAACACCTAATGCATGCTCCTATAGTTTACGTTTGGACTTAGTCAAATATAAACTGCTATTTATTTAGATTTGAGATCGAGCACCGGGAGAAGTGTTATACAGTGCTTGCAGGATCCGTTGTGGCGTACATCAAATGCACTTCAGAGACTGGACTTTTGGATATCACTTCTAGATATTTAGCATATTGTTCTTCACGCTAATAGAAATTTTTGTACCTTGGGCGATTTCATCGTTTGCATTTGCATAGTGTAGGTTTCAATTCTGATGAGCATCCTTGCATGTAGAGAGATGGAGGCAAGGTGAGCATTTCTCTTTAGCATTCATCATCGATTTGCCGCTTGCATTGCTTATCCGACTCTACCTCTGATTTTGATCACCTAGGAGCTTAAAAGAATTGAATTCCTCGTTATTCGTGTGCATTCCTAATAAAAATCCAAAATAGTGATAACAATAAAATTGAGACTACTAACATTACTTGACCCTAAAAAAATCAAAAAGAAAAACATTGCCTTGGGGTGAGTAATACCCTCATTGTCTTCGTTTTACTTGCTCGCGTACACACTAAGGTTAGTCTCCAAATCCTATCAAGCCAACCTAAGTGTTTGTACAATTTCTGACTTCTCACTTAACTCTAAAATAGATAAGATAAAAAGATCAAACTTTTACTCTTCACCGAGTTGAGTAGGTGAATTGAGGGATTTGTTTTGTGTGCGTTTGATTGTGTTTGCTTGTGTGACTACCCGATCTCTCTGCGCATTTGCGCCTTTTTCTTCACTTCTCTTGATTTGTCCATAGTGCTCTCCCGATCATTTTCTTTTGTTTCGAGATGTCCGACTGGAGCATTTTTTATCCTGACTTTGTGGATCCCTCGTACACTCTAGTCAGTCCACCTCCCTTTTTCCAGGAGGACTTTGCTCCTGACTTTTGTACATATCCACCTCAACCACAGTTTCAAACCTCAGATTTTGACCCACCTCCACCTTCACACTTTTCACCTTCACAACCACCCAAGACTGAGCTGTTGGAGTCACCTCTCATGATATCCACACTTGAGACCTTGTCTCAGTTCATGGATCATATGAATTCAAGGATTGACGATCTCACTTGCCTAAATAAGAGCCATATTGATGCTTCACAATCTGTTGATTTGGACTTGATTGAGGATTCCCATGAGAGCTTGCAATCGCCCAAAATACAAAAAATGAGCAAAATTTAAAATCCAAAAAGAATTCGGGAGACATGTGGTTGATTTAGAGTGTGAGGAGAGGGCCCACATGCCAGATCCTTTGACCACACATCCACTCACAACTTGTTCCATCCTTGACCCCGAGGACGACACTATACAGATTGCTCTTAGTCGTCCTTGTGTATACGTTGATTCTAATCTCCTCCCTTGTATGGAGGAGATCCAAAAATTCAAAAAAATATTGATTGAACCTGAAGTGGTGGCCATTATTTATGAGATCATTAAAGCCCCACTTCACCAGGCCATGACCCAATTATCTGCTCCTCAACCCAAGAAGAGAAAGTGGAGGAGCACATCTAAGCATCACATCTTGGCCATGGTTACTGCTTATGCCATCACCCACCATCCATCTTCTTGGAAAAGGAACACTGCTACACCATTCATCCGATACACCATCTCTGACTACACATGTGATTACACTCTCCTTGGCGGCGGTGCTTCGATTAGCATCATACCCTTCTCACAGGTACAGTATCTTCACTTAGGACCTCTCAAGAAAACCAGGATGATCGTTCGGTTTGATGATGGATCAATAAAGAGGCCGAAGGGTATTCTAGAGAACGTCATCATATGGATTCATGGCATGATCTACAATGTTGATTTTGTCATATTGCCCATGAAGATCTCCACTGGAGAGCATTCTCCAATCATCCTGGACAACCGTTTCTCGCCTCTACGAGAGTCATTATTGATTATGGATCAGGAGAGATTCGCTTCCATCCCATTGATAAAAGCGAGGTGATCATCACTACACCCACTACCTACCAGAGACCTGCACCTGATGCACCTTCACCTATCTTAGCTGACACTGAGGACTATGGCTTTGATGAGATGATCAGAGACTTTTATTGTATGGTGGATTACACTAAGACCCGAGAATTCCTCTCCAAGGAGGAAGACTCGGAAAGCATAGATCTCGGAGTTCCTTCTTCTGGTATTTGGAGATTTATTGATGACATCCGTGAGATTTACACAATTGACACCTTAGAGCGGAGGACAGATCTTGATGAGACTGATAAGGCCGAATTCGATCTCGTTTATTTTATTCAGGAATTCGGGCCTTTTGATGAGAATGATGATCCGGTTGAGACTGTAGAGGATGAGCATGATTCGACTACTTCCACAGATGAGTTCGTTCCTTTTGGTTTTGACCTAGGAGAGACCTCACGGGATGACCTTGACCTTACTTCTTCCGATGATGAGTTCCTCCCTTTTCACCTTGACATTTGCAAGACACCCAAGGCCGGACCTAGCCACACTACTTCTTCTGACTCGTATGTGCCTTCTCACTCTAAGACTGCTAAGGAGCTTCACCGGGTTGATCTTGATCGGCATCCGTTTACTGTGGACCCTGATATCGACATGTACCTTGTCAGATCCATTCCTCAGTGATCCCACAAGAAGGTTCGCTTTCTGCCTTCTTGATTCTTCTGTACATCTTTTTTCTTGTACATTGGCATTCATTTTCCTCCGTCCATCTCCTGTATAGCTCATCCACCTCATTCTCATGTGTGCCTTACTTAGGGCGTACTTTGTCTTAAGTATAGGGGGTGGACAAGCCAAGTGTTCGTTCTTTGTTCTGTTTCATCACTCATGTTGTTGCCAATAATTAGGGCTCTTTTACCCAAAGTATAGGGGGAGTGATGTGTACATTCTCTACTACGATCTCTTCTTTCAATTTCATCTCTATTTTCTTCTTTTTTATCTTTTCTTCTTTTCCTTTTCATCTTTCTTTTTCTATCAAAAAGGTGTTACCCCTTTTTTCAGTCTTGTATACTTAGGCGTACTTCGTCCTAAGTATAGGGGGTGTGCACCCCAAGATCTTTCATTCTTTGATCCTCTCCGATGTCTCCTCTTCTTGTCTATACTTAGGGATATCTTATCATAAGTATAGGGGGAGACAGTCTGAGTACGATCTGTTCATTCCCACCCTTGACCCTCCCTTCCTTGTGTACAGTCTTCTATACTTAGGATTATTTGATCCTAAGTATAGGGGGGACAGTCGACTTCTCATTCGTTCATTTGTTTCTTCATTCATTTATTCTTTAGGCTTTTCTATACTCAATACGAGTTATGTCTTCTATATTCTTTCTGATATATGAGGACATAGCTCTAGCTAAGTATAGAGGGGTCGTATATACTTCGTATATACATTAGACATAACTTGTACTTTCATATTTTTGTAATAGAAATATGGCTAAAAACTATATAGAATATACTATAAAATTCATTAAAAACACTTAATAAAATATGCATATTATTCCTAAAATTCTTTTTATTTACTGATTAATAAATGAGGTAAAAATATTTTTTGCAAAATGTTTGAAAAATAATTTGAAAATGATTTTGAAAAATCTTTTGAAAACTAATTGTAAAACATTTTGTTAAATATTTTTAACCTTTTTAAAAATGGTTTTATTTGTAGAAACTTCTTTTCTTTGTGTGAAATAAAAATGTTTGAAAAATGATTTGCAAATGGTTTGAAAAATGGTTGCAAAAATATTTTTGAAAAATCTATATATACTGTTTAAAAAATCTTTGCAAAATGATTTTCAAATGTGTGTAAATATTTGTAAAAATTGTTTATAAAAATTATTTTGGACTATAATTTTCAAAATTATTTGTAAAATGATGTTCAAATAAGTTTGAGTAATATATACATAAAACCAAAAATCTTTATATATATTGATAAAATTGATCACTTATCCCTTATAAATTCTTAAAAATCAAATTCTTGTAAATATAAGATGCATCCCCGTGTAAATTTATGTACCTATTTTTTATTCAAAAACTTTTGTTTTAGAAAAATCCAAAAACATTTGCAAAACTAAAAATACCAAAAACATTTGCAAAATCTTTTTGAAAAATACAAAAAAATACATTTGCATCATCTTTTTCAAAAATCCATAAAAAGTTCGAAACTTTGAAAATTGCATCACAAAAATATTTTTTGCATTGAATATAGCAGTTGCATAGCATTCGTATTTTTCGGATTGGTTTGATAATTGAACAAATCTAAGTAAAATCCAAAGATTGGAGTTTGGTTGGACCTTAAATCTACCTAATCACAAGAACCTAATAGGAGCTAGAATTGAGGTATTTCAGGTTTAGTTGACTTAATTCTTTGAGAATAACGGGACTTGGTTCAATGGATTCTTGATTGCCTAAGTAGAGTATTTCAGAGCACATGCATGGATCTTGTCGATAATGACCTAACTTGGACACATGTATCTTTCACTTGGCTCAATTCAGTTAGAGTGGTGAGGGGATTGGATTTGCCAGTATGAGAAGCACGCAAGTGGAAACATTTGTCCTCGTCTAGGGAGGGAAGTGCACCCCAATCCGTCCAGTGACAGTGACGTTTAAAGATAGGAGAATGTGGGTTGTAATAATACTTCAAAAGAGGGATAGTCTATTGGCTCAAGAGGAAAAACTCCTTATGTAAATGATATTGTATATAGTATTTCAAAAAAAAGAAAATCAAAAACTCTAAAAAAATGGACAGGCATGGTTGAAAATAAAATGTATGTCGGAGTGTATATATTTATATAGTCAATAAGCAAGCTTCAGCTTCAAAGTCATATCATGCGAGCCTGCAGCTGGATGACTTGACTACACTAGTCTTGCATCCTAGGATAGGTAGCTATACTGGCTATCGTCCATTCTTTTATTCACCCCCTCCTCTTGAACTGGTTACCACTTGAACTTAGAAGGGAATACCCCGCTCCTCGAGGAAGGAGTTTCTAGATTGGGGAATCACTAGGATGTCATACAGGAGAAGTCAGTTTTTTGTCATTTCACTTGGGGAGAGCCACTATCACATACACTATACAAGTCAGATTCATAGTCATAAGGGTTTGTGTATGAGTTGAAATATTCTGACCTGGCTATTGAGGAGACTTGAGCAGAGTTTTGGGATTCTTGAAGGTTGTTGTATTTCAAATCTGATTCACAATAAGGTTCCGCCCGTACTAAAATTCCAAAGGTCCGGCTTAAGCTCCAAACTTTGATTTCATGAAGACAAGTTTGAAAATTAAACTTAATCCATCTTTCTTTCTTTTTCTTTTCTTTGTTTTTGTTTTCGAAACTTATTGCATACATGTTTGCTATGGACTAGCAAAGGAAAGTATAGGGGGTGATGAATCTCCATTTCATCTCCTTTATTCTATCATTTTTGCCTTAAAACTCGTAGTAAATGCATGAAAATACCTCTAATTTGCGTAAATTGACATCCATGCATTGTTGTGGAACTTGTATATAAAATAATATTTTAATGCTAAAATTATAGAATAAAGAAAAGAAAAGAAAAATAATAAAATATCAAAGATATTTTATGATCCTAAACCCTAAGACCTAGGCACCTCGATGACTAGGTCGACAAGGAATTAAGTAGGGGAAGATAAGGGCCAAAAATACAATAAAACCCCTTTATTTATTCATTTATTATTCATTTTTGGGATCTATTTTATTTTCCACTTTTTATACCTCAAATAAAGAAACTTTGTACATGAAAGTTTTAGATAATAAAATATATAAAAGTATAACTTCAAAACTCCAAAACTCCAACTTCCCAGACCCATATCTCTCAAATAAAAACTCAAAATATATCAAAATCATCTTTAATTGTATATAACTTTTAATAAGCTATTTAATGAAGGTGGTTTCATATTTTTTGGAGTTAAGGTGTGAAAGTTAGGATTGATCCTTATTGTATAGTATACCCGATTAAATTATTTATAATATATGTATATAAATAAAAACATAAAAAAATACTAAAATAAAATATGTATATAAAATACATAGATGAAATACTTATACTTATACCTATATATATCATACTCCTATTTAATTAAGTGTATATAATATATCAGAAAAATATAATAAAAATATATTTAAGTATCTAAAAATAAGTTATAAATATATAAAATGATAAATAAAATTAATAAAATCAAATCTACAAAATAAAAATAAAAGACATTAAAATATAGATAAATATACCTATATAGTAACCCAAAAAAGTAACCTATAAATAGATACCTTTAAAAAATAAATAAAAATCATAATAAAATACTATGAAAAATAATAAACATTTTTTATTTTATAACTTAAAATTAATAAAATTATTTATTAATTCTTTTTGAACTTTAAAATAATTTTCAGGATGTTTTTCCCTAGTTGGTCCACGTGGACCAATCGGGTTGCAGCTGGAGTTGATTTGCGATCAACTCTCTGCCCAACTGATAACAGGTCTGACCACTAGGGTATGAGGTACAGAAATAGGGTCGTTGTGACCCGAGCAATCAGACCATGTATATCAAGAAAAATATCAGACCACTAAATAAATCAAAGATCAATCAAAACAAAGCGAGAAGCGGCCTAGCTATGAGTTTAACCTGGTATAGCACCCAGGGTCGAACTCGAGGAGCACGGGTTGGCCAAAGGCCTACGAAGTAGTAAAAATGAAATAAAATTAAAGACAAATATTTTTAGTGATTTTTAATGAATTTTATAATTTTTTTGGATTTTTAGTAAGTGGAGAAAATAAAAGAAAATAAAGACAAGCACACTTTAGCTAATTATTTAATGTGTCAAAAATCAAGCAAAAATTCAAACAAAAATGATTTTATGTTTTTTAGGTTTTTTAGTGTTTTTGGTGAATTTTTGGAATTTTTCTGATGTGTATTTTATTTTCTAAAAATCAAACAGTAATAAAAATGCAAGGTACTGTCCAGCCAGGCCCAAAATCCCTAGATAAAATATCTAAGGACCTCAAAAGGGCCTGGAGGTATTTTTCCTGTAAACTAGATAAAACAAGGAAAATTCGAGTACCAAATTTATTGTTTTTGGATTTTTAGAGTATTTACTATAATTTTTATGAGTTTTTAGGTGTTTTTAAGTTTTTAGGGTTTTTAAGCAGTGGAAATTAGCCAAAATTGGCTAGAAAATCAAGAAACACAAAGTACACAGTACCTAATTTTTGTGGAATTTTTGAGGGGGTTTTTATATTTTTTTGGGGTTTCTAAAACTAGACAGTAGCTGAAATAAGGGTTTTTGAATTTTTAAAAATAACAAATAAACTCAAAAATGTCCTCAAAAATTCTCAAAAATCCCACAACATGGCAGGAGCCATGTATCAAATTTTCATCGAATTTGGAGGTGATTTGATATTTTATTCAAAAATCAAAAGAGGGCACTGTGCATAGAGACTGAAGTGCAAATACCCTAAGTTCTGGGGGTCCAGGTGCAAAATACCCAGCAACACACGCGCGCGGCGCGTGCCTGGGGCACTCAGGGACCTCTTTGTAATAAAAGTAAGGTCCGGGGACTATTTGGTAACACGTACCAAAAGTCCGGGGACCTCAGATGCAAATTACCCAAAAATACACGCACATGCGCAATTAAAACCACTCACAGGGGCATAGATGCAATTACTAAAAAGTTTTCATTCATTTGTGAACATCCAGAACTACAGGGACTAAGGTTGCAAATACACCAAAATCACACGTGACGAAGCACGTGGCTCATACAGACAGGGGCATACATGCAAATAAACTAAAGTATGCGGTCCAATGTGCAAATAACCCAACGTAAATAAAGTACGCAAAATATTTACAGGACTGAAACTAAAAGCATAAACTAAGAGGGGGCCTAAGACAAATTACCCCTTATTTAACGTCGACGGGCGGATGATTGACGCGTGGCTGATCCGATGGGTCTGGACGAGGGCGCCTTTCTCCTTTCGCACGTGGGCCTGATCGACGTCTGAGAAGAGGGCACGTGGAAGATCTGACGGACGCTGGTGGCTGGTGCCTCTTTCTCTGCTTGGATGGTCCAGATCGTCCCTCTGAATGATCGGGCGGTGACTGCTCCTCCGGGAATGGATGGACGAGATGAAAATTGGAGGTCGAGGCTGATCGGACGGCGGCTGAAGATCCTCGAAGAACAGGTGCCCGGCGACTTTCGCCGGCCTCGTGTGAGCGCTGGGATCCTCCCCTGCTGCCTCCGGAGATCGGAGAAGGTGCGCGATGAAGCTCCGCAGCTGATGGTGGTCTCCGATGGCCCAGCCGAGCCCTGGAGGGGCTCCGGCGAGGTCGGCGGAGGAGAGCTCCTGGCCTGGAAGACTCGAGCCTTCAGATGGGCTCGTACTGACCTGCAAATGGAACCAGGAGATTCGCGGGTCGAGGGCAAAGTGCCTCGACCCGGTTAGGCGTCGTGGAGGTGACCGGTGGGGCGTGATGGGCGAGCTCCAGCGAAGCGACGGACGGTAGAGCTCGGACCCCAGCTCCTGTGCGAGCTGGGTTGGATGGGTGTATGGAGAAGGTGCGCGGAGGGCAGGTGGAGGTGAATATGGATTCCGATGATCGAGGGGATGCGTGAGGTGGTCGGAATCGACGAAACACGACGGCGGTACGATTTGGGGCAAAATGAAAATTAGACTAAAATGCGAAGCTAAAGGACTACCTGGGCGGTCGAAGAGACTATGCTGGAGCTGGGGGAGCTCCTGGTCGTGGCCTCAAGGGTTGTCTCGGCCCGAGGCTCGAGCTCCTGCTCTGGGCGGAGCACGGCGGTGCTAAGTCACCGGATCAGTGGAAACCGGCCCCTCTCCTCGCTGCGACGGCACCTGGAGCGAGCTGTCACTCACGCTCGGGCACTGGAGCTCACTGGGGGTGGAGCGGATTAGCCAAAGATGCAGAATGAGGAGGCGGAACTTGGTATTTAAGTGGCTCGGGGTCCGAAAAGATGAGCTCGGGTAGGGTCACGGTGGCGCGCGGACCCCGAGATTGACGCCCGGCGAGGGTGTCGGATGTGGGAGGTGACAAACGGAGCCGGGGTTTGGGTGTTAGGAAATCGGGTCGAGCGGGTATAAAATGGAGAAATCAGGTTGGCCGCTCGAACCCGTGGGAAGTGGTCCTGGGGGGGCCAGTTGACCGGGCGGTCAACATCCCCAGGACCCAATGAGGATGGGCCACGTGGCCGGATTTTGAAACTCAAATTCAAGGTAGCTAGGGCCCGATTTTGTAAAAACCCAAAACATGAAATATTTTTATTTTATTTTTTTCTATTTTTGGTGATTTTTAATTAATTTTTGGAAATAAAAATAAGGTATTTACAATATATAGCTATATATAGGTATATGTACAATATGTTGGTTTTTTTTTATTTTTGATTTTTAATGATTATTTTTGTACAATTTTATTCCTATTTTATATTTTATTTATTTATAGAATAAAATGAGGAATAAAAGGGTATTTTTATTTGATTTTAATTATTTATATACATAGGTGAAATAAATAGATATATACATTTATATACATGGTATATATACAATGTATTTTTATATTTTAATTTTGTAATTTTTATTTGATTTTTGTTTTGCTTCTTTTTATTTTATTTATTTACAATATATAACATAGAATATTTACAAAAAGTTTAGAAAATAATTTTATTTATTTACAAGGTTAAATAAATATAGGGGTGTGGTCTATGTACATGGTGAAAGGGTATTTTGATCTTTTTGATTTTCAAATTTTTATTTTGTTTTTAATAGTTTCTAAATATATACAAAATATGTACAAACATATTTTTGGGTGAGGAAAATATAATCTTATTTATTTACACCAATATTTACACATGAGCCCCTATCTCCCTCTACTTTGGCTTTTATGTGGTCAGGCCCATGCTGAGCCCTCCCTTGGGTTAGGTTGCTCAATATTTATTCTAAATATTTCCCTCTTTTTCTTTTTAATCTTTATTATTTTATTTTTGCACAAAAACATGCTAATTATAAGTTTTTACACAATGCATGCTTTTGCTAATTATTCCTATTTACAAGTATCTACATGCATTTGCATAGGTTTTTGTAGCTAAAATATAAGAATAAAGAGTGATGAATGGGTATTCATCACCCCCCTATACTATACTTTGCTAGTCCCTTAGCAAACACTTATTTGAAAAAGAAGTGAAAAAGAAAGAAAGAAAAAGAAAAAGAGGATGTACATGGATCAAGGTTGATTATTAAACTTGCCTTCATTAAATTGAGGTATGGAGCTCAATCAGATCTTTGGATTATTAATGTGTCGGAACCTTATTTAGACTTAAGCTTAAAACCTAACAGCCTCTAAGTTCCACCAATCTATAACCAAGACTCCTCAATGCTCCAGATCAGAACAAGTCGTCAATCACAAACCCTGAAGACCATGAATCTTTTCTTGTCCTGTGAAAGTGAGGTCTAAGCTCTCCACCTTAGAAATGGCAACTTGACAACCCTACCCAACAAGGTAACTCTATGACCTCAATCTGGCCACTCTTTCCTCGAGGAGCGGGGTATTCCCTTCTAAGTTCAAGTTCAACCGGCTCAAGAAGTGGGGGAAGAAGAGAATGGGTCAAGGCCAGTGTAGCCAAGTACCCTTGGGAGCTTGACCAGTGTACCCAAGTCTCCCTGCTGCAAGCTACAACAGGTGGATCATGAAACCAAGCTTTGCTTATTGCACTCTATATACATACTCCGGTGGGATTATCATTTTCTCTCAGACCCACCACTTTTTTGGAGTTCTTTTCTCTTTTTGCACATTTTTTTTCGAGTGCATCTATACAACATATACATGTGCAGCATATATACAAGGAGTTTTTCCTCTTGAGCCAGTAGACTATCCCTCTTTTGAAGCTTTATTGCAACCCACAACTCCCGTCGTTAGACCTCATGGCAACCAGACCAAGTTGAGACACACTTCCTTCACTATAAGAAGAAGAGAGGTTCCGCCTAGAAGTACTACCCTCATATGCTACCCCAAGTCAAGGAAGACTGCCTCCTCACCACCTCATCCGTAGAGAGCTCGATGCATAGTGCGGTTGTCCAAGTAAAGCCATAATCTATATGAGTCATGTGTTGTTGTTAAGTGCTCTACTTAGGCTCATTGAGATGACATGTGATCATAGCCTAGTGGACTCAAAGAATTAAGTCACCATGGACCTGAAAAGCCTTAAACCTAAGCCCTATAAGGTTCCTCTTAGAATTTAGGTGGATTAAGATCTTAATCAAGCTCCATTTCTCAATTTGATTCCAGGCTAGTTTAAATGTCAACTATCATCCAGAAAAACTATATACATATGTACAAAAAGATGCTTATTTACACACATTTTACAATCATGCAAAATTTTTGAAAAATGTTTTGAAATCATGGATGTATGATGCATGAAGTGCAAGTTTTGCAAAAAGATAATTACACACATTTACACAAGATTTTTGCAAACTTTTGATTTTCAAAACATTTTGGAAAAATTTTGTACTATATACATAATTTTGATAAGAAAATATTTACACAAGCTTTACACAAAAGATTTTTGAAATCATTTTTACAAAAATAATTTGTACACTAGCTATGTATGTGCAAATAAAAGAAGATTATGTACATGAAAAAATTTTAATTTTTGTGATTTTTAGCCATTTTATTTATTAACACACTCACACAAAGTACGAGTTATGGCTAAAGTATATATGAAATATATACACACCCCCCTATACTTAGCTCGAACGATGTCCTCAGAGTCAAGAGCGATGAAGAAGACATAACTCGTGCTATGTATAGGGAAGTGAAAAGAAAGGCTATACAAAGGGGAAATGAAAAGTCAAGAGGGACTCAGGTCTCCCCCCTATACTTAGGATCAAATAATCCTAAGTATAGCAGGCTGTATACTAAGGGAAAACCGAGTGGAGAATGTACAGGGTCTACCCCCCCTATACTTAGGGTGAAATATCCCTAAGTATAGGCAGCAAAAACAGGGGTAGACAGAAACAAAAGAAATACCCGAAAGGTCTCACATCCCCCCTATACTTAGGGTAAAGTGCACCCTAAGTATAGCATAATCACAAAATGAAGAAAGGGATGTGGGACTAAAGAATGTGATGATATGGACATCTGGATCTATATACAGCGGAAGATCAGTGAAACTCAGGCGTGAGATGCATTAGATGTGAGTCAAAGACCACATCTCACGCAAAATGAATAGGGGCAATATCAACAACCCGCGGCTCATGATCTAGAAATGGCTTGAGTCGCTGGCCGTTCACTCGAAAGGTACTCTCAGAAGACAACTCAGATATGTCGATGCTACCGTTGTCGTGTACCTTTCTAACCAGATAAGGTCCTTTCCATTTGCTCTGTAGCTTCCCTGGAAATAATCTAAGCCTTGCATCAAACAGCCATACTCTCTGTCCAATCTCAAAATGTTTGTGGCTGATATGAGAATCATGCCACTCCTTGACTTTTTCCTTATAATGTAGGCTGCTTGAGAAAGCTGCATCTCTAAGCTCCTCCAGGGCAGCTAGCTCTGCCCTCCTCTGGTCTCCCATACCATCTGGATCCATCAAAATATCTGTGACTGCCCAAAGTGACTTGTGCCTCAGCTCAACAGGTAAATGGCATGGCTTACCGTACACGAGGCGAAAGGGAGATGTGCCCAAAGGTGTCTTGAAAGACGTCCTATATGCCCACAAGACCGAGTCCAAAAGCTGTGACCAATCCTTTCGGTCAGGGCGGACGACTTTCTGCAGAATAGTCTTGATCTCCCTATTCGACACTTCGGCTAGACCATTCGTCTGTGGATGGTAAGATGTAGCAACACGATGGTCTATGCCGAACTCGCTAGCAAGTGCCTTCACCTGGTCGTTGATGAAGTGAGATCCCCCATCAGAAATCAGAACTCGTGGAACCCCGAACCGCGTGATGATGTGCTTCCTCAAAAATCTGCAAACTGTCCTCGCATCAGCGGCTCGGGCGGGGATAGCCTCCACCCAATGACTCACATAATCGACGGCCAACAGAATGTACTCAAATCCCTGACTCTTAGGGAATGGACCCATGAAATCGATGCCCCATGCGTCAAAAACCTCACAGAAGTGAATGGGCTGCATCGGCATCATATCATGCTGTCCACAAGTGCCCATCCTCTGACAGTCAGTACACCTCTTCACGAACTCATCTGAGTCCTTGAAGAGGGTAGGCCACCACAAGCCGGATTGGAGCACTTTCTGTGCCGTTCTCCTCCCAGAATGATGTCCCCCTGCCTCAAGCTTGTGGCAGTAGGTGAGGACGCTATGATGTTCCTCCTGAGGAATACACCGACGCCAGACGCTATCCCCTCCTTCGTGGTAAAGGATGGGATCCTCCCAATGGTAAGACTTGGCCTTCGCTAGGAAGGTCTCAAGCCTTTGCCTGGGCCAATCTTGTGGGACTTTCCCAACAACGAGAAAGTTCACAATATCGGCGTACCATGGAAGTGAGGCGATAGCAAGGATCGCCTCATCTGGGAAGGTATCTCTAATAGGGTCAATCTGCTCAGAATCCTCAGGCTGCTCTAGTCGGGAGAGATGATCCGCCACCACATTCTTGACTCCAGGCTTATCCTTGATCTCAATGTCGAACTCCTGGAGTAGAAGGATCCATCTAGTCAGTCTGGCCTTGGCATCCTTCTTTGCCATGAGGTACCTGATGGCGGTGTGATCTGTAAACAAAGTCACTCTAGATCCGATGATATACGATCTGAACTTATCCAGGGCAAACACTACTGCTAGCATCTCCTTCTCTGTGACTGTGTAATTCCGCTGGGCGGAATCCAATGTGCGGCTAGCATAGTGTATGGCAAATGGAACTCCATCCCTCCTCTGTCCCAGCACTGCCCCTACGGCAAAATCGGAGGTGTCCGTCATGATCTCGAATGGGAGAGACCAATCAGGCGGCTGGAGGACAGGAGCCTCAATGACACACTGCTGGAGAGTCGCGAATGACGAAAGACACTTGTCATCGACAAGGAACTCGGTGTCTTTCGTCAAGAGGTTAGTCAACGGTCGGGCAATCTTGCTGAAATCGTGAATAAATCTCCTATTAAATCCAACGTGCCCCAGAAATGACCGTAGCTGCCTCAAATTGGACGGCGGTGCGAGTTTCCTAATGACATCAACCTTGGCCGGATCAACCTCCATGCCCCTGTTGGAGATGATATGTCCAAGCACCGTCCCTTGAGTCACCATGAAGTGACTCTTCTCCCAAGATAGCACCAAATGATACTCAATACATCGCTGGAGCACTCGATCTAAGCAGTCAAGACAAGAATCAAATCCGTCGCCGTAGATCGAGAAATCATCCATGAAGACCTCCAAGCACTCCCCTACCATGTCCGAGAAGATCGACAGCATGCACCTCTGAAAAGTCGCAGGGGCATTGCATAGCCCAAATGGCATGCGTCGAAAAGCATATGTGCCGAAGGGACAGGTAAAGGTGGTTTTCTCCTGGTCCTCAGGAGCGATGGCCACTTGGTTGTAGCCCGAGTACCCATCCAGGAAGCAATAATGGCTCTTCCCTGCCAGTCTCTCAATGATCTGGTCAATAAAAGGCAGGGGGAAATGGTCCTTCTTGGTGGCTTGGTTGAGTCTCCTGTAGTCAACACAAACCCTCCAAGAGGTGGGTACCCGTGTAGCGATCTCCTCTCCCGACTCACTGATCACAGTCGTGATGCCCGTCTTCTTGGGCACCACATGCAAGGGGCTGACCCACTTGGAGTCAGAAATGGGATAAATAAAATCTGCACTCCACCATTTTGATATTTCCTTCATCACAACCTCTCTCAGGTTGGGGTTCAGACGCCTCTGGAACTCACGCGACGGCTTCGCCCCTTCCTCGAGATAGATATGGTGGAAGCACACTGATGGACTAATCCCATGGAGATCTGCTACGCTCCATCCGATCGCCTTGCGGTTCTTTTCAAGAACCCCCATCAAACGGGATTCCTGCTCTCCAGTCAACTCGACGGAGATGATGACTGGGTACATCTCTGGCTCGCCCGCAAGGAATCGATACTTCAGCGAAGTAGGGAGCGGCTTCAGCTCTGGAATGCTAGGTGCTGGCAAATCTGGCTGCGGAAGAAACTGAGTGAATGCTGCTAAGTCTGCCAAATCTGCCTGGGAAAGTGAAAGCGTACTCTCGCAAACTGGATCGGGAGAAGGCTGCTCAACTGCACTGTCTCTGGTCTGCTCTGCATCTACCTCCTCCTCATCTATAGGCTCAGGTGAACTCAGGTCTGGCATCTGATCATAACAATCGGCCCAATCAGACTCTGAATCCGAGGGATCTGTATCAACCGCGGTGGCATCAGTACCACCGGAAAACAAGGTGGCCTCAACACCACCATCACTAATCATCGTGCTGCGATCAAGGACCGGCTCTGCTGCCTCTATGGTATCCTGGTCCAAGGCTGTGCTCTCCAGACTCTCCTCTGCTATCATCTCAGCATCAGTTGTATCTGAAAGTGAGAGGATGGTCTGTGTCTCAAGATCTGCCCAAGCTGCCTCATCATCTGTGATCACAAAATCACAGTCCTGGTGGATGTCTGGCTCTGCGTCTGTCAGCTGCTCTGAGTCTGTACTCGCATCGGAGCGGGCTCTGAATCTAGCTCTGTAGTCCTCGACCGTCTCTATTTGTATACTCTCGCCCTCGACGCGAAAGTACACCTTCCCGCTATCATGATCAGTCACCGCCTTGGCTGTGGCCAAGAACGGACGACCAAGGATAATGGGGGTATCGGTCACTGACTCAGGGATCTCCATGTCCAACACTACGAAGTCCACAGGGAATTTCAGGCCCAGAATCGTGACGATAACGTCTCGTAATAACCCCTTCGGCCTCTTGACAGATCGATCAGCGAACTGAAGGACTATCCTGCTCTGTCGAAGAGTGCCCAACTCGAAGCGGTCGAGAAGGGCTGCCGGAAGAAGGTTGATCGACGATCCGCTATCTAGAAGAGTACGGTCGAACCTCTGCTCACTGATCTGGCATCTGACATACGGGGCCCCTGAATCTGGCCTCTTGGCTGGCAGGCGGTTCTGGATCGCAAAACACGTGGCTTTCGTCAGCACATGTATCTCTGAAGTGTGGTTCCTCCTCCTCCTGACTGTAGTCCTCTCTCTCAAAGATCGCTGGAGAAGGGGGATGTGCTGCAAAGCCTCCTGGAGGGTCAGCTGGATATGGAATCGATCGATCATGCTCTGGCTGAACTCCTCAAGCTCTCTCTTTTTTGGATCTTTTTCTTTTTTCCTCCCCTTCCCCATCTGAAGGGCTCTAGGGAAGGGGATCACAGGGTCCTTCTCAGATGAAGGACTAGGAAAAGGTCTAAGCGGTTCAAGGACCGGATCCACACATACATCATGCACCACAGTGGGACCAGAAGAAAGTAAACCTTTTCCTTTATTCACAACAGAGTTCTGAGATACAGGAATACGAGGAAAAACATCATCTCTATCTGTACAAACACCGGTGGCCTCAGTACCACCACGGGCTGGCTCTGCTGCTGCTGCTGGTAGACGTTGTGCGGCATCAGTACCGCGGGCTGGCTCGGCTGAACGGGTGGCATCAGCACCACCTCCTAGATCTGGTGAAGCGGCGGCCTCAGTACCGCCGGTGGGATCAGCATCCTTGGTGGCTTCAGTGCCACCGTCATCATCTGGAGCGGCCTCAGTACCGCTCTCCTCCTCCTGTGGCGCCTCGGGATGAAGCTCAGATGAGGCGCCGCCGCCTGCTGGGGTCCTACCGCTCCTAAGTGTGACAAAATCAGCATCAAATAGATCCGAAGATGTATCATCAAATGGGTCACTAGGAGTGGCTAACTCAGTATGTACTACCTGCTCAGATTTCCTCTTGAGGTTGTTCGGATTCGGCTCTATCTGGGCTGGTATGGCGGCCTTCCCTCTCACCAGGTCCCGCACCTCCTGGCGGAACTCGTCCATCTCCCGTCGGAATGTGGCCTGCTGGTCCGTGAGGAGGTGGGCGATGTCATCCAAAGCGGGGCTCTCGTGGGAGCCCGACGGGTAGCCTCTCTGTGGGTGAGGCTGCTGGAACTGCTGCTGCTGGTGCTGGTAAGAGGGGTATGATGGAGGGTGCTGCTGCTGGTATCCCGGGTGAGCCTGCTGCTCACGTCTCCATGACTGTCCCTGCTGCTGATAGGGACGCGGACCGAAGGATGACTGGTGCTGCTGATATGCTGGGGGCTGCTGCTGCGGCTGGTGGTGATCTCTCTGCTGGGAGTACTGCCCTCCCTGTCCTGACGGCTGCTGCTGGGGCTGGGTACCACCACTCCCCCACCTGAATCCGGGATGGTCTCGTCGGATCCCAGGCTGGGGACGGTCATACCAAATCCCGTTGACATCCATCAACGGCTCGGCATCGTAGGGGGCTGACGGGAGTACTGCCAGAGGCTGGTCCGGCTGGTAGACCACCATCTGCATCTCTGGAGATGGTGGGGACTGGTAGGTGGGTTGCGGCTGCTGGTACGGCTCCGCCTGTACAAGATGGACCTGTCTAGGCTGCACGTGGGTGCTGGAGCGCTGGGACGAGCTGCTGCTGCTGCCGGTGTCGCCTCGCGACTGAAGACGGGGCTGAGAAGCCGTCTATGCCTCCTGGAGACACATGAGTTGTGTCTTCATGTCGCTCAGAACCTGTGCCATCTGCTCCATCTGCGTGATACTCTGGCACTGTTTCTTCTCGATCAGCTCCATGCGGTCCAGCTTCTCGCTGATAATGCCCATGTCCGCAACTGACGACTCTGCCTGTGCTGCTGCGGCTGCGGACGAACTGGATGGACCTGCATCTACCCGTGCTATCCTCTGGTACTGCACGGGTCCTGGCTGATGTGGCTGGGTCTTCTGAGTATACAATCTGGTCTGAGACATCACCATATAGTTCTCAGCCATCTCCTCAAAGATGGCCCAGACCTGGTCGTGGTCCTTGGCGAAGTAGGACCCGCCGCAAGAAGCATTCACCAGGCCCTGTAGCTCTGGTGTCAACCCGCTGAAGAAGCTCTGCACAAGGTTCGGCTTCGTGATGTCGTGGTGCGGGCATCTGTCCAGAAGCTCTCGGAACCTCTCCCATGCCTCGTGAAACTGCTCATTGGGGAACATGGAGAAGTTGCTGATCAGGGCCCTCGCTGCATTCGTCCGCCCGAGTGGATAGTACTTGTTCAAGTACTCGGTGCGGAGCTGCTCCCAGGTATAAACAAACCTCCCAAGATGCTTCAGCCAGGTGGCTGCTCTATCTGCCAGTGAAAACGGGAAGGCTATCATCCGGATCGTGTCCTGGTCCACGTGGCGATCGTGGACAGTGCTGCAAATCATCAGGAACTCCTGGAGGTGAAGGTGGGGCTCCTCAGTGGCGAGTCCGTGAAAACGAGGAAGCATCTGCAGGGTGTTCGGGGGGAACTTGAAGTCCCCCACGATAGCCGGTACCACCACCCAATGGTGCATCAGTGTAGATCCGGGGTTGTGCAACTCCCGCATCGGTCTAGGTGGTCCTCCTCCTCCCGCGGCTGCTGCCGCTGCGGCGGCGGCTGCGGCTGCTGCTGCTGCTGCTGCGGCTCGTGCCTCTGCATCCGGGATCTCCTCGGGCTCGCTCTGCTCATCTCGCTCTAATCGGAGGCGCTCCAACTCTCTCCTCGTCTCAATCATAAATGCTCCCTGATCGCGTAGCTGCTGCTAAACCGTCTCTAATGAGGCGATCAAGGTGGAGTTGATCGCTCCCTGATCCATCACAACGTGCTCTGTGCGGGAACGATCCTCAGAACTGCCGGCCATGGCGACGTCTGCAAAACCAAACGAGCCCAACTCAGGTGCTGTCAAATGTATCAATCTCTCCTCAGGCTCGTGTCTCTCAGGAAGATCAGAAAGGGGGTCGAGGGGGAACAGGGTGGAGTCGTACTCGGGCTCGGAGAGCGGGTCTGAGCTCTCGCGAGCCAACCTAGATGATGAGGCAGACGTGCCCGAAAGCGGTGCAGCCAGAGGCTGCCTAAGAGACCGTCTACCCATCATCTTGATCTGGTGAGTAAGGCGGATGAGATCTGGAAAAATTATGATCAGAAAACAAACCCCCGGTTCACCAACGCAACGCGAGCTGAAGACCGTGAAAGCTCGGTCAAATTATCTTGTCAATTTTATTTTGGTGAACAAACAGAATATCAGAGCGCTTACGTGACCTGTTGGGATATCCGATGCTAACCCAACCGACTGGCCCGCACGGAAGAGTCGGTAATCAGTCGGGACTGGCAACGGGGGGCTCTACCTAGGGTGCGGGTCACTCTCTCGCGCATCCAAACCAAACAATGAGGGGGTTGCTCTCCCCAAGACAAAGTTTTTAGGGTGAGCGGTTTTTAAGATCAATAATTTTAGCAGTCCCAATTTTATGGTTTCACTTTTTTAATATTTTTCAAAGCAAACAAAAGGCCTAACGAATTTTTCGGTTCTCCTGGTTATTAAGTCTAAAATAGGGGGGAGAAGACGAAAAAGCCGATGCACGATAAATCAATGATGCATGCTGAGTAAGAAATGTGTACCTGTCTCCAGCTCTCTACATGCAATATGATCCGCGCATAAAAGTAAAGACAGAAATAAAACTAACCTAAATGATGCAGCGGTAAAGCCGAGTCCTAGATGAGCAACTTCTAGCGAAGAACCGTCTAACCGGTCACCGACCTCCAAGCCAAAGAGTCCGGTCTTGGCTCGTCCCTCCTCTGTCCGACAAATCGGGGGTAGGAGTAAGCGCTTTACAGGACGGGCTGCGGCACGTAGGCTACGGAGGCAAATGAATCGGTTATTTTTATTATGTTTTTTTAAGTAGGTCCAATTATCGATCTATGGGAACAGATAATCAATTAGGTGTGTGGATCCTACTAATTACGGCACATTCACCAGAAAATCCTAAGTCTAGGGGATCGAGTAAAAACCACGAAAAACCGGAAAAGACAGAAATAAAAGAAAAATAAAACCGTGAAAAAGCCGCGAAAAACCGCGAAGGTCCTAAAGGGTCCCCCGAGCATGCCGGTGCTTGGTGAAACAGACCTGCTACGGTCAAGTCACAAGAGTGTCCAAGTCTTGTCCCTGTATTATTACAATAATAATAAGAATGAAAATAAAAACCTAATCTAACCTCACCCACTCAACTCTCTCACTCTCGCTCTCTCCTGCGGCTTCGTAGAGAAAGAAGCCGCCTCCAAGTTCTGCGGTTGCATCGGCTCCTCGAAAGTCGCCTCCGCGGTCCTCGGGCCCTCGCAAGAAAAAGAGGTGAGTGGTCAGAACCAATAATAAAATAATAATCAAAGGAAAATAGAGACAAATGAAAAATAAGGGTATATGTGCAAAAATATAAAATAAAATAAACCACACAAAATAAAACAAAAACAAAAGAAAATAAAAATAAAGCAGAATAAAGCAAAAAGAAACTATAAACAAAAACCGCGAAGAGCCGCGAGCTCCGAAGAGCCGCGAAAAGCCGCGAAAATAAAACGAAAATAAAAATAAAAAGAACTACTAAGCCGTGCTCCCCGGCAACGGCGCCATTCTGATAACAGGTCTGACCACTAGGGTATGAGGTACAGAAATAGGGTCGTTGTGACCCGAGCAATCAGACCATGTATATCAAGAAAAATATCAGACCAGTAAATAAATCAAAGATCAATCAAAACAAAGCGAGAAGCGGCCTAGCTATGAGTTTAACCTGGTATAGCACCCAGGGTCGAACTCGAGGAGCACGGGTTGGCCAAAGGCCTACGAAGTAGTAAAAATGAAATAAAATTAAAGACAAATATTTTTAGTGATTTTTAATGAATTTTATAATTTTTTTGGATTTTTAGTAAGTGGAGAAAATAAAAGAAAATAAAGACAAGCACACTTTAGCTAATTATTTAATGTGTCAAAAATCAAGCAAAAATTCAAACAAAAATGATTTTATGTTTTTTAGGTTTTTTAGTGTTTTTGGTGAATTTTTGGAATTTTTCTGATGTGTATTTTATTTTCTAAAAATCAAACAGTAATAAAAATGCAAGGTACTGTCCAGCCAGGCCCAAAATCCCTAGATAAAATATCTAAGGACCTCAAAAGGGCCTGGAGGTATTTTTCCTGTAAACTAGATAAAACAAGGAAAATTCGAGTACCAAATTTATTGTTTTTGGATTTTTAGAGTATTTACTATAATTTTTATGAGTTTTTAGGTGTTTTTAAGTTTTTAGGGTTTTTAAGCAGTGGAAATTAGCCAAAATTGGCTAGAAAATCAAGAAACACAAAGTACACAGTACCTAATTTTTGTGGAATTTTTGAGGGGGTTTTTATATTTTTTTGGGGTTTTTAAAACTAGACAGTAGCTGAAATAAGGGTTTTTGAATTTTTAAAAATAACAAATAAACTCAAAAATGTCCTCAAAAATTCTCAAAAATCCTACAACATGGCAGGAGCCATGTGTCAAATTTTCATCGAATTTGGAGGTGATTTGATATTTTATTCAAAAATCAAAAGAGGGCACTGTGCACAAGGACTGAAGTGCAAATACCCTAAGTTCTGGGGGTCCAGGTGCAAAATACCCAGCAACGCACGCGCGCGGCGCGTGCCTGGGGCACTCATGGACCTCTTTGTAATAAAAGTAAGGTCCGGGGACTATTTGGTAACACGTACCAAAAGTCCGGGGACCTCAGATGCAAATTACCCAAAAATACACGCACATGCGCAATTAAAACCACTCACAGGGGCATAGATGCAATTACTAAAAAGTTTTCATTCATTTGTGAACATCCAGAACTACAGGGACTAAGGTTGCAAATACACCAAAATCACACGTGACGAAGCACGTGGCTCATACAGACAGGGGCATACATGCAAATAAACTAAAGTATGCGGTCCAATGTGCAAATAACCCAACGTAAATAAAGTACGCAAAATATTTACAGGACTGAAACTAAAAGCATAAACTAAGAGGGGGCCTAAGACAAATTACCCCTTATTTAACGTCGACGGGCGGATGATTGACGCGTGGCTGATCCGACGGGTCTGGACGAGGGCGCCTTTCTCCTTTCGCACGTGGGCCTGATCGACGTCTGAGAAGAGGGCACGTGGAAGATCTGACGGACGCTGGTGGCTGGTGCCTCTTTCTCTGCTTGGATGGTCCAGATCGTCCCTCTGAATGATCGGGCGGTGACTGCTCCTCCGGGAATGGATGGACGAGATGAAAACTGGAGGTCGAGGCTGATCGGACGGCGGCTGAAGATCCTCGAAGAACAGGTGCCCGGCGACTTTCGTCGGCCTCGTGTGAGCGCTGGGATCCTCCCCTGCTGCCTCCGGAGATCGGAGAAGGTGCGCGATGAAGCTCCGCAGCTGATGGTGGTCTCCGATGGCCCAGCCGAGCCCTGGAGGGGCTCCGGCGAGGTCGGCGGAGGAGATCTCCTGGCCTGGAAGACTCGAGCCTTCAGATGGGCTCGCACTGACCTGCAAATGGAACCAGGAGATTCGCGAGTCGAGGGCAAAGTGCCTCGACCCGGTTAGGCGTCGTGGAGGTGACCGGTGGGGCGAGATGGGCGAGCTCCGGCGAAGCGACGGACGGTAGAGCTCGGACCCCAGCTCCTGTGCGAGCTGGGTTGGATGGGTGTATGGAGAAGGTGCGCGGAGGGCAGGCGGAGGTGAATATGGATTCCGATGATCGAGGGGATGCGTGAGGTGGTCGGAATCGACGAAACACGGCGGCGGTACGATTTGGGGCAAAATGAAAATTAGACTAAAGGGCGAAGCTAAAGGACTACCTGGGCGGTCGAAGAGACTATGCTGGAGCTGGGGGAGCTCCTGGTCGTGGCCTCAAGGGTTGTCTCGGCCCGAGGCTCGAGCTCCTGCTCTGGGCGGAGCACGGCGGTGCTAAGTCGCCGGATCAGTGGGAACCGGCCCCTCTCCTCGCTGCGACGGCACCTGGAGCGAGCTGTCACTCACGCTCGGGCACTGGAGCTCACTGGGGGTGGAGCGGATTAGCCAAAGATGCAGAATGAGGAGGCGGAACTTGGTATTTAAGTGGCTCGGGGTCCGAAAAGATGAGCTCGGGTAGGGTCACGGTGGCGCGCGGACCCCGAGATTGACGCCCGGCGAGGGTGTCGGATGTGGGAGGTGACAAACGGAGCCGGGGTTTGGGTGTTAGGCAATCGGGTCGAGCGGGTATAAAATGGAGAAATCGGGTTGGCCGCTCGAACCCGTGGGAAGTGGTCCTGGGGGGACCAGTTGACCGGGCGGTCAACATCCCCAGGACCCAATGAGGATGGGCCACGTGGCCGGATTTTGAAACTCAAATTCAAGGTAGCTAGGGCCCGATTTTGTAAAAACCCAAAACATGAAATATTTTTATTTTATTTTTTTCTATTTTTTGGTGATTTTTAATTAATTTTTGGAAATAAAAATAAGGTATTTACAATATATAGCTATATATAGGTATATGTACAATATGTTGGTTTTTTTTTATTTTTGATTTTTAATGATTATTTTTGTACAATTTTATTCCTATTTTATATTTTATTTATTTATAGAATAAAATGAGGAATAAAAGGGTATTTTTATTTGATTTTAATTATTTATATACATAGGTGAAATAAATAGATATATACATTTATATACATGGTATATATACAATGTATTTTTATATTTTAATTTTGTAATTTTTATTTGATTTTTGTTTTGCTTCTTTTTATTTTATTTATTTACAATATATAACATAGAATATTTACAAAAAGTTTAGAAAATAATTTTATTTATTTACAAGGTTAAATAAATATAGGGGTGTGGTCTATGTACATGGTGAAAGGGTATTTTGATCTTTTTGATTTTCAAATTTTTATTTTGTTTTTAATAGTTTCTAAATATATACAAAATATGTACAAACATATTTTTGGGTGAGGAAAATATAATCTTATTTATTTACACCAATATTTACACATGAGCCCCTATCTCCCTCTACTTTGGCTTTTATGCGGTCAGGCCCATGCTGAGCCCTCCCTTGGGTTAGGTTGCTCAATATTTATTCTAAATATTTCCCTCTTTTTCTTTTTAATCTTTATTCTTTTATTTTTGCACAAAAACATGCTAATTATAAGTTTTTACACAATGCATGCTTTTGCTAATTATTCCTATTTACAAGTATCTACATGCATTTGCATAGGTTTTTGTAGCTAAAATATAAGAATAAAGAGTGATGAATGGGTATTCATCACCAACGTCTTATAGCTTGTCGGGCCTAATTTTTGATTCGTTGTCGATTTTTTGGGGCTCAATTCTTTCACCTTCTTGTGTCGAGCCATTAACGACTTTTTCTTCTCGATACTCGAGCATACACGCCTAGACATCACCTTGGGCTATGGATCGCTGCATCACTTCCCGTTCCTTGATCTTCCCAACCGCTCGTCCACCTTGTACATAACCCCTCTCCGAGCTCGTTTTGATTTTTGAACGCCTTTTGACCTAGCTTGGGCCTCCCTTTTGCTGTGCCCAGGATGGTAGAGGTGACATCTCTCCTCCAGTTACCTCGAGCGAGGTCCGGTGAAGTCGAGTGGTGCTTCCACCTCCACCTCCGGCCACCCGTCGTCAAGGTCCGCTTCCCGGGTCTGTCGGTGAGGTACCTTCTATTTTTCGTGCATTTCTTAACTTATCATCGGTCGTAGGATCATTTCCAGTATTTCTTTTAGTGTTTAATCATTAGATTTAGCTTTATAGTCCTTCTTTGTAGTTTGCCGGAGATCCCCTCCGGTGAACTCCTCTGTCATGTCCCCGCATGTTGACCACCTCCCACTCCACCTCCAGTAGCCTCCTCATCACCTTCTCCACCTTGTTCACCTAACGTCCACCTCGATTCTACCTAGATCGAGCCCTCGGCACGCCTCCTCTGCCCTAAGCCAGAGCCGGAGCCACCCACGTCGCCTATGCCTCATCTCGATGCCTGGAGGGTCGAGGCACTTTGCTCTCGACCCTCTTAACATCTTTTGCAGGTACTTGGAGCGAAACGTCTCCTGGAGGCGATTTTGAGCCTCGTCGAAGCTTCCTAGAGCTCCTTCTTGACTTCGACGCCACAGGAGAGCTCCAGCGAACGTCGGCCCCTTTTGTCGCCCCCAACAGATAGAGGCCTGCCACAGGCAGATTTCTGACCATTTTGGAGCTTCAAAGAGCGTCGGAGGAGCGGGATCTGACCGATGGAACTTCGGAGCAGAGTTCGTCCATGTTCTTCCTCCACATCTCTGCATCGTTGGATCGTCAGCCATTCTTCATGAGCTTCAGCACCCGCCAGATTTTTATGGAGTAGCATCTTCCGATCTCCAGCCGATATCTAATCAGAGTCGCTAAGAGCGAATCGGTATCGTGAAGCTGGAACGTGGCACGTGTATTAGTGGACAGATCCAGATCGTCGCCTTCTGCCTTTGCTTGGGTATTTTGCATTCTCACCCGAGTGCCTTTTGTATTTTCATTAACAGTCCATAAACGTTCCTAGGCAGTTACTTATATTTTGTAAAATTTGCACATAAGCCCCCGAACTTTCTGTAATTGCAACTAAGTCCACGCCAGCTCACCTCACGTGGTTGCCCACGTGAGGTGGACATTTTGCAGGCGTGCCCCTACAGGTTTTAATATTTAGTTTTATTCTAGAAAAATGAACTTAATGTTTGATATTTTTGAAGAAATTGCACTGTGGCCCATGCACTTAATTTTATTTACAAAAAAGCCCATATCAGTATTGTAGTTTCTCTTTATTTTTTTCCTATTTATTTAAAATAGCTATTATACTCAGAAAAATCCACAAAAATACATGTATGCTCCTGATTGCACACACTTCCGGAAACATATTTTATTTTGCAATTTTATGACTTTTTATTATTTATTAAAAATCAAAAATAGCCTATTTTGTCCTTGTCTACAGTGTACAATCCATAAAAATATAAAAAGTTTTTGAAAAATTATAAAAAAAAATATATATTGCCTTTATTTAGTTATTTTACAATTACATACCGAAAATCTATAAAAAAAATATAAGAGAAAACTCTTAAAAATTAAAAAGACCTAAAAATCCTTATAAAAATACAAAAAATCCCTAAAAATCCCAAAAATTATATTTTTTTATTTCTGAATTTTATTTATAATATTATATTTATATTAAAATTGATTTGGAAAACTTTGGATTCCATTTGATATTTTTAATTTCCATTTCAATTTTGTGTATTTCATTAAACCCTGATTTAGGGTATTTTTTTACTTTAAAAATATATAAAATAGAAAAAATTCATAAAAATTATAAAAATAATAGAAATTATTTAAAAACCCAAACTATTTTATTTTCTGAATTTTGAACATTTTTAATTAAATTTATATCTATATTAATTTATTTTGTATATATACTCTTATATAACTATAATATATATTTTAAAAGAAAAAGAAATTAAAAAATATAAAAATATAAAAAGAAAATATAAAAAATAAAAAATAAAAAAATAATTAAAAAAATATAAAAAAATTTAAATACCCACAAAAAATATAGACAAAGAAGCTCACATCCATTTTTGTACTTTAATTTGCCTGATATATCCCCTTTGCTCCCTGTGTTCGACACTCTACATACTTGCACCATACACACATTTTGTAGAGTTAAATAAAATAAATTTAATTCCACTTTATTTTTCATTGTTTGATTATTTATTGTGGATTCATTATTGTCCTAATCTGGATTTCTTGTCGGCCATCTCGACGATTGTGTTCCCGTCTTGTGAAGAACATACGACCGCTCGATTTTTGAGTTAAACAGTATCCTACTTCATTTTATTTTTCTTTTCCTTTATCTATGTTCCATTCTCTACGCTAACTTCCATTTTCTTCCATTAACCACCAAGTTTCCATCTAACCTTCCATTCAACTCTACCATTCCATCTAACCTCCCATTCAACTCCACCATTCCACCATCTTTTCTAACCTTCATTTTCCATCTCTTTTTATGCATCTCGTTCTCCTCATTTTTGCTTTTAGTCCATCTATATGCGAGAGAGAATTGAGAGCTCCGACCACCCGACTCGGTGACAGCGAACGATGAAGTAAAGCGACGACCGCTTCCTCTCCGGTGAGATCCGTTGGCATTCCGGCCAACATCGCGGCCACCTCCATGTGCTGCTCGAGCTCATCGCTCGCCGACGATTCGAGAGAAGACCGTACTTCTCGTGAGCACACCACAGGTGCCCTCTTCCATCGTGGGTAAGTCTCCTTTTTATTTGGTCATCGTTTTTATTTTGTTTACATTTTTTTCTCTCACATTACATCACCATATCATCTTCATATTTCATATCATCACCATCACTCCACCATCATATTTGCATTTTTATTCCCTGTTTAAGAAAACTATAAAAATTAAAATTAAAAAAAATTCAATAGAAAAAATCAAAAAAATAAAAAAGGAAATCTTGAACAGCACCACCCCCCTCAACCACCGTCGGCGGTGCCCCTGCCTTCTTCCACTCTACCACCCCACACGCGACCATGTGCCACCTCCAGGACCGCCGCCCCATGCACAACCGCGTGCGGCCCACCGTGCCACCACAGGGACTTCCTCTGCCCACAGCTCGGCATTCCCCCTCCGCCAAGCACTGCCCTCCTGCGGCCCTCTGCTACCTCCAGGTCACACCATCGGCGTCGCGCACTCCTCCGCATGTCGCTCCCGCCTCACCACCGTCCCCGCATGCCACTGCACACTCCAACGCATGGCCAACTCCAGTCCTGCAGTCCGTCGGCCACCTATAGCTTCAACTGCCTCCACCATGCATCCAATGTTGTGGCCCACGCATTCCAACGCCGGCCATCGCAACAGCCGTCGTGTGCCTCCGCCGAGTCCATCGCCCCGCCTCCAGCAGTCCCCTTCATCGAGCCCTAATTGAAAAAAATGATGGAGAAGGTCCTCTCTTGCATTTTTTATTTTGTAAAAATTATGTTATTTTTATTTAAAGATTTTATTATTACAAAGTAGTTCTTATGCATGTTTTGTGTTGTTTAAGTTCATTTCTGTATTGCACGGATACCCTTATATTTGCACATTAATTTGGAAATCTTTCTTGCATCATTTATTTTAATGAAAAATAGCATGTTGTTGAGTAATTAATTCTCCAACATCTGAATATTTAATTGTATTTTTGTGGGCTTTGGGTAATTAACTAAAATTGATTTGTGAAAAATTGCATATTTACCCAATTTGTGATCTTAAATTCTATTTAATTCACGATTGATCCAAAATTTCCTCAAAATCAGAATTGATGCCTTGAAATGAGATTTATTTTATTCCAAATTTCATCTTAATTGGAGTTGTCTTGTGCCTTAAATAAATTATAGAGTGATTTTTGTAAATGTTTTTTATTTCAATCCACACACAATATTTTTGCAAAATTCCAACGCACATGTATTGCCCATATAAATACCTTTTTGAGATAATTTTCTCTCTGGCTAAATTGATAATGTGGATTTATTAAGATTAAATACTTGCAGACACTCTGATTTCATTAAAAAATCCATAAAAAATTCATATATTCTCGAAAAATTCCAAAAAAATGATGTAGCCTAAACTCATCATGTTTAATTTTTAATAACTTTTTCATAGTTTTTGTATTCTATTTATGTGTGAAAAATTGCATGAAAACCCATAAAAGTGTACATTTTTCAGTGTTGTATTTTATCCTTGAAAATTCCAAAAAAAACTATTTTGCATTCATCACTGGATTAGATTTTTAGAAAAAATATAATTTTGCTAAATTGAATTAATTTCAAATTAAAATTAATTTGGCTAAGTTGTGTATTTTTCTAAAACTTAATTCAACTGTGTTTTCCATTCGCATTCTTTTTGCATAAAAAAAATACAAAAAATATGCATTGGAAACCTAGACCTAATTATTTTGATTTGACCAAAAGTTGTTCCTTTGCCTCTCTGTGTTTGACCTCGGCCTTGCCCGGGATATAAATTTAAGCCGAGACACTCCTCACGGAGATCTTTTCTCGGTTATGATTAATTGGTCAACTATCGTGCTACAACGAGTATTGAATTATTATACACACTCAGACCGATTTGTCAGTGACTCTTAGGAGCGGTAGAGTATTGCAGCCATCCGACATAGCCAAGGGGAAGAATAAGGTGACTTTTGGAGAGTCATCTTCTGCATTAGTCGGTCCAGCAGTAGAGCCATGTGAGGAAGAAATGATGGAGGAGGAGCATCAGCCACCATCTACATCACCATCAAGCAAAAAATATACAAAAATATAGAAAAAAGAAAATTTACAAAAAGAAATAAAAAGCCCAAGTTGAGAAGGACCAACAGCCAATCCAAAGCAGTCTGACAAAGCCCGAGCTCATGTTAATAGCTTTTTGCCTATTCTGTATGATGGCCCCCCTTTTGGCTAATCATCTGTAAATAAGTATGTAATTAAGTACAATGTTTTTTTCTTTTATGAATATTCCATTTCCAAAAGCTATGAACAATACTAAAAAAATAAAAAATTGAAAATTGCGTTGTCTGACCCTAAAGTGGTTGAAATTATTGAAAATCTTGTTCTGAAAATGATACTCATGAAGGTCATGAACTACATGCTAGCTGTTAAGAAAGGATTAAAAGAGGCATGTACCTCCATGCATTTTAACCGCAAGAACATGCATAGCAGAGGAGAGAAACACATCTTGAAACACAATCTTGACCATGGCCACAGTGAATGCAATCAGTGATCTCCCACGGGAGAAGAAAGATAAGGGAGTGCCCAACATCAGATGTTAGATTTTCGACCAAGTATTTTAACAGCCTTTACTTGATAGCGGCTCTTCAATAAATCGCATGCCCTCCTCACTATTGCAAGAATTTGGGATTGGACCGCTTAAGCCGACAAGAATGATCATGCAATTCGCAGATCGATCCATGAAGCGACCCAGAGATATGTTGAAGGATGTTATCATAACTATGCATGACATAAAAATTTTCAGTTGACTTTGTAATCTTAGACAATGGACTCACCTGCATCGTTACTCTAAACCCCCATCATTTTAGGTCGACCGTTCCTTTGAACAACCGAGGCAGTTGTCGACTACGGGTCTGGAAAAGACACGTTCCACTCCAGCATCGACAAAGTTACCATGGATTTGGTAAAAAAGCAGAGATCTACATCTGATACAGGGAAAGCAAAATCAGCAGCAGATTGTAATATTTTGAACGTCCAAGAACCATCCATTTCTCTGAAGGACATTATCACATACGAAATCCTCTCTTTAGAGGAGGATCTGGATAGCACGGTCAGCCCATGCTTCCTTGATGATTGGGAGAGCGAATCAAAACTTGAGTCACTGAACAACATGTTCAAAGAAGATTCAAGCTAGACCAAACACGAAGAGTTCATTACAGATATGTTCAGCACATTTATTTTATAGCCAGGAATGACAAAGGTGGACATCACCTCATTACAAATAGCAGATCATCCATCTACCAAAACCGTTTTTGAATTGACCACAGGGCAAGCTCAAAAACTACCAGAACTCAAACAGCTCCTGACAGGTCTGAAGTACGCTTTCCTTGTAGGTGAAGAACACATATACCTGATCGTCATTAGTAGCAGGCTGAACTCGTATCAAGAATCTCGACTTCTCGAGGTTCTAGAAAAGAACAGCAAGGTACTTGGTTATAAGGTTTCAGATCTCCGAGGGATAAACCCAAGTTTATCTTCACACCACATCCATCTTCAAGATGATTGCAAGTCGTCCCGAGAATTCCAAAGAAGTCCGAATCAGAATTGGGGACAATGTTATGAAGGAAATGACAAAGTGGTGTGAAGCATGCTTCATCTATCCCATCTCTGACTCCAAATGAATGAGCTCTCTGTATGTAGTTCCCAAGAAATCAGGGCTCACTATGGTGAAGAATGACAAGGAGAGGAGATCTCTATCCGAGTACCAACATATTGGTGTGTGTGTGTGTGTTGGTTACCGTCAAATGAATTCAGCAACAAAGAAGGACCATTTCCCTCTGCCATTCATTGATCAAGTTCTTGAGCGATTTGCATGGAAAGAATACTTCTGCTTTTTAGATGGATACTCTAGGTATAACCAAGTGGAAATTTCTCATGAGGACCAAGAGAAGACAATTTTCACTCCCCATTCGACACCTATGCTTTCAGAAGGATGCCCTTTGGACTCTGTAATGCTCCGGCAACTTTCCAAAGATGAGTGCTTGTCGTTTTTGATGACATGGTTGGGAGTTTTCTTGAAGTATTCAGGGATGATTTCTCCGTCAATGGTGGAAGCTTTGATTCTTGTTTTCAACACCTATACAGAGTACTCCTGAAATGTTGTGAAGTCAATCGTGTACTATCATGGGAGAAGAGACACTTTATGATTACTAGAAGGAATCATGTTAGGCCATGTAGTCTCCCAGCATGGCATGGAGGTCGACCTGGCAAAGGTGGAGGTTATCTATAAACTCAAACCACCTCAGAAAGTGAAGAATGTGAGGTCATTCTTAGGGCATGTCAGCTTCTATCATTGATTCATCAAAGATTTCAGCAAACTTTCCTAACCTCTCACTGAGCTGCTTTGCAAGGAGACAGAGTTTATTGTTAATCAGATGGTTCTCCAATATTTTTATCAATTGAAAGAACTGTTCACTCATTCTACAGTCCTACAACCACCGGATTGGTCTCTTCCATTCGAGATCATGATGGGAGCATCAAACTTTGTAATTAGGGTTGTTTTAGGGCAAAGAAAGGACAAGATGCCATATGCTATTCACTACACCAACAAGATGCTCGATGAAGAACAAATGAATTATACAATCACAGGAAAAGAGCTGTTGGCGGTAGTATTCACTTTAGATAAGTTCAGATCCTACCTTCTTGGATCGAAAGTCATTGGTTTTACTGACTACTCTGCCAGTAGGTACCTACAGCAGAAGAAGGATGTTAAATCATGTATACATAAATGGATCCTACTCCTCTAGGAGTTTGACCTAGAAATCAGAGATAAGCCCAGAGTTCATAATGTGGTGGCAGATCACCTCTCTAGAATTGAAAGCTAAGATACTCAGTTGAGCAGTACATCGATTACAAACAACTTTCCTGATGAATCCATACTCAGCATGGGGTCCCTTCCATGGTATGTTGATATTGTGAACTACCTTGTCTCTGGGGTAGTTCCACAAGATTGGACGAGAATCAAAAAGAACAAATTTGTTTTCGATATTCCTTTTTACCAATGGTAGGATCCACACTTGTTCTAGGAAGGAGGGGATTGTATATGGCGTCGGTTTATTCCTCAAGAGGAGTACACAAGTGTCCTCAAGTACTACCATAAGCTTGAATCTGGCGAACACCATTCTGGGAGCATAATGGTAGCGAAGACACTAAAGTTTGGCCTCCGGTGGCCAACACTATTCAAGGATGCGAATGATTGTGTAAAATCATGTGCCGATTGTCAGAAAATGGGAAAAAAACCTTTCGTGTTAAAGACAGCATGCCCCTCAAAATCATCCAGATATCTGATGTGTTCGATGCATGGGGCATCAACTTCATGTGTATGTTTCCTAATAGTCAATACTTCGAATACATCCTTCATATCGTAGATTATGTGAATCGATGGGTGGAGGCCATTCCAAATCGAGACACAGATAACAAAACAGTCTGCAGATTCCTAAAATATAGCATCATTTTGTGACTCAGAATTTCAAAGATTCTGATTTTAGATGGGAGCAACCACTTCATCAACAAGGAGGTCAAGAAATTAATGAAGAAGTACGACATCGATCATCGAGTCGCATCTCCTTATGGAATCAATCGAATGGCTTGGCAGAACTATCGAATAGAGAAATCAAGACGATATAACAAGAACTATTGAGGCCAAACAGAAAGAATCGATTGTAACTTTTGGACTCAGTTCTCTATGAAGGATATAAAAAATCTGTAAGCGCATCATGGAAGCATGAGGATCGCATCATATTGATCGGGAGCGACTAGACGCACTAGTTGCTTGCGGCAGCAGAATTTAAAAAAATTAAAACAATGAAACCACATGATCCCAGAACACTTCTCGGATTGTTTCATCTAAACCACAAATACGTATTAGGTTTACCTCTTGAATCATGGTTGCGATTGAGTCTCTAAACAAAGACACATCATGTATCAAGTCCAATCCAACGGAGGAGACTCTTGCGAGTGCATTGATGAAATGTGTGCTACTCGCAATCTGTGTTGATGAACCAACCAGCGAATCTCCTGATCTTGTCACACAAGATATGACATTTTCTTCACGAATGAGGCACACCGAAGGAGATGGAGATCCATGAATGGTTGAAGCGGTAGCATGATGGCATAGCGGAGACGATGGCGATCCTCTCTAGGGCATCATGTGGACGGCCACATGTTGAGAGATAGAGGATGTGTAGAGAGAGAGAAAGTTGTTGCTTTTTTATTTCATTAAAAAAAAGATCTAGGGTTGACTTTCCTTTTATAATATTTTGAGAGTCCATGGATCCCAATCCATGGACAACACAAATACAAAGGTGGAGATTGATTTGTGTTTCTTTGAATGGCCATGATTTTGTTGCAAAAAAATTTACAATGATAATTAATTTAAATTAAATATATTTAGTAATCATCAATATATCCCAATTTAACCAAGTCAATCATCCATGAAGAAATAGGAAGGAGGCAAGCCTCCTTCCACATGAAGAGGGGACGACCACCAATTCCATATATGATTAGGTGGTCGTCCACCATCCTCTTTAGAAAGGTGGCATGCCACTCCTATTTCATGACATTGCATTATCTCATGATGCTCTCCAAAATTTGCAACAACTTTAGTTGAAAAATATTTCACAAAAATAAATCCAATTTATTTTGTGAACATTGCAATCATGTCATTGGAAATTTGTGAATCGCATTCACAACCCAAAATAAAATGTAAATTACATTTTCAATTAATTGTCTAATGTGAATCGAATTCACATCAACATTTAAATTGTAAATGTTATTTACAAATAGCTCTCTCTTATATATTATAAATCACATTTAGAATATATATATATATATATGATTAATGGATAGTGTTATCCACGTTATGCATATCCATGATAAATAAATCGTATTTAGTCATCTTGGATCTCTATTCTCATGTGCCCAAATAATACGAATTACATTCACATTATACACATCTTTGATAATTAAATCACATTCCTTTCCTTATATGTCCAAATAATATGAATCAAATTCATGTTATTCATGATAATTAAATCACATTTAATTATCCATTTCTCAATGCTCGGATAGATTATCAACAATGAAATTATCCTCGAACTCTTTCAAGGATAATGCACTTTCTCCGCAGATACTTGGAGATAAGGATAGGACGAATGTACAATCCACGTATAGGGACTTGGATATTGAAATCACATCTCAAATCCAGATATCAGGGATCTCCCATAGATGATTGATAAAATCAAGGCCGTAGATCTAATCTTCTCCATTCATCTAAATCTCATTCAAATCAATGTCCAACATTTGGACTAAGATTAGATTATTTCTCTACTGAGAGGAGTCACTAAAATCCAGACTTGTTCCATCACTCCCTGGGAATGGAAGCGTCATGGTTATACAATCGTATGATCACATCACCCTCAGGTATTACTAATACATGTACATCCTACATACTAGAAGACCTCAAATAAACTCAAAGTTTTAGATCTATTTAGACGGTTGATGAATCCCCATTTCATAACCTTTATTCTATCATTTTGGCATTAAAACCCTAGCAGATGCATGTAAATGGCCTTAAATTGCATAAATTAATATCCATTCTTTGATTTATAAATATTGTATAAAATACAGTTTTTAACGCCAAAATTATATAATAAAGAAAAGAAAAGAAAAAGGAAAATAATAAAATGCCAATGGTATTTTATGACCCTAAACCCTGAGACGTAGGCATCTTGATGACTAGGTCGACAAGGAATAAAGTAGGGGGGATAAGGGCCAAAAATACAATAAAAATCCCATTTATTAATTCATTATTTATTCATTTTTTGGACCTATTTTATTTTCTACTTTTTGTACTCAAATAAAGAAACTTTGCACATGAAAGTTATCGATAATAATACATAAAAAAAATACAAAATTGATTTCATACAAGATAATATACAGTGTAGAAATTATACTCTAAACAAAAATTCTAAAATCCCAACTTCCCAGGACCATATATCTCAAATAAAAACTCAAAATATAGCAAAATTACTTTAATTGTATATAACTTTTAAGAAGCTATTTAATGAAGGTGGTTTCATATTTTTTGGAGTTAAGGTGTGAAAGTTAAATTTTGGACCCCTACTGTATAATATACCTGATTAAAATATTCATTTTATTTATTAGTTATTATTTATTATTTTTTATAATTTTATATTTTTATAATTTTGTAAATATTATTTATATCATATGTACATATTAAAACTAAAATAAAACCATTGATAAAACATTAGAATAAAATAAAATACAAAAAATTACCCAGGCGAATATATAATACATACATATATAATATACACATCTATTTATTTAAGTGTATATATTAACTCATAAAAATATAATAAAAATATATTTATGTATATAAAATAATTTATAATTTTATAAAATAAGAAAATCAAATAAGAAAATCAAATTTAAAAAATAAAAATAAAATACCGAAAACATAGGTAAATAAACGTATAAATAAAACCCTAAAAACTGACTTGTAATTAAAAAACTCTAATAAATAATAATAATAATATTCTATAGAAAATAATAAACACTTTTTATTTTATAATTTTGTTTTAATAAAATGGTTTACTATTTATTATGTGATTTACAAATAATTTCAGGTTTGCTTTTTTCTGGTTGGTCCACGTGGACCAACCAGATTTCACCATTAATTGACCTTGGTCAACTCTCTGACCGAGGTCCTAGGCTTGTCAGACCTGTATTTTGACCCGTCTTCTCGATTTTTTCCTGAGGATCCAAGCGTCCTTTGGGTTTGATTCCTTCTGTTTTTTTGTCCTCGATACATGGTCTTACACGCCCACTTGTTTAATCGAGGATTGGAGCTCTGCTCCACCTATTGTCCCTCGTTCTTTGGAGCCACTCAGTCACATTTTACATAACCCTCCTCCGAGCTTCCTCCCATTTATGAACCCTTTTTGCCCTAGCTTTGGCTCCCTCTGGTGTGCTCCGGATCAAGGCCCGTTACAGGGGTTTCTCCAGCTGCTTGTAGCGAGTCCAGACGAAGGCGTAGGCGCTTCCACCCATCTCCGATGATCGCCATCGCCGCGAGGTTCATCTCCTTGGTTTCGACCGAGTTGAGATCGTTTTTCTCGCTTTTTAGCTTAGGTCTTATTCCGACATCAGATTCTTGTTATTATATTAAGGTTTACTTGTGTGATTTAGATTTAAAATCTCGATTCGTAGTTCGCTGGAGCTCCTCTTCGGCAAACCTTTGTTTCACCATGACTGATTATTACTGACCCACTTTCCACTTCACCTTCACTCCCTCACCGCTTCTTGTCGCCTCACTACACTCCAACCAACCAGATTCACCGTAAATTTGGATTACGGTGCTCCACCCCCTCTACCTCGTTGGAGTAGCCTCTGCATCGCCCCACTTAGTTCCATACCCCTCTAATAGGGTCGAGGCACTTTTCCCCCATCCCCCTTTTTGTATTGAGCAGGTCCAAGCAGCAAGAGGCCCATCTAGGCTAAAGATTCAACTCGGGAATAAGCTTCAGGCGCATGTGTGTCTCAGAGCTCTAGAACCCTCTGCAGCAGGCTCTGGACATTTTGGTAGTACCTGTGTGATTCGCCAGAGTAGAGGCAACGTCAGGAGGCCTTCAACAGAAGGATTGGTGGTCGGAGGAGCCCGTGTTACCAGATTAAAACTCGCCCCAGGCAAGTTCTTCCTTAGTTCCTCCACCGCCATCCATAACTATCGATCTTGCAGATGTTCTTCACGCTCTCTAGTTGTTGTCCGATTGGAGAAGCTCATAACCGTTGATCTCCCTTTGGTGATCTAATCCTAGCCATCAGCGAAGCGTCATCACAACGTGCGGACACGACACATATCTAAGTGGGAAAGATCAACCGTTGGATCGCTTACTTATTGGTTTTGCATTTCCACCCAGAAGCTTTTTGTATTTAATATTAAAGCCTTAAACTTTCATCTGCCATTTAATTATTTTGTAATATTTACAAATACGCCCCCATAGTTTCACGTATTTGCTTTTTGGTCCACGTCAGCTCACCTCATGTGGCTGCCCACATGAGGTGGGCATTTTATAGGCGGGGCCCATACTTTATTGTATTGCAATTTAGCCCGAGAAATTTTTATTTGCATTTTATTTTTTGGAAAAATTACAAATAGGGCCTCAAACTTTAATTTATTTACAAGTATGCCCCTTCCAACAATTGAATTTTTGTGTGTTTGTCCCATTTAATTGAAATATTTATTATGCCCCATAAAATTCCAAAAATATTGTTTTCTATTTTATAATTTTCTTTATATTATTTTCTATATATTAAAATTGATTTAGAAAATTTTGGACTTAATTTTCTCTTAATTTCCATTTTCGGCTAATCCCTGATTTAGGGTATTTTTTATTTTAAAATTTTATTAAAAAATAGTAAAATTATCCAAAATCATAAAAATGGTAGAATAATATTTAAAACACAAAAACATTTTATTTTCTGCATTTTGACTCTTTTAATTAGTATTTATAGTTATAGTTGCTTACATTGTACACATAGGCTTATATATATCCTATATTAGATATTTAAAAGAAAAGGAAATATAAAAATCTAAAAAATATAAAAAGAAAATATAAAAATATAAATTAAAAATAAAATATAAAATTATAAAACAAAAATAAAATTAAAAATACAAATTAAAAATCCACAAAAAATAGACGAAGAAGCACAATCACATAGCTTGCACATTATTGCACAATCTATTCATCCTGCTTCCTAAGTTCGACCTCTACACATACTTTCCCTATACGCAACTTTGTTGTAGAGTTATAAAAAATTTTAACTCCACATTTGTTTTTCTTTTCACTGCTTCATTCTTATTGTGGGTTATATGTTGATTAATTGGTATCTTCTTTAGAGTTTTATCATTAAGTTTCTGATTTGATCATTGGGAGTCGGTATCGATCATATACTTTCCAAAAAGCATATAGCATACCTAGGTATTGATCATATACTTTCCAAAAGTAGGTATCAAACCTACAAATTCAGTCAAGCATCCAAAGAGAGACGATCGTGGACGAAATTCGATTCTCAATATCTCATGAGTGAGCTCATGTCTTCTGGTTCAGTAGATGAATTTGTATGATCCTTTGAGAGATCGTATAACTCATATGCCCTTGTATGTACACCAGCTCGTCGGTGTATAGATCTTGATTATGCCATCAACCTATCGGTATGCCAAATGTACATACACAAACATATAGTAATACATCTGTCTCAGTTAAAAGGATGCATGCCTATATCGTGACAGTAGATGACATAGGAGATTTGTTATCTTGATCTTGTTAAGTCAACCCTTTGATCTAACTTATCTAAGTCCTACGAATCTCTATTCCGATATAGAGGACCGGCATCAAGAGGTCAGTTAGATATCAACCCATTAGAGAAAGGATTGCCATCTCCTGCTCAGGCTGGAGATCATCTCTTAATGATCATTGATTGTGCTTGATGAGTCCTCAATCTAGCTCTTTAGATATTCATCCAAGCACCGGCCTCTATGATTCAACAATTGAATCAATAGTTGTATGATCATTAAGAAAACCATGGTCCATAACCCTAATTGTACTAAGGGACCTATTACGTAAGTTAGTAACTCTTCATTTCAGACTAGGGAATGATATTTGCAATAACAATTATTGCAAAATGGCTCGCCATGGGATCTCATGTCCAACAATCTCCCACTAGCCCAAAGAGCCAATAATGGGCTAATCTTTAAACCCAAACTCATGGGACAATCATAGGCTATTTAGAAAAATAGCTAGGTAAGATGATCAATCACTCTGTTCCTGAGAGACTACGCCAAAGTCTTTTTATGGTATTTGCATATCTGCTAGTAACAGTGCTCGCATCCAATGTGAATGTTGTATCTTATGCAACCAATACTCAATCTTGTTAAAGCAGTTACAATGTCTTTGGTACTACAACTCAATAATCGTTATAACCAGTATGTAACTTCTATTATCCTTATCAGAATACCCTTATTCCCGAAGATCTCTATCTCCTAAGACCAAGACCCAGTCTTAGTCTTATAAAGCATCTGCAGTTAAGACCTTTTAGATCACTATCTATGAAGTCTTAAGTTCTTTAAGATATTGTTATTACTGCAATTAAGTATTTTATCTCCATAGTAGGTGGTAACAGTTTACTTCTCCCACTACATGGTAGAAATCTGACTTTTGTACACATCTAGCAAACACCCGACTTCTCGTAACTGGGCAAGCACTTTTAGCATTCACTTCCTCAACTCCTTGAGGTGCTATACCTTTAGATAGGCTAGTACCATATCTTAAGGGAAAGAAGCCTTTCTTGGATTTTTCAAAAATGGAACATGTCCAAGGTGTACCACTAATGTGACGGTCCCAATACCTCTTTTTTTGCTTCTAAACAACTTCAGAACTAAGATCTAAGAGGTATCCTTAAGATCATATCTTAAGGTATGGAATTTCCAGACTTTAAAACATTTATTATCCTTATATCATTCCAAATGATTAGGATATCATCTATATTTAGCATGACGAACACAACGGCATTCCCACTAAGCTTCACATGGTTCATCAAGATTCTATCTGAAATCATAACATTTATAATTTCATCAAATTTAATATTCCAACTACAAGAAGCTTATTTGAGTTCATAGATGGAGTTCCTTTAGCTTGCACATCTTGCCTTCCTCAACTATGAAGCCCTGGGGCAACTTCATATTAATATCCTCAAAGAGGTATTCATAGAGGAATGCAATATTGACTTCCATCTTGTAGATGTCAAAGTCAAGTTGTGTAGCTATAGTTAGCAATAATCTGATGAGTTTAAGCATGGTCACTATAAAGCAAGTCTCATCGCAAGTGATGTCTTCTTTCTGTGTGTATCTTGAGGATATGAGCCGTGCTTTTAAGGTATCTACCTTCTCATTAGATTTCCTCTTTCTCTTGAAGATCCATTTACACTTAACAGGTTTTTCCCTAATAGGTAGATCCTCGAAGATCGATGTACAACATTTATATATGAAGTCTACTTTAGATTTTATAGTTAACATCCATCTTTCTATGTCATGATCCTCAGATACTTCATCAAATGAAGTCAGATCATTGTCAGACATAACTGACACATGGAATCCATCCTAAAACTCATTTGAAGAGGTATGAGTGTTTCATCTTTAATTGTCCATTTAGTTTCCAATTTCAGGAGCCTCGTTATCTTTTCAAGATTAAATGAGTTTCATCACTTCATTTTCATCTTGATTCTCAAGAGAGTCATCATCTAAGAATCATATCCTTGGAGATGAAATCTTTTAAGAATCTTAAGGTCATAAAGTAGGTATCCACTACCATCCTTTGTTTTCCTAATGAATCAGTACTCTCTGGTGCTAGATTCTAGCTTACTTGCATCCATGACAAAGATATGGACCAAGAAACCCTAAATCCTCAAGTTTCCAATACTAGGCTAGGTTCCAAATCATAGCTTATGAGGATGTTCGTGTTTAGATTTTTCATGGAATTTTATTGAGGATATATATTGTAGTCTCTACTACATATATACCAGGAAACTAAGAGATAATTATGCTAAGATTCATCATTAATTAAATCATGTCACGCATGATCTAATTGCATCTCCCTACAACTCTATTGAGTTTATGTGTATCAAGAGGAGTGAGATGTGAATGATATTCATATCTCCATAAAGTATTCTTTGAATTCATCTAATAGGTACAAGCTACCTAGGTTAGACCAAATTCATTTCATCTTCCTTCAAACTTTGATTCTAAACCAAAACTGTGAAGTATTTGAACACTTCAAATGTTTCTAAGGTGAAGAGAAGAAGTCTCATATCACAAATAATCAACAATGGATATCACATATCATTATTGTTCATTATGATATAGATGATCCAAATACATAAATGTATGAGATTTTAAATACCTTGGCATCTTACATCATTCCCATAGAAGGGAGTATTAGACGTTTTACTTTTTGAATACAATATTCATATGTATGTAAGATTTTAAATTTCAGACAATCTAAAGCTCCATCTCTTACTAGTCTATTGATCACATCAATAGACATATGTCCAAGGTTCGATGCTAGATCATTGTCAAATGATCTTCACCGCCTATTGATCTTTAAAGGTTTAATTTTCAGTATTAGAAATGTTAATGAACCATTCGTTGATTTTCTAATTTTAGTAGAGTCCTCTAGATGTTAGATTATCGTCTGAAATATATCCATCATAACTCTTTATGATAGGTCTATTCCAGAATGCATGTTTATTCCCAACATTTAGAAATAAACAATGAATGTATTCTAATATCTAGGTATAGAGACATTCTCTAAGACTAACGGCTCTCCCATTGAAAATATGAAGTCTATCTATCCAATAGAGATTGTTGCAACAATTGCATCAACCTCCACTTGGATTACTATTAAACCTTAAGAACAAATTTTCTAGTCTTTTAAAACATATGCAACCAATTGCAAGTGTTGTTAGAAGAATGAGATACAATTATTAGACTTTGATATTATATAATGAGAAAGATAATATCAATGATTATATGTAGATGTATAATATCCTGATGTACTATATATATATCCTTCTCTAAGGATCCTAGATAGACTTGATAGTCATATTACCAACATATCATTTTTTTGCAGTATTGGCATTCATCCAACTCTTTGGATGTCATATGGAAGTCACAGAATTACAGTCAACTCTTTGACTTTCCTTATTACATTGGACAAACCCATGCTTCCTCGGTGCTCCCTTCGTCTACAAACAACCATTGCTTAAGACAAAAGGATTTCTTATGTTGAACTCAAAAGAATTCAATGTAAGAGTATTTCAACATTTATACATGCTACTCTAAACTCATACAAAATGAATATTATGAAGCTTCATGAACGTCTAGACTATAGATAGTAGAATGATGAAATTCATCATATCTGCATCCATCTTAACTCAAAAACTTTGGTTCAGGAAGGTACTCAAACATTTTGAGTACATCATCTCTTATCGAGCCGCCATTTTGCATAATGCAGTGAACCATGTCATTCATGATTAAATGTTGAAAGCACATAAGTATGCCAAAAACATCTTCTTAGATTTTATAAGGATTATTTGACAATCGCGATCATCATCAACATGATACTTCCAAAGCACACTCGATGAGAGATCATGACTATAGAGACACACAAACCCTAGGTTGTTGTCTTATTGACTTTTTAATTGTCATTCCTCATTATTATAAGGAAACTTGCACATTGCAACCACATACATTATGTGTCCAACTGCAAGTATTATAATCATGGATCCAATCCATGATATTCAACTGGTTATTATTGAGTATAGTTTTGAGTGGGTTTAATGAGGATTATCGTGATTTAGGAATTTTTATATCAAAGTTATCTTGCCTTTTCTACACTAAAAGTTCATTCCCTTATTCACGTTCAATGTAAGAGATATACCTACCATTATATCTCAAGAAAGATCTGGGATCTCCTTTCTTATCTTTGTTACATCCCAATAATATGAGAAACTGTAACTCGGATAAAAAGAAGCAGGAACTCATTCCTCCTTTCAAGTCCAACTTGTATTTCTCAATTTGGTCTTTAACACCTGGGCCCACCACCCCTAAGGTGATGTTGACCCATCGTTAATTGAACCAACCATCGACAGGAATAGCACTCGTTGTGCGCAATCCAATATCGCACCAATAATATGAAGAACAAATATTAGGGTCACTACGCATACGGCCTTACTCTTTCAAGAAGCAAAGAGCCCGATCCAGATGCGCTTGCCTGCAGGAATTGTCACTTTGGACAGGCGTCTCCTACATACAATCCCTTGTGACTGAACCCTTCGCCTTAACGAGAGACCATGGATATCACTTATGTGATCATCCATATCCCAAGGGAATTACGACTCTATTCATAATAGAGTGTATAATTTTAATTTGATCTAATTGATTTAATCATATTAAATCAATTAACCAACAAACAATTTTTAACTATAACTTGAAGGATGGTATAATATCAAAATACGTGTTATTCTAATTTTAATAATTAGAAAAATACATCATGATCACTTCAAGCATTATCCTTTCCTTACCTGCTGTCATGGCTAGTACCGACGGGAGTGGGACAGATCGGTCACTGATGAATCCACGTCGCATCAACTTTATTCTATCATTTTGACCTTAAAAACCCTATTAAATGCGTGTAAATAGCGTTAATTCATGCATTTTATCATCCATGCATCATTGTGTAAATAATGTATAAAATACGGTTTTTAACGTCAAAATTATAGAATAAAGAAAAAAAATAAAATATTGTAAATATTTTATGACCCGAAACCCCGAGACCTAGGCATCTCGATGACTAGGTCGACAAGGAATAAAATAGGGGGAGATAAGGGCCAAAATACAATAAAAGTACCCTTTATTTCATTCATTCCTTATTTATTTTGGGACCTATTTTTGGATCCACTTTTTATACCTCAAATAAAGAAACTTTGTACATGAAAGTTGTAGATAATTAAATATAGAAAAATACAAAATTTATTTCATACAAAAAATAATGTACAGATAGAAGGTTATGATCTGAATAAGATTCCAGAATCCCAACTTCCCAGACCTGTATCTCGCAAATAAGAACTCGAAATGCATCAAACTTACATTTAATTGCAGATAATTTTAAATAAGCTATTTAATGAAGGTGGTTTCGCATTTGGCAGAGCTACGGTTTGAAAGTTGAGTTTTAGACCTCTATTGTATACTTGTACATACTAAATTATTCATTTTTATTCTTCATTATTTTTACGATTTTATATTTTTATAATTTTGTAAATATTATTTATAATAAATATGTACATTAAAATCAGAATAAAACATGAAATAAAAGACAAAAATAAAATACATGTATATAGTACATAGGTACAATACCAATACACATACCTATATAATTAATACTTATATTTTAGTAAGTGTACAAAACACTTCAGAAAAATTGAATAAAAATATCTTTAAGTGTATAAAAATATTTTATAAATATATAAAATAACAAATCAAAATAAATAAATTAAAAACACAAAATAAAAATTAACCATTAAAATATATAGAAGAATATACCTATATAAGCCTAAAAAGGTAACTTGTTATTCTAGACCTCTAAAAAATAAATAAAAATCATAATAAAATAATTCATAAAAAATAAACATTTTTTGTTTTATAACTAAAAATTAATAAATTCGTTTTCTACTTTTATTTGAATTTACAAATCTTTTTCCAGAGGTTTTTCCTGGTTGGTCCACGTGGACCAACCAGGAGGCTCGGACAGTTGACCTCCGGTCAACTGTCTGACCTTCTCCTCTGAGGCATATCAGATCTGATTTTGACCTCGATTTCATCGAATTTTGGAGGGCGCACCTTGCATCCTCTCATGATACATCCTGAACGACTTTTTCTCCTCGAATATCCCTCTTTCACTTCCCCATCTTTACTCGGGCCGAGGATTGACGATTGCGTCGATCTTCCTCGTTTCTTTTGTCTCCCCATCAACGTGTATATATGGACCTACCGAACTTCCTTCCCATTTTGATCACTCTTCTGCCATCCATTCCTCGACCTAGGGTTTTAGCCACCTTCCTGGTGACAGCAGGGAGGGATTGCACCCTTTGGCTGGAGTCGAAGACGTCGAATCGAGGCCGATCCACCTCGTCAGAGCACGCCACCCGAGCTCGTCGCTGGTGGTCTTCGGTGAGTGTTTTTCCATTCTTTTTCGTTCCTTTTTCGCTCTTTAGGACAGCAGTAGCTGGACCTGGCTTTAGAAGCCATCGATTTGATCTGAGTCATCACGAATCCCCTAAATCACACGCGGCCGGAGCTCGAGTCCCTTCCGGTCGTGGCTGATCATCCCTCGCCTTCACGCACCCATTCCACCCTCCACGGAGTCGAGACATTTTGCCCTCGTCTCCTTAACCATTTCTTGCAGGTACCTTGAGCGTATACAAGCGCCTGGGGCGATTTTGATAATCATCGGAGGTGCCTGGAGCCCCCCCCCCCCCCACCTTCTCCGACGTCGTGGAGGAGCTCCAGTGCCGCCGCCGCCTTTTGACGCCCCCAGCACTTAAAGGAGGACTGCAGGAGCGACATGGGTCGTTTTGGAGCCGCAGAGACCATCGGAGGAAGACGATCTAGCCAGGAGAACCTCGCCCCCGGCGGAGCTCTTCCCAGTTCCTCGTCCGGCCTCCGCAGCTGTTGATCAGGGCCCTGTTCTTGGAGATGCCCCAGTAGCCGTTGGATTCCACACGTCCCTGGCCGTCGGATCGATTCGAGATCTTCTAATCTCGGTCATTGGGGAGCGAAGGGGTATCACTGTGTCTCGTCGCGACACGTGGCAAGTGAAGGCGCCACCACCGTCGATTTGCGCCACGTTGGGTATTTTGCATTTTTTTCGCCTAGCAGTTTTTGTATTTAACGATTAGTACCTAAACTTTCTTCTGCTATTGTTTTTATTTTGTAATATTTACAACTAGGCCCCTGCACTCCTCACTTTTGCACTTTAATCCATGTCTACGTCACCTCACGTGACTAACGCACGTGGGGTGTGGGATTTTTTCACAGGGACCCTCGAAGCTTTGGGTATTTCTGTTGAGTCCAGTAACCTTTGTATTAAGTGTAATATTTTTGGTGAAATTGCAAGGAACCCCTCGTATTTTTGATATTATCATTTCAGTCCCCGCCAGGCACGTGCGAGGTACGCGCAGGGCTGGGAATACTGTATGCATACCCTTGCATGTTTTATTATTTAGATTTACTCCTGAAACTTGTCAATCACGTTGTAATATTTTTGGAAATTTTGCAAGAGAGCACCCGGGTTTTAGAGTAATTACAGAAAAGTCCCTGCCCGTCACGTGCCTTGCGCACGTGACTTTAGACTTTTTGCACAGATACCCTTGCGGGTTTGGCTATTTGCCTTTAGTCCTGGAATTTAATTAATCAGCTATATATTTCTGGAGAAATTGCATTTGTGCCCCTTAACTTTCTGATATTTACATAAATGCCCCTGCTAGAATTGATTTTTCTGTTTATTGTTTTTATTTATTTCATGCATAAATAAATTTGTAAAAAAATTCACAAAAATTAGCATAAGCTCCTGTTGCATTGCTCTATCATGTTATACTTTTGTTTTGCATTTTTATTGCATTTTATTATTTATAAAAATTCAAAAACACACATTTTCTCTACTGTTTGCACTATAAAATCCATAGAAATTATAAAAACACTTCAAAATTTTCCAAAAAAATATATTCTGTGTGTTTTAACCTCAATCCGAAATTCACTAAAAAAAATCAAAAGAAAACTCTTAAAAATAGAAAAACTCTTAAAAACTTCATAAATTTTTAAAAAATCCTATAAAAATCTTAAAAATATAATTTCTGTCTCTGAATTTTCTCTGTTGCTTTATCTTTATTTTAAAATTAGTTTGAGGAATTTTGGACTCTATTTGATAACTTCCATCCTCATTTTAGTTTCAATACTTTATTTTATTCACTGTTTTCAGTATTTTTGACTTTAAAAATACCAAAAAATAGAAAAATCTAGAAAAATCACAAAAACATTAGAAAAAATAAAAAGCACAAAAAGATTTTATTTCCTAAATTTTGAGTATTTTTTCCTCTTTATATAAATATATTATCTCATTTTTCTTATATTATGCACTTCTTTATTAAAAGAAAAGAAAATATTAAAAAATACAAAATATAAAAAAAAATTAGAAAATTAAAAAATCAAATATAAAAATATAAAATCAAAAATTAAATAAAAAATTAAAATTAAAAACCCACAAAAAAGGTCCACTTTGGCTAAGTGATACATAAGACATAGGGTGCTTGACTTTCGTTTTGCTTACTTTACTCCTTTGTTTCATGTGTTCGATCCCTACTTGCTTGCCATTATACATTCTTAGTAGGGTATAATAAATTTTAATCCTTTCTCTTAACTGCTTGATTGATTTTGTGGGTTAATTATTGATAAACGAGAAGGCCTGAGTAGTCGCCTCAGCGATAGTGAGCCTGATTTGTCAGACCATTACCTAGCGACTCTCGTCTCTTCATTTTTCAAATGGCGTCATTGCTGGGGAGCATCGGATTGTAGAGTAGACATGTGTCTTTTTATCTTCCTAACCATTTTTTATTATATGTGTCTATTGTATAATTGATTGTGAACTGTCTGACATCTCTTTTTGTTTTCTTGTGAGGGACCATGGACCGAGAAGAATCGCATAGGTGATCCTATGCATCCTTGGGAAGCGGAGCCGGCTATTCTATCCTAGCCGGTAGGAGAGAGCAGGAGGACTTTAGAGAGAGAGAGAGGATAGTTAGATGTTTTATTTTTTGTGTGAGAGAGAGAGAGAGATTTGATTAATTTGTAATAATACAGGTACCTTGGACTCTTGGACATTCGGGCCAAATTTTCAAGTGTTTGTTCACTTGGGGGCTCACTGCAGTTTTATCGTGTTTTCATCGCCTTTTTTATTTTATTTTCCGATTTTGGTTTTCTTTATTTTGTGGAATGAGCACTTAGTCTTTATATTTGCTTGATCGTGTAATCTAAGGCCAAACACCTAATAACCATTGCATGCACCTATAGTCTTCTCGTTTGGACTTAGAAATAATTAATTGCGAAAGTACTCAGTCTCAAAGCCGCGTGCCGCTAGAGGAAGTATACAGCGCTGGTAGGATCCGTTATGGCGGACACCGATCAACATCAGATACCGGACTTAGGCTTCATTCTGAGTACTTAGCATTTGGTTCTTCACGTATAGAAATTGCCTGCTTAGGACGATTTCTGTGTGCATATCGGCATTTAGATTAGGTTTATAAATTCCTATTTTGCATCCTGCATGGAGAGAACTGGGAGGCACTGTAAGTCTTCTAACTGAGCATCTATCATCTAGGCACAAAGGTGAGATTTCCATCTTGGTGTCACCTTGCATTGCTTTTCTGATCTTCTCCCTCTTTTTTTGGATCAAATAGGACTCAAAGAAAATACCAAAAATGTTAGGTGCTTGTATTGAATCTACTCAAAAGGAGTGATAACACAAAAAATTAAAAAAGGGACTGCTAAAAATACTTGACCTAAATAAAACTGATTAATTAGACTCATTGCCTTGGGGTGAGCAAAGAACTCATTTGTTTCCAGGTTTCATAGGAAGGTTTCCTTCCTAGTGAGGTGAGCATCGTCGTAAGGATTAGAGCCCAAAACCCAGTCTGTGGTTGCCTTGTGTATCGCCTGGATTTCCGAAGTATTGGTGCTTCTATCGTACGTAGACGAGTAGGGCTTGGTCGGCATTGATGTCTCTCTATTGTGTAGAGCATTGACCTCGTCCGAAGTATCGAGCATAGGCCACGCCTTCACGGGGGTGTCTGTCTCATCGTCTTGCGTCCGAGTAGGTTCTTGCACGCTCACGGGTGATTCCGTTGCGAGCGAGTTCTGAAGTATTGGTTTCGCCTATCGGCTTCCTCCCTCTATTTCTTTGGCTGAGTAGGGATCCAGGAAGGGTTAAAAGGACCTCAAAAAGTGCAGACTACAGGTTACACAGGAGGAGGACAAGTACGGGATACTTTTCTAGTAGTACTCTCTCTCCTATATGTGTAGCGCTCTAAGGACTCGTGACAAGATAATGGCCTGAAAATCAAATCTAAAACTCACAAAGATAATTGTTGAACCTTCATGGCTTCACGGGTCGAGTTGGTGAATCCATTGCTTTGGGGTTTGATTGATTAGTCGAATTAAGGTCAAGATCAAAAACATCGCGCCTTTTCGCCATTTTTGTTCTCCTTTCATTTGACCCTCACTCATAGAGAGCCTTCTACGGTTTTAACTCCTTTTGTTTCTCGTTGACCTCCGTATCTTTCATCCGCATCGATCTTCTGCTTGACTTTTGAGATGGTGACAAATAGACAGTTTAGTCGAGACTCTGTTGACACCCACATCAGTTCCATTCGCTCACCTTCTTCAATAATTCAGGGTGATTCTCGAGAACCCGGTTCAGACTCCGTGAACCGATCTCCAGACTTCCCGTCTTCTTCAATAAACTGGGATCACTCTTGTCCCGAACTCTGTCCATTTTGATGGCCATTGATTTCACTCCTTACACATCACCATCCTTAACAAAGTTCTGTATTGACCTTAACACAGAATATTTCTCTACATCTGGTGTTGCAATTCAGACTGATCGGTGCATTCTTCCATGTGCAGACTTAGAGCCTGATTTTGAGCCAACAAATCAAGCAGAATCTGAGATGGTCAGTGGAAGAGGAAAGGACTACATCCCCAACCTGAAGTTGAAGCCAATCCGGGGGAAGGGCAGTACACCACGCAGAACGATGTTAATAGTCAATTGCTGGCTTCCATTCAAGCCATCCAGCAGTAGTTGACTAACCAAGCCCTGGCCCAGACCGCTTTCCAAGAAATGATGAATGAACTGAGGAGGAGGGCCGATGCAAGAGATGGCCGCAGGGAGGATGATCCAAACCGAGAGTTCAATTATGAAGAAGTTAGAGATGAGCTTTCAGTGGGAGGACCAGAACTCGATAGAGTGGATGCAGATCCCTTGCAGCCAAAGCCAATGCTGAAGGAGACACAATCCGGGAGCGGGCCGCATCACTGAGTGGATCCAGATTCCATGTATCCATGCCCACTTCGAGCTAAAGACGGAGTTTCTGTCTCTGCTTCCCACATTTCATGGGAATACCACTGAGAGCCATATATTCATCTCAAGAAGTTCGGCCGCATATGTACTACTGCTCACTACCCTGGAATTCCATTGGGGGTAGTCAAGATGACCGCCTTTCCCTTCAGTCTTCAAGACAAGGCTCTATATTGGGTCGACCACCTAGGGAAGGTAGTCACGACCTGGGAGGAGTTAAAGTCTACATTTCTCCACAAATTCTACCCTCTCGGTCGACTGAATCAGATGTGTGCCCGTATCTCCAGTTTCTGCCAGCATCCCCACGAAATATCCATGAAGCGTGAGAGAGATTCAAGGATCTCCAAGAGAAGTGTACCCACCACGAAATCCCAAAGACTAGTCTCGTGCAGCACTTCTTTGGTGGGATTACACTTGAGAGCCAAAAGCGTGTCGATGCCACTTGCGGCAGTTCCCATTTCAACAAGGATGAGGACGTGGTGTGGAACATCTTCGAGGAAATGGTTGAAGGAGAAGCTGCTCAATCCTCGTCCCGAACATACATGAAGATACCAACAGCCATCAGCAAGCCTGTAAATATGGCTTCTCACACTGAAGACAAGGATGAGAGCTCCAACTTGAGCATCACTAGGAGCCATCTGTCTAAGGTGGGCATCATTGAGAAAAGGTCACAGGATCTCGAGAAGTTATCAGTAATTGAGGAAAGGACCCAGGGCTTGGAAAAGCTCGATGTGATTTCCCACCAACTGGAGTAGCTCATTCGTGCCTTGAACGCCAACATGTGCAACGCTATGTCTACCACTGCCGAGCCGATCGCTGAGAAGAAGGAGCATGTACTGCATCAAAACCCTCAGCCGACTCCACCGCAGCCCCAGCCGATCCAGCACGTGTATTACGTATAGGTTCTGGAGCAGCCACCGCAGCCACAGACACAGATGGTTGTTTATCAGCTAGAGTCCCATCCAGCTTACTCCGAGCAACTCTCTCCACCCCCGCCACTGATCCAAGAAATCAACGGTGTATGGAACAATGAAGCGCAGCTGACCCATCCTCAGGGACATTCCCAAGGTCAGAACATGGGCAACATGCCCTATCACCAGCAGCAGCAGGGTGGGAGACCCTTCCAACCTTCATATCAGTACCAGCCTCCATCTCAGGGAAACACATGGAGGCAGAATTATCAGCACGGTCCTCAGCAGTTCGGATATCATGGACAAGGATATTATCAGCAACCGGCTGCTACGTATCACCAGAGCTCACTGTATTCCTCCAACCCTCCTCCTCACCAATACTCTCAGGGTTATCAGTCATAGTCTCATCAGTCATACCAGCACTCTAGGCCCCAGCAAGGGGATTCTTCTGAGATTGTGCCGGTTAATCCGGCCCTTGCCTGCCTTGAGCAATTGATGAAGAACATGGCTGAAATGAACTAAAAGATCGACGACTTGATGGCTACGAAAACAACCATCCCAACTCAAGTCAAAGCCAACCCGAATAACTTCCGTCGCAAGGAGCAGGTAGCCGGTAGTGTCCAACCCGAATCAGGTAAATTAAATTGCTTTTTATCTAATGTTGTTACTCTCAGGAGCGGTAGGACACTCAAGCCATCAGCAAACAACGAAAGGAAAACATCTTGCATCTGACGAGGAATCGTTAGTCCGGACGACGCAAGGGCCACAAAGCATTTTTGAAGCAGCAGCACCAAACAGAAAAATACAAAAAATGAAGAAAAAGATAGTAGCAGCCCCGATGAAGATAGGCTAGCATTGGAGACGTCTGCACCTGCTACAGAACCAGCTTCGGATAGAAGGAATCTTGCACCTACAGCGAGTCCAACGCCAGTACCTGAAGCTGATCCTGCCGTTTATGGTCCACATCTTGTAGATGATTCTATTCCTTTTTTGCCATCTACCTATAAACAACAATATGGACAATATTTTGAATGACCTTGGTGAAGATTTTGCAAATATTCCTTTCCTAGAAGCAATGAAAAAACAAAAAAATGAAAATTTTGAAAAATGCTCTGTCTGATCCTACCATCATAGAAAAAGTCCAGAATTTGATATTGAACATGCCATTGATGAAAGCTCTTGAGTATGCCAGTTGTAAGGAAAGGAGTGAAAGATGCATGCACCACCAAGCGCAGGCCTCACCCTCACAATTCCAAGAACAAAGGTGGTAAGTCCGAAAAGCATATCCTCACAATGGCTACAGTTAATGCCATCAGCAACCTCCCGGATAAGAAGCCAGATATGGGAGCACCTCTTGTGCGTTGTCAGATGTTTAATCAGGAGTTTGAACGAACATTGCTCGACAGCGGGTCTTCTGTCAACCTAATGCCAGCCTCACTGCTTACAGAATTCAGGCTAGGAACGCTCAAGCCCACAAAGATGATTCTGAAATTCGCAGACAAATCAATCAAGCGTCCTAGGGTCTTGTTGGAGGACGTGATAGTAACGGTCCAGGGGAAGCAGTTCCCGACCGATTTTGTGGTACTAGATATGAACGTCCCCGCTCCATTGCTCCTTACCCCAATCATACTTGGATGACCGTTCCTGTGGACGTCAAACGCAGTGGTGAATTATGGGACTGGAGAAATCACTTTTGGCACTGGCAACGAAACCATCAAAGTAGAGACCCTGCCCGAGGGAGCACCAGCAGAACGAACATCTGCATCATTGATGAACCTCAGTTTCATCATCTTTATTTGTTATAATTAACCCCCTTGCTTAAGGTTTTGTCAATAATCCCCTGTTAATGTCTAATAATTAACAGAGTCCTAAATAAATTAAAAACCACAAAAAAATGACAAAACAAAAATTCGTGGTATTTTTAGACTTAAAAATACCCTCAAAAATATTTCGGGTCCTTGTTTGTTCTCGTTTCCAGTTTTGGTCAACATGAAACTTGTAGATCTCGTCAAGATCTACAACTTTCATGTTTTGAGTTTCTCAAATTCGGCCATTTTGGCCTCCAAAAATCCAAAATACTTCTGCAATAATCTGATTGGGCCACGTGGCCATTCTGGGGGCGCCACGTGGCCCGGCCCCTTTGTCTTATCCGCCCCCTTTCTAGACCATTGGATCCGCCCTCTAGATCCAACGGCCAGCTGCTTTCCACGCCTCCTTAATCCTCTAGCCGTCTGATCATCTCCTCCTTCTCATCTAAACCGCACGCTTGCGCCTCACCAAGAGCGCGCCACGTGGCGCTTTGAGGACCTTCTGATCGCGCGCCAATGATCAAATCTGAGCCGCTAGATCTTTCTTTATTTTTAGCCATCAGATCAGAAGCTTCTTTTCATCTAAGCCGCCCGCCAGAGCCGCATCCTCAGCTCGCCACGTGGCAGCGCCCGATCCCTTCGATTGCGCCGCCTCAGATCCAATCACAGCCGTCTCTTCGCGCTTAGCCCTCCACCGTTGGATCTCCAGATCCAACGGCCATGCATCGTCGTCAACCTCTCGCCTCGTCCTCTCTCCCACGATCACCACTCGCACAGACCTCGCACCCTTCCCATTTTCTTGCCTTCACCTTCCACCATCTTCCTTCGCCAACCGTCCCACAGTCTTCCCCACTCTTCCCTCTTCCCTGCGCACTTCTCCAAGCCCCACGCACACCTCTCCACTCGCCCCATTTCTCCCTCAAAACCCACGTTTCCACCAAAGCCTCGCCGAGTCCAACCTTCAAATACGCCACTGCCTTCACCGATACACCCCGTCCGCCTTTATGTGGGAAACCTCCCAGCGAGCCCCGCCCCCCGGTGACAGCGAGGGGGCGGTGAGGAACGCGAAGACGAAGGTCCGCCCCGGTGACGACCCCTGGCCATGGTAGGCCAGGTCTGCGGAGCTCCGCCTCCGCCAAGCTGCTCCCCGTAGCCGGGGGAGTCCAGCGATGACCCCGAGGTCCTCCGCTGACCTCGAGCACAGGCCCCGCTCCGCTCGATCAGGTAAGCTCCTCCTTCTTCTTCCTCTGTATTTTTAGTTGATTTCTTTTAATTTTCTAGGCCTATCCGGCCATCCCCACGCTCCGATGACCATCCCAACAGCTCCGCCTCCGACTCCCCTTCCACGCGCACGCTTCCGCTCACCTCCCCTTTCTTCCATACCCCCCTTCGCCTCCGACCACCTCCTCCGCTCTAGCGGCGGAGGAGCACCGAGCTCCTCGTTCCCTTCGCCCCTACGAGCTCCCACATCAACTCACGCACGCACCATTTCGCCGCTTCGGCTATCTACTAACTTGCAGGTATCCGAAGACTTGAATGGCCGGAGCTCTGCCGGCGCCGCTTTCATCGACCTTGCAGTCATCCTCCTAGCTCCGATGATCGACGCCAGAGCCTCCTGGACCTTCCCCGAGTTCCTCGCTTCATCGACGACCCTTAATTGGGCTCGGGGGAGGTCTACCGTGACCGAGAGAGAGCGGCGGAGTCGGGGTGCCCTCGCCGGATCTCGATTCCCGCCGCCAGCAAACGATGAAGATGGAGGAGCAGATGCCGTCGGATGCTCATCATCCGACGGCTCCGATTCAGCCACGTCGCTCAGACCCGCTTCTCCAGCTACCGTTGGATCAACTCGATCCAATGGTCCCAGTGCCTACACGTCGACCCACCAGAAGCCCATAACAACCATTCGATTACCACGATCGGATGGTTGTTGCCTAGCCACGTGGCGACACCAGAAGCGCCCCCGAGCCTCCGCCATCGAACCAGAGGCTTGCATCCGCCGAGCCTTGTCCGAGCCTGCAACGAGCCAAAGCCTCCGCCCGAGCCACGCCGAAGCAACCCGGGCCTCCTCCGAACCTCAGATCGACCCGAGCCTGGAGGGCGCATGCCTGGCGTGTGCTATCCTGGGCAAATTGCAGAGGAGCCCTAGAACTTCTCCATATTTGCAAAAAGGTCCCCGCGCATTTGGGTAAATTACAGGGAAGGTCTCGCGCCTTATTTTTATTGCATTTCAGTCCTTCCCAGGGACCTTTTTGTAGTTATCTTTTCATGTTTTCTTTCAATTATGCCCTTGCTTTCTTTGTTGAATATCTTGAGCTACGTATGTCCAATTGAGTTGATTTCAGTTTCATTTCGAAGCTCGTTTGACGTACTTTCTCATGGCATGCTTATTTCATGTAATGGACACTTTACTGTTGACGTATTATTTTGATAGCTTTGTGTCTCTTATTAATTAATCCATGCCTTGTTCAGATTGAGTTTATTACCTTAATTAAATCTGGAATTGACTTGTTGACTATTTTGCTCATTATTTTCTATCTAGGGCATATCTCCATTGCATTGCATTGCAGTTACTTGCACGATAAAAAATGATTAAAAAAATGCATATTTATTTTAATGCATTGTCTTGTCATGTCATGTTTTATTTTGTCTTTGCATGTTTTGACCTATAGTTCTTTAACTCAACACTTAATTAAACACACTTGAGTCCGATAAATACGAGAGAGGCTCGTGTCCCTGAGTTCGACCTTGGTATCTTGCCAAGTAAAAATAAATTGTCGATCACCTCATTTCTATTCGTTATGGCATATATCTAAATGAGGTGATCGTTTTGATGACCGAAACCGGCCCGACTACGATGACGATTCCATGTGCTAAAAACACATTATTAAAGGGACGATTTTGCGATTTATCAAATGGCGCCGTTGCCGGGGACACGGCTCATTTCTTTTATTTTTTTGGATTTTTGTATGTTTAATTTAGTGTTCTTTTTTATAGGTCAATTAACCGCAAATTTTGCATATAAAATTTTTCTTTCCTTTATGGCATCTAACCATTGTTTCTGTGGCAGGGCCCTTGATGGATCAAGGAGGCGAGGAGCAGGACGTTCCCCGCTGCGAGGAGCCGCAGGAGCATGCTTGGAGCAAAGGAGGAAGAAGAAAAATATATATATATATATATATCTCGCATTTTTGTTGCATTTTTAATAATTCGTCTTTTACAGCGGTCTTCGATCGAAGACTCGCGTATGTAATCGAACGATCGTGGTTGTGTGGGGATCGTCCCCACTTGAGTGTCGACTTAGGATTAGGCACGCGGCTCTCCGAGCACATTTTAATTTCTCCATTTCTTGTGTGCTTAATCGTAGGTAGGACACACTTTAAATGAAGACGCACATAATCTCGCATCACTTAGCTAAAATTCATGAAGATTAATCACCGCTAATAGATGTATGATTAGGTGCGGCTTTTTCGACTTGCATACATGTTTGATTTGATTTTCAAAACGGCCCCAGATTTTTCGCGGCTTTTATCGCCAAATCACTGCATGATTTCTCACTTAGCCTCGATCGTGTTTTTCTTCATCGTATACATGTTTTTCTCGGCTTTCATTTTTCTAGATTGATCACCTAGGATAAATGGAAAATGGAATGAACGGTAGACGATGATTTTCTGATTGATGTGCTAACCATAATTCAGTGATAACCTAAAATAAAATTGGGGCTGTAATTGCAAGTCAACCAAAAATGGAGTAAAATTCGGTTTTGGGAGAGTAATACCCTCGCTTACGCAATGATTTTCACTTCACATCTTTTCTTTGCGTAAATATCTAAGGCTTTATCACCAATAAAACAGACAAGATAATTGACCAACCTTGGTTGGTTTCATGTGTGAGTTGGTGAAATTAAGGGTTTGCTTGCTTGATTGAGCCGTATATTTTACGACACACAACCCCAAAACCGTAGTCACTCCATTTCATCTACAAGATTCAAAATCGCTCACTTGTATATTCATCCCTCTTCTTCGTTCACCTTGGGTCTCTTCCAACATCAATTCTCATTTTTATACTTAGGCTAATCTCAGCCTAAGTATAGGGGGGACCCAAGTCCCCGTGATTTTCTCTACTCTATCTTTTCTTGCCTTTATACTTAGGTTATTTCTAACCTAAGTATAGGGGGAGCCCCTCTTAGCTCCCGTATATTCTTCTATATTTAAATGGACCTATGTACTTGTAACATCTAGTGCTATGAGGACATAGCAAAGTTTAAGTATAGGGGGGTATACCGTATATACCGTATACTTACTTTAGCTATAATCTGAAAAATTTGAAAAATTAAAAACTTTTTGGCTAAGGTAAAAATTCATTGGACTAAGAAAACTCAAAGGATTTCGCGGTTTTTTTTCGATATTATGTTACACTATTTTATAGAAATATTTTCGAAAATGATTTTTGAAAATGTTTTGAAATTTTTTATTTATGTGTGACATGGGTTTTGAAAAATCGCCTTCTCTTTTCAAGGAAAGATTGAGTCTAACTTGTGTTTTAACTTTATTAAAATCCATAAAAAATGAGAAAACCCCTAAAAACCTTTAGGAGCTATTAGTGACTACAAAGCCCAATTAAGAAAGCCGCGTTCAGTGAGGGTTCGCCCTTAGCAGATTGGATGGTTTAAAGGACACCGCGTAAGGCCCCGTCCTCAAGCAACGGGCTTCGGCCTGTACTTACATCCATACTGGCTGAATTGTAGCTTCTTAATTGAGTTTAGGCAGTTGTTATATCTCTTGAAGTTCAAAAAAAAAAAGTGTCTTGTTTTTTGAATGAAGAAGTTGGATTAGTCCTCTACATTTTCACTTTCACCCGGAATCTGATTTGGTCAAAAAGACTTAGCTTTTAGAAGTCTTTGAGATTTTAGGTTAACCAGCCTTAGCCATCAGGGTCTTAGACTTAATCATCCACATTCTCCTAAGTTTCTAGATTTGCATGCTATATTCCATGCTTAGTCTCAGACATAAAGAATATGATCAGCACATCACATGCACGACTGCGGTTCTCGATGAGATGAGTTGATTTTTCACCTGAGGAATTGGGATGAGGAAGTCGAATTTGGATTTGATCTAATGATGCTCGAGGATGGGATAAAATCTTTGGAGGCTTCATGAAACCTGAGTGTCAGCAATATTAGCCAGTATGAGAACTTGATTCTTATACTAATCTCTTGACATTAACCTAAGTGCCTGGGTGTGAAAAATAAATAAAAAATGTTGATCAGTGTGCGCCAACTCTTGGTAAAAGCAGTGGAGCTAGCCACCAATTATACAAGTCAAAGAAATTCAAAGAAAAGCTCTCATTCCACCAAAGTCAAATATTAAAGAGCTTCCACCAAAGGCGAGCGCTCCCAAACTTTTTCAAAGTGTCCACTTGGACCACCGCTATTAGGACCAGGAGTCGGGCTAGCACCAAAAAAGGGCTCTGCATCGTAAATGCTACAAGTCTGGGTGTCGAAGGTACGATAGGTACTCAAAAAAGACACACCCCGGTGTACTCCCAGGAAAATAAGTGCAGACGGCTCCAACTTCTCTTGACGGACGCATTGATCAACACCAAAAAAAGGTGTTGCGTAAAAGGCACTAGAGAGAATCCTTGTTCCAATGAGAGGGAGAGAAGAATTGACACAATCCCATGCCCTCCATTTCTGGCCTACCATCCACATTTTTAAGTCTGACAAACTAAAGAGACGGTAGACTGAATGCAAGATTTGATTTATTCCCTAGTGCTGAGGATTAGGTCCTTAGGAGATTTTCTCGGACCAAGATTTTGGGTGAAGACTTGACTCTACTCTCGAAATTGCAGTCAACACTAAACTCATATCCTTTAGTTTATATGTACATCAGAGAGAGTCTAGAGAAATAGAGGAATTGGAAGCCTCTTGATTAAGGCTGGGTTGAACTCTAGAATTTTGGATCTCTGAAGCCGAGTCGACTTGATCAGATTGGATCCGGTATTCACATGCACAAGGGGGTTAATCCAACTTAGTCATTCTTTTTGATGCTCGAGGACGAGCATAGTTTAAGTATAGGGGGGTGATGAACCTCAGTTTCATCATCTTTATTTGTTATAATTAACCCCCTTGCTTAAGGTTTTGTCAATAATTCCCTGTTAATGTCTAATAATTAACAGAGTCCTAAATAAATTAAAAACCACAAAAAAATGACAAAACAAAAATTCGTGGTATTTTTAGACTTAAAAATACCCTCAAAAATATTTCGGGTCCTTGTTTGTTCTCGTTTCCAGTTTTGGTCAACATGAAACTTGTAGATCTCGTCAAGATCTACAACTTTCATGTTTTGAGTTTTCTCAAATTCGGCCATTTTGGCCTCCAAAAATCCAAAATACTTCTGCAATAATCTGATTGGGCCACGTGGCCCATTCTGGGGGCGCCACGTGGCCCGGCCCCTTTGTCTTATCCGCCCCCTTTCTAGACCATTGGATCCGCCCTCTTGATCCAACGGCCAGCTGCTTTCCACGCCTCCTTAATCCTCTGGCCGTCTGATCATCTCCTCCTTCTCATCTAAACCGCACGCTTGCGCCTCACCAAGAGCGCGCCACGTGGCGCTTTGAGGACCTTCTGATCGCGCGCCAATGATCAAATCTGGGCCGCTAGATCTTTCTTTATTTTTAGCCATCAGATCAGAAGCTTCTTTTCATCTAAGCCGCCCGCCAGAGCCGCATCCTCAGCTCGCCACGTGGCAGCGCCCGATCCCTTCGATTGCGCCGCCTCAGATCCAATCACAGCCGTCTCTTCGCGCTTAGCCCTCCACCGTTGGATCTCCAGATCCAACGGCCATGCATCGTCGTCAACCTCTCGCCTCGTCCTCTCTCCCACGATCACCACTCGCACAGACCTCGCACCCTTCCCATTTTCTTGCCTTCATCTTCCACCATCTTCCTTCGCCAACCGTCCCACAGTCTTCCCCACTCTTCCCTCTTCCCCGCGCACTTCTCCAAGCCCCACGCACACCTCTCCACTCGCCCCATTTCTCCCTCAAAACCCACGTTTCCACCAAAGCCTCGCCGAGTCCAACCTTCAAATACGCCACTGCCTTCACCGATACACCCCGTCCGCCTTTATGTGGGAAACCTCCCAGCGAGCCCCGCCCCCCGGTGACAGCGAGGGGGCGGTGAGGAACGCGAAGACGAAGGTCCGCCCCGGTGACGACCCCTGGCCATGGTAGGCCAGGTCTGCGGAGCTCCGCCTCCGCCAAGCTGCTCCCCGTAGCCGGGGGAGTCCAGCGATGACCCCGAGGTCCTCCGCTGACCTCGAGCACAGGCCCCGCTCCGCTCCGATCAGGTAAGCTCCTCCTTCTTCTTCCTCTGTATTTTTAGTTGATTTCTTTTAATTTTCTAGGCCTATCCGGCCATCCCCACGCTCCGATGACCATCCCAACAGCTCCGCCTCCGACTCCCCTTCCACGCGCACGCTTCCGCTCACCTCCCCTTTCTTCCATACCCCCCTTCGCCTCCGACCACCTCCTCCGCTCTAGCGGCGGAGGAGCACCGAGCTCCTCGTTCCCTTCGCCCCTACGAGCTCCCACATCAACTCACGCACGCACCATTTCACCGCTTCGGCTATCTACTAACTTGCAGGTATCCGAAGACTTGAATGGCCGGAGCTCTGCCGGCGCCGCTTTCATCGACCTTGCAGTCGTCCTCCTAGCTCCGATGATCGACGCCAAAGCCTCCTGGACCTTCCCCGAGTTCCCCGCTTCATCGACGACCCTTAATTGGGCTCGGGGGAGGTCTACCGTGACCGAGAGAGAGCGGCGGAGTCGGGGTGCCCTCGCCGGATCTCGATTCCCGCCGCCAGCAAACGATGAAGATGGAGGAGCAGATGCCGTCGGATGCTCATCATCCGACGGCTCCGATTCAGCCACGTCGCTCAGACCCGCTTCTCCAGCTACCGTTGGATCAACTCGATCCAATGGTCCCAGTGCCTACACGTCGACCCATCAGAAGCCCATAACAACCATTCGATTACCACGATCGGATGGTTGTTGCCTAGCCACGTGGCGACACCAGAAGCGCCCCCGAGCCTCCGCCATCGAACTAGAGGCTTGCATCCGCCGAGCCTTGTCCGAGCCTGCAACGAGCCAAAGCCTCCGCCCGAGCCACGCCGAAGCAACCCGGGCCTCCTCCGAACCTCAGATCGACCCGAGCCTGGAGGGCGCATGCCTGGCGCGTGCTATCCTGGGCAAATTGCAGAGGAGCCCTAGAACTTCTCCATATTTGCAAAAAGGTCCCCGCGCATTTGGGTAAATTACAGGGAAGGTCTCGCGCCTTATTTTTATTGCATTTCAGTCCTTCCCAGGGACCTTTTTGTAGTTATCTTTTCATGTTTTCTTTCAATTATGCCCTTGCTTTCTTTGTTGAATATCTTGAGCTACGTATGTCCAATTGAGTTGATTTCAGTTTCATTTCGAAGCTCGTTTGACGTACTTTCTCATGGCATGCTTATTTCATGTAATGGACACTTTACTGTTGACGTATTATTTTGATAGCTTTGTGTCTCTTATTAATTAATCCATGCCTTGTTCAGATTGAGTTTATTACCTTAATTAAATCTGGAATTGACTTGTTGACTATTTTGCTCATTATTTTCTATCTAGGGCATATCTCCATTGCATTGCATTGCAGTTACTTGCACGATAAAAAATGATTAAAAAATGCATATTTATTTTAATGCATTGTCTTGTCATGTCATGTTTTATTTTGTCTTTGCATGTTTTGACCTATAGTTCTTTAACTCAACACTTAATTAAACACACTTGAGTCCGATAAATACGAGAGAGGCTCGTGTCCCTGAGTTCGACCTTGGTATCTTGCCAAGTAAAAATAAATTGTCGATCACCTCATTTCTATTCGTTATGGCATATATCTAAATGAGGTGATCGTTTTGATGACCGAAACCGGCCCGACTACGATGACGATTCCATGTGCTAAAAACACATTATTAAAGGGACGATTTTGCGATTTATCAAATGGCGCCGTTGCCGGGGACACGGCTCATTTCTTTTATTTTTTTGGATTTTTGTATGTTTAATTTAGTGTTCTTTTTTATAGGTCAATTAACCGCAAATTTTGCATATAAAATTTTTCTTTCCTTTATGGCATCTAACCATTGTTTCTGTGGCAGGGCCCTTGATGGATCAAGGAGGCGAGGAGCAGGACGTTCCCCGCTGCGAGGAGCCGCAGGAGCATGCTTGGAGCAAAGGAGGAAGAAGAAAATATATATATATATATATCTCGCATTTTTGTTGCATTTTTAATAATTCGTCTTTTACAGCGGTCTTCGATCGAAGACTCGCGTATGTAATCGAACGATCGTGGTTGTGTGGGGATCGTCCCCACTTGAGTGTCGACTTAGGATTAGGCACGCGGCTCTCCGAGCACATTTTAATTTCTCCATTTCTTGTGTGCTTAATCGTAGGTAGGACACACTTTAAATGAAGACGCACATAATCTCGCATCACTTAGCTAAAATTCATGAAGATTAATCACCGCTAATAGATGTATGATTAGGTGCGGCTTTTTCGACTTGCATACATGTTTGATTTGATTTTCAAAACGGCCCCAGATTTTTCGCGGCTTTTATCGCCAAATCACTGCATGATTTCTCACTTAGCCTCGATCGTGTTTTTCTTCATCGTATACATGTTTTTCTCGGCTTTCATTTTTCTAGATTGATCACCTAGGATAAATGGAAAATGGAATGAACGGTAGACGATGATTTTCTGATTGATGTGCTAACCATAATTCAGTGATAACCTAAAATAAAATTGGGGCTGTAATTGCAAGTCAACCAAAAATGGAGTAAAATTCGGTTTTGGGAGAGTAATACCCAGGGACCTTTTTGTAGTTATCTTTTCATGTTTTCTTTCAATTATGCCCTTGCTTTCTTTGTTGAATATCTTGAGCTACGTATGTCCAATTGAGTTGATTTCAGTTTCATTTCGAAGCTCGTTTGACGTACTTTCTCATGGCATGCTTATTTCATGTAATGGACACTTTACTGTTGACGTATTATTTTGATAGCTTTGTGTCTCTTATTAATTAATCCATGCCTTGTTCAGATTGAGTTTATTACCTTAATTAAATCTGGAATTGACTTGTTGACTATTTTGCTCATTATTTTCTATCTAGGGCATATCTCCATTGCATTGCATTGCAGTTACTTGCACGATAAAAAATGATTAAAAAAATGCATATTTATTTTAATGCATTGTCTTGTCATGTCATGTTTTATTTTGTCTTTGCATGTTTTGACCTATAGTTCTTTAACTCAACACTTAATTAAACACACTTGAGTCCGATAAATACGAGAGAGGCTCGTGTCCCTGAGTTCGACCTTGGTATCTTGCCAAGTAAAAATAAATTGTCGATCACCTCATTTCTATTTGTTATGGCATATATCTAAATGAGGTGATCGTTTTGATGACCGAAACCGGCCCGACTACGATGACGATTCCATGTGCTAAAAACACATTATTAAAGGGACGATTTTGCGATTTATCAATCATGCGCAAGGGCGATTGATTATTTCGATGACTACAACTTTCTGGCATAAATTCAAGATACCAACTTATTCTTGGATGACAATGAGATCCATGAACTCCTCTACCCTGAGAGGGATTGGAGACCGCATTCGAATTTCCCCTTATCGATCAGGATGAGGTGTTTGCTGACACGCTGCATGAGATTTCTGTGGGGGTGATGTGCCTTCAAGATCCAGAGCAATTTGTTGAAGAGTCTTGTGATGAAGAGGAAATTATTGCAACATTCTGTCAAGATTTGAGTGAAGAGGCAGAACAGAGTATGGTGGACACCGAACAGATGAAAGAATCTCCACCATTATTAATAGATGAAGTCGCTACTGAAGCAGCTCCGACCCCTCCAGAGTTAAAACCCTTGCCCTCCAACATGAAATATGCCTTTCTTGCGGAAGAACCTAACATGTACCCGGTCATTATCAATGCGCATCTGACCGAAGACCAAGAATCTCGTCTAATGGAGGTTCTTGAACGCAACTGTAAGGCGATAGGCTGGCGAACTTCGAATCTCCATGGGATCAATTCATCACTATGCTCGCGTCGCATTTTTCTGGAGGGAGATTGCAAGCCCTCTTGATAACTTCATAGGAGATTAAATCCTAATCTACTGGAGGTTATTATGAAAGAAATTCAAAAATGGTGTGATGCGGGATTCATTTATCCCATCTCCAACAGCAAATGGGTGAGCCCTCTGCATGTTGTGACAAAGAAATCAGGGATCACCATCGTGAAGAATGATAAAGGAGAGGAGATCGCAACCAGAGTACCCACCTCTTGGCGAGTATGCATGGACTATAGAAGACTTAATCTCGCCACCAAGAAGGACCACTTTCCTTTACCCTTCATTGACAAGATCTTGGAGAGATTGGCTGCGAAGGAATACTTCTGCTTCTTGGATGGATACTCTGGGTATAACCAAGTTGCTATAGCCCCTGAAGACCAAGAGAAGACCACGTTCACATGTCCTTTTGGTACATATGCCTTCAGACGGATGCCGTTCGGGCTTTACAACGCCCTAGCTACATTTCAAAGGTGTATGCTAGCAATTTTTACCGACATGGTGGGCAACTTTCTTGAGGTCTTTATGGACGATTTTTCAGTCTACGGAGATTCATTCGATCAGTGTTTGGATTATTTAGACCGAGTCTTACGGAGGTGCTGCGAAGTAAATCTTGTGCTCTCGTGGGAAAAGAGCAACTTCATGGTGACCGAAGGAATCGTGCTCGGTCACGTTGTTTCTAAACGTGGCATGGAGGTTGACCCAGCTAAGGTGGACGTAATTTCTAAACTTGAGCCACCCACAATAATCAAGCAAGTCAGGTCATTCTTGGGCCATGTTGGTTTTTACCAATGATTCATCAAAGATTTTAGCAAATTGGCCAAACCGTTGACTGAGTTGCTCGGTAAGGAGAATGAATTCATTGTGGATGACCGTGTGCTCCTTGCCTTTAATCAGCTGAAAGAACTTATCACGCAGGCCCCTGTCTTACAGCCACCGATATGGACTCAGCCTTTTGAGAAAATGACCGATGCGTCAGATTATGCCATTAATGTTGTACTCGGACAGAGGAAAGATAATGTACCATTTGCGATTCACTACGCTAGCCGAACGCTCGATGAAGCCCGGCAAAACTACACTGTCACCGAAAAGGAGCTGCTAGCGGTAGTCTTTGCCTTGGAGAAGTTCAGATCCTATCTTCTCTGATCCAAAGTGATCATCTACACTAACCATTTGGCCATCTGGTATCTACAGCAGAAGAAGGATGCCAAGCCACACCTTATTCGGTGGATCCTTCTCCTCCAGGAATTTGACTTGGAAATTAGAGATAAACCTGGGGAAAAGAATGTGGTGGCTGATCATCTATCGAGGCTTCCTGAGCCAAAATCTCTTGAGCTGAGCCTGCAGCCAATCACAAAGACCTTTTCAGATGAGGCAATTCTATCAGTCACCTCGCTTCCATGGTATGCAGACATTGTGAATTATTTGGTGACCAAGAAAATCCCACAGGATTGGCCAAAGTTGAAAATAGACATATTCTTGTCTAAAATCCATTTCTACCAGTGGGAGGATCCATACTTATTTTGTGAGGGGGCAGACTGTATCTGGAGAAGGTGCATTCCTCAGGAGGAAGTTCCAAGTGTCCTCACCTTATGCCATGACCAAGATTCTGAAGGACATCATTCAGGCAGACGAACGGCAGCAAAAGTTCTTCAGAGTGGCCTCTGGTGGCCTTCACTATTCAAAGATGCAGATGATTATGTCGAATGCTGCACTGACTGTCAGAAGATGGGCGGGACCATTGGAATGAGAGACACGATGCCTCTGAAATTCATTCAGATATCAGACGTCTTCGACGCATGGGGCATCGACTTTATGGTCCCATTTCCCAACAGCTAGGGTTATGAATATATTCTGCTTGCTGTCGACTATGTAAGTCGCTAGGTGGAAGCTATCCCTGCCTGAACCGCCGATAGTAGGACTGTCTGTTGATTCTTGAGAGATCACTCATAGTACGGTTCGGGATTCCCAAGATTCTCATATCTGACGGGGGTAGTCATTTCATAAACAGAGAGGTGAAGAAGCTGACTCGGGAATTCTGTATTGAACATTGTGTTACTTCACCCTATCACCCGCAGTCCAATGGCTTATCTGAATGTTCAAACAGGGAGATCAAGACAATTCTACAGAAGCTTGTGCGTCCGGATCACAAGAACTGGTCTCAGCTGCTTGATTCCGTTCTTTTGGCTTACAGAACAACGTACAAGTCACCCTTGTGAATGTCTCCCTACCGCCTTGTGTATGGCAAGCCATGTCATCTGCCCGTTGAATTAATTCACAAATCATTATGGGCCATCAACATATGTAATTTGGACTCTGAGAAAGCAGGGAAGAACCAAAAATTGGATCTGAACAGATTATTGGAATTCAGAGATTATGCATACGACAACAGCGTGATGTACAAGAAGGTCAAAACGTGGCATGACAAGCATATCCGTCGCAAGTCCTTCGAGCTAGGTCAGAAGGTGTGGTTGTTTGATGCGAAATTAAAGATTTTCCAGGCAAATTGAAGAGCAAATGGACTGGGTCGTTTATGGTTAAGCATGTGTGTGACAATGGAAGTGTATTGATATCTAATTTGTCAGCTGACGCACAGCATTTGTAGTCAATGGACAGCTTCTGAAGCCTTACCTTGAACATGATACATTCATCTCTGTCGTTGACTCTATTCAAGTAATCTACAGGTATGAACCGAATATTTCCAAAGCGACAAAAGAAGGCAAAGCAGAGAAAAACATTTTTGAATGACTTTTCTTCTTTTCTTTTTTTTCTTCTTTTCCTTCTCTTCTATCTTATTCTACCGATATGATGTCATCCCCTTCATCACTGCTACACTTCGGATGTACGTTATCCTAAGTATAGGGGGGATGTGCATCCCGAGTTGTTCATGCCCATCTTCTGATCTCTTTTCTTCTTTTCTTCTTTTCTTCTTTTCCTTTTCTATCTTCTATATCTATCAAAAAGGTGTCACCCTTTGTAGACAGTCTTCTATACTTAGGACGTACTTTGTCTTAAGTATGGGGGGTGTGCACCCTGAGTTTCTCTATTTTTCGATCCTCTCCATTGTCTCCTCTTCTTGTCTATACTTAGGGATATTTTATCCTAAGTATAGGGGGAGACAATCTGAGTACGATCTGTTCATTCCCACCCTTGACCCTCCATGCTTTGTGTACAGTCTGTTATACTTAGGATTATTTGATCCTAAGTATAGGGGGGACGGTCAACTTCTCATTCATTCGTTCATTCATCGCTTCTTCGTTTATTCTGTAGACTTTTCTATACTCAGTACGAGTTATGTCTTCTCTTTTCTCTCTGATCTATGAGGAGATAGCTCCAACTAAGTATAGAGGGGTCGTATATACTACGTATATACTTTAGTCATAACTCGTACTTTAGTATTTTTCTAATAATTATGGCTACTAAGAATTCTTTAAAATTCAGTAAAAACCTTAATAAAAAGAAGCTATTATTCCTCAAATTCTTTTTGTATGTACTGATTAATAAATCAGGTGAAAATGTTTTTTGCAAAATGTTTGAAAATCTTTGTGAAAATCTTTTGAAAACTATTTGAAAAACATTTTGTTACATATTTTCAACCTTTATAAAAACTTTTGTTTGAAAAATTTATTTTCTTCGCATGAAATAAAAGGTTTGAAAAATAATTTGCAAATGGTTGTAAAATTATTTTGAAAAATCTATTTATACTGTTTGAAAACCCTTTGCAAAATGATTTTCAAATGCATGTACATGTTTGTAAAGCTGTTTGTAAAAATTATTTTGGACTAGAGTTTTCCAAAATTGTTTGAAAACCTTTTCAAATAAGTTTGAGGAATACATACATCTCACCAAAATTCTCTATATATATTTATAAATTGACCGCTTACCCTTGTAAATTCTTAAAATCCACTTCTTGTAAATATAAGATGCACCCCCGTGTAAATATTTCTACCTAGCTTTTAGCCAAAAATCTTTGTTTTCGAAAATCCCAAAAACATTTGCAAAAAATAAAATACCAAAAACATTGAAAAATCTTTTTGAAAAATACAAAAAAAATGCATATGCATCATCTTTTCAAAAATCCATAAAAAGTTTAAAATCTGTTAAAATTGCATCACAAAAATATTTTCTGCATTCTGCATATCATTTGCATAGCATGAGAATTTTTCGAATTGAGTTTGAAAGTTGAACAAGTCTAAATAAAATCTGGAGATTGGAGCTTGATTGGATCTTAAAATCTACCTAATAACAGGAACCTTATAGGAGCTGGAATTGAGGTATTTCAGGTCTAGTTGACCTAATTCTTTGATGATCACGTGACTTGGTTCAATGGATTCTTGACTGTCTAAGTAGAGTATTTCGGAGCACACACACGACTCTTATTGATGATGACCTAACTTGGACACCTGCACCTTTCACATGGCTCGACTCAGTTAGAGTGGTGAGGGGGTTGGATTTGCCGGTATGAGACGCACATAAGTGGAAACATTTGTCCTCCTCTAGGGAGGGAAGTGCACCCCAACCCGTCGGTGATGATGAATTCTGAAGACAGGAGAGTGTGGGTTGCAATAAAGCTTCAAAAGAGGGATAGTCTACTGGCTCAAGAGGAAAAACTCCTTATGTAAATGCTGTTGTGAATAGTATTTCAAAAAAAATGGACAGTCCTGTACAAAAATAAAATGCCTGTGTGCACATATGTTGTATAGCCAATAAGCAAGCTTGAGCTTCAAAGTCAAATTACGTGAGCCTACAGCTGGATGACTTGACTACACTGGTCTTGCATCCTAGGATAGGTAGCTACACCGGCTACCGTCCATTCTTCTCTTCACCTCCTCCTCTTGAGTTGGTTGCCACTTGAACTTAGAAGGGAATACCCCGCTCCTCGAGGAAGGAGTTATTGGATTGGGGAATCATTGGGTTGTCATACTGAAGAAGTCAGTCTTTTTGTCATTCTAGTTGGGGAGAGCCACTATCACTTACACTGTATGAGTCAGATTCATAGTCGTAAGGGTTTGCTTATGAGTTGAGATATTTCTGACCTGGATATTGAGGAGACATGGGCAGAGTTTTGAGATTCTCAGGGACTGTTGGATTTCAAATCCGATTTCCATTAAGGTTCCGCCTGCACTAAAATTCCAAAGGTCCAACTTAAGCTCCAAACTTTGATTTTGTGAAGACAAGTTTGATAATGAAACTTCATCCATATTTCTTCTTTTTCTTTTCTTTGATTTCTTTTCTGCACTTATTGCATAAGTGTTTGCTATGGACTAGCAAAGGCAAGTATAGGGGAATGATGAATCCACGTTTCATCATCTTTATTCTATCATTTTGGACTTAAAAACCTTAATAAATGCTTGTAAATAGCGTTAATTCAAGCATTTTATCATCCATGCATCCTTGTGTAAATAGTGTATAAAATACGGTTTAACACGTCAAAATTATAGAATAAAGAAAAGAAAAGAAAAAGAATAAAATATTGTAAATATTTTATGACCTGAAATACCGAGACCTAGGCATCTCAATGACTAGGTCAATAAGGAATAAAATAGGGGGAGATAAGGGCCAAAATACAATAAAAATACATTTTATTTCATTCATTCCTTATTCATTTTGGGACCTATTTTTGATTCCACATTTTATACATAAAATAAAGAAACTTTGTACATGAAAGTTTTAGATAATTAAATATAGAAAAATACAAAATTTATTTCATACAAAAATAATGTACAGATAAAAAGTTATGATCTGAATAAGATTCCATAATCCCAACTTCCCAGACCTGTATCTTGCAAATAAGAACTCAAAACGCGTCAAACTCACCTTTAATTGTATATAATTTTAAATAAGCTATTTAATGAAGGTGGTTTCGCATTTGGCAGAGCTACGGTTTAAAAGTTGAGTTTTGGACCTCTATTGTATACTTGTATAGACTAAAATATTCATTTTTATTCTTCATTATTTTTACAATTTTATATTTTTATAATTTTGTAAATATTATTTATAATAAATATGTACATTAAAATCAGAATAAAACACGAAATAAAAGACAAAAATAAAATACATGTATATAGTACATAGGTACAATACCAATACACATACCTATATAATTAATACTTATATTTTACTAAATGTACAAAACACTTCAGAAAAATAAAATAAAAATATCTTTAAGTGTATAAAAATATTTTATAAATATATAAAGTAATAAATCAAAATAAATAAATTAAAAACACAAAAAAATTAACCATTAAAATATATAGAAGAATATACCTATATAAGCCTAAAAAGGTAACTTGTTATTCTAGACCTCTAAAAAATAAATAAAAATCATAATAAAATAATTCATAAAATAATAAACATTTTTTTTATAACTAAAAATTAATAAATTCTTTTTCTATTTATACTTGAATTTACAAATCTTTTTCCAGAGGTTTTTCCTGGTTGGTCCACGTGGACCAACCAGGAGGCTCGGACAGTTGACCTCCGGTCAACTGTCTGACCTTCTCCTCTGAGGCATGTCAGATCTGATTTTGACCTCGATTTCGTCGAATTTTGGAGGGCGCACCTTGCATCCTTTCATGATGCATCCTGAATGACTTTTTCTCCTCGAATATCCCTCTTTCACTCCCCCATCTTTACTCGGGTCGAGGATCGACGATTGCTTCGATCTTCCTCGTTTCTTTCGTCACCTCGTCAACGTGTATATATGGACCTCCCAACCTTCCTTCCCATTTTGATCACTCTTCCGCCATCCATTCCTCGACCTAGGGTTTTAGCCACCTTCCTGGTGACAGCAGGGAGGGATTGCACCCTTTGGCTGGAGTCAAAGACGTCGAATCGAGGCCGATCCACCTTGCCGGAGCACGTCACCCAAGCTCGTCGTTGGTGTTCTTCGGTGAGTGTTTTTTCATTCTTTTTCGTTCCTTTTTCGCTCTTTAGGACCGCAGTAGTTGGACATGGCTTTAGAAGCCATCGATTTGATATGAGTCATCATGAATCCCCTAAATCATGCGCGGCCGGAGCTCGAGTCCCTTCCGACCGTGGCTGATCATCCCTTGCCTTCACGCACCCATTCCACCCTCCACGGAGTCGAGGCATTTTGCCCTCGACTCCATAACCATTTCTTGCAGGTACCTTGAGCTTATACAAGCGCCTGGGGTGATTTTTTTGATAATCGCCGAAGGTGCCTGGACCCCCCCCTTCTCCGACGTCGTGGAGGAGCTCCAGTGGCCGCCGCCGCCTTTTGACGCCCCCAAAACTTAAAAAAGGACTGCATGAGTGACCTGGGCCGTTTTGGAGCCGCAGAGACCATCAGAGGAGGACGATCTAGCCTGGAGAACCTCGCCCCCGGCGGAGCTCTTCCCATTTCCTCCTCCGGCCTCCGCAGCCGTTGATCAGGGCCTGTTCTTGGAGATGCCCCAGTAGCCATTGGATTCCGCACGTCCCTATCCGTCGGATCGATTTGAGATCTTCTAATCTCGGTCGTTGGGGAGCGAAGGGGTATTGCTGCGTCTCGTCGCGACACGTGGCAAGTGAAGGCGCCACCACCGTCGATTTGCACCATGCTTGGTATTTTGCATTTTATCGCCCAGCAGTTTTTGTATTTAATGATTAGTACCTAAACTTTCTTCTGCTGTTGTTTTTATTCTGTAATATTTACAACTAAGCCCCTACACTCTTCACTTTTATACTTTAGTCCTTGTCCACGCCACCTCGCGTGACTCACGCACGTGGGGTATGGGATTTTTGCACAGGGACCCTTGAAGCTTTGGGTATTTTTATTGAGTCCAGGAACCTTTGTGAATATTTTTGGAGAAATTGCAAGGAACCCCTCACATTTTGATATTATCGTTTAAGTCCCCACCAGGCATGTGCGAGGCACGCGCATAGCTGGGAATATTGTATGCATACCCTTGATTATTTTATTATTTAGATTTACTCCTGAAACTTGTCAATCATGTTGTAATATTTTTGGAAAATTTGCAAGAGAGCCCTCGGGTATTAGAGTAATTACAGAAAGGTCCTTACCTGTTATGTGCCTTGTGCACGTGACTTTGGACTTTTTGCACATTTACCCTTACGGGTTTGTATATTTGCCTTTAGTCCTGGAATTTAATTAATCAGCTATATACTTTTGGAGAAATTGCATTTGGGCCCCTTAACTTTCTGATATCTACATAAATGCCCCTACTAGAATTGATTTTTCTCTTTGTTGTTTTTATTTCTTTCATGCATCTATAAAATCGTAAAAAAATCCACAAAAATTAGCATAAGCTCATGTTGCATTGCTCTATCACACTATGTTTTTGTTTTGCATTTTTATTGCATTTTATTATTTATAAAAATTCAAAAACATGCATTTTCTCTACTATTTGCACTATAAAATCCATAAAAATTATAAAAACACTTTAAAAATTTCCAAAAAAATATATTTTGTATGTTTCTGTGTGTTTTAACCTTAATCCAAAATTCAATAAAAAAATCAAAAGAAAACTTTTAAAAATAGCAAAACTCTTAAAAACTTCATAAAATATTAAAAATCCCATAAAAATCTTAAAAATCTAATTTTTGTCTCTGAATTTTCTTTGTTTCTTTATCTTCATTTTAAAATTAGTCTGAGGAATTTTGGACTCTGTTTTCCATCCTCATTTTAGTTTCAGTACTTTATTTTATTCACTATTTTCAGTATTTTTGACTTAAAAAATACCAAAAAATAGGAAAAATCTAGAAAAATCACAAAAACACTAAAAAATATAAAAAGCACAAAAAATTTTATTTCCTAAATTTTGAGTATTTTTGCCTCTTTTTATAAATATATTATCTCGATTTTCTTATATTGTGCACTTCTTTTATAAAAGAAAAGAAAATATTAAAAAATACAAAATATAAAAAGAAAAAAATTCAGAAAATTAAAAATCAAATATAAAAATATAAAATCAAAAATTAAATAAAAAAATTAAAATTAAAAACCCACAAAAAAAGGTCCACTTTGGCTAAGTGATACATAAGACATAGGGTGCTTGACTTTCATTTTGCCTACTTTACTCCTTTGCTTCATGTATTCGATCTCTACTTGCTTGCCATTATACATTCTTAGTGGGGTATAATAAATTGTATTCCTTTCTCTTAACTGCTTGATTGATTGAGTGGGTTAATTGTTGATAAACGAGAAGGCCTGAGTAGTCGCCTCAGCGACAGTGAGCCTGATTTGTCAGGACATTACTTAGCAACTCTCGTCTCTTCATTTTTCAGTCACGTAGCAACCTGCTATCCCAACACTCCCCAACTAGACACTATATCCGCCTCAGGTCAGGATAATACGATTTGATCATTTTGTATTTGAGATGATAATCGATCTTTCAACTAAAGTTGTATCATATAATGTTTATTAAAACCATTTTGATTAATATTATAAGGAGATTTGCTAAACAAATCCCCAACCTATTCAAGCAACTATGTTTGTTGGGATTGATGTAACCAATTGTGATCTAGATCATATCTAATCAATTTTGGTTAAGTCAATGTCATTTAAGGAAATAATCATCATAAATATTTCACATATATTCATTAATAATTATTTCAGGAATTTAACCATTAACTTCATTGATTGATTAAATGTCAATCACAAGGTTCTTGATTAGGAAAGTAATTTTTGACAGTGACCCTCACTTACTAAAATTAGCATATCTCAATCAATTTAAATCCAAATCATGAAAAAAAAGTTTATATAGTTTGCCAATTTAATTGACAACAGAACTCAAGTGATTTGCATGCATTTCAAGACGAATCAGGACCGTGATTAACTCTTTAAACATGTTATAATTCATCTCCCGAAATAGTGGATACATGTTCACGAAAAAGATTATAACTTAAGCAAACAGATTCCAAATCGCTCAACCTCAAGTCCCGCAGCTTCCTTATTTGATGGGGAACAAAATTATAGGGATAATTTAGAATTTAAACAAGTTAAATAGGGCAAAAAAATCACACAAATAGTGTAGCATGATCAAAATGCGATAAAAATTCACAAAACCTAAAGTGTCACTGTCATCTTAGGTTTACGGATCATATCCAAAACTTCCGACCTATGGCTCTGATACCACTTGAAGGATATGAAAAAAATCCTTAAGCACATCACAAAAGTGTGAGGATCGCATCATATGCAATCAGGAGCGACTAGTCGCACTATTTTCTCGGAGCAACGAAGTTTAAAAAATTTTAGAACTATGAAACCACTTGATCCAAGAATACTTATTGGATTGTTTTATCTAAACCACAAACAAGCATTAGGTTTACCTCTTGAAGCATGGTTGTGATCGAGTCTCTAAATGAAGAGACCACCTATATCAAGTCCGATCCAACGGAGGAGACACTTGCGAGCGCGTTGATGAAACGCGTGCTCCTTGCAATCCATGTTGATGATCCAAGCGACAAATATCCTGATCTCATCACACGAGATCTAACATCTTCTTCACGAATGAGGCACACCGAAGGAGACAGAGATCCACGAGCGGTCAAAATGGCAGCACGACGGCATAGCGACGATGACGGTGATCCTCTCTAGGTCATCAAGTGGACAGCCACATGTTGAGAAAGAGAGAGAGGATGCGTAGAGAATGAGAGAGAGAGAGAGAGTTGTTTCCTTTTTATTTCATACAAAAGAAGAGCAAGGGTTGCCTCTCCTTTTATAATATTTTGGGAGTCCATGGATCCCAATCCATAGAAAACACAAACCCAATGGTTGAGATTGATTTGTATTTCTTTCAATGACCATGATTTTATTGCAAAAATATTTGCAACAATAATTAATTTAATTAAATGTATTGAATGATCATCAATATATTCCAATTTAACCAAATCATTCATCCTTGAAGAAATAGGAAGGAGGTAAGCATCCTTCCACATTAAGAGGTGACAACCACCAATTCCATATAGGATTAGGTGGTCATCCACCCTCCTCTTTAGGAAGGTGGCATGCCACTCTTCTTTCATGAGATTGCATCATCTCATGATGCTCTCCAAATTTTGCAACAACTTTTGTTGTAAATTATTTCACAAAAATAAATCCAATTTATTTCGTGAACATTGCAATCATGTTATTGGAAATTTGTGAATAACATTCACAACCAAAAAAATGTAAATTACATTTTCAATTATTTGTCCAATGTAAATACAATTCACATCAACATTTAAATTTAAATTTTATTTAAAAATATCTCTCTCTTATGTATTATAAATCACATTTATAATATATATATGTGATTGATATGGAAAATGATATCCACATTATTCATATCTATGATAATTAAATCGTATTTAATCATCTTGATCTCTGTTCTCATGTGTCCAAATAATGTGAATCTCATTCACATTATTCACATCTTTGATAATTAAATCACATTCAGTTATCTTAGATAACTATCCTTATATGTCCAAATAAGATGAATCAAATTCATATTATTCATGATAATTAAATCATATTTAATTATCCATTTCTCAATGCTCAGATACATTATCAACAATGAAATTATCGCTAAACTCTTTCAAGGATAATGTACTTTCTCTGTGGATACTTGGAGATAAGGATATGGCGCTTGTACGTTCCATGTATAGTGACTTGGATATTGAGATCACATCTCAAATTCAGATCTCGGGGACCTCCCACATATGCTTGATAAAATCAAGGTCGTAGATCTAATCTTCTCATTACTTCTGGATCTCATTCACATCAATGTCCAACATTTGGACTAAGATTAAATTACTTCTCTACTGAGAAGAGTCACTAAAATCCTGACTTATTTCGTCACTCCCTCGGAATGGAAGCGTCATGGTTATACAATCTTTTATGATCGCATCGCCCTCAGGTACTCGTAATACTTGTACATCCTGCATAGTGGAAGACCTAGAATAAACCCAAAGTTTTAGATCTATTTAGACTGTCTCCTTCGGGGTTTTATCATTAAGTTTCTCATTTGATCATTGGGAGTCGGTATCGATCATATACTTTCCAAAAGCATATATCGTACCTAGGTATTGATCATATACTTTCCAAAAGCATATATTAAACCTACAAATTCAGTCAAGCTTCCAAATTGAGATGACCGTGCAAGAAATTTGATTCCCAATATCTCATGTGTGAACTCATGTCTTCTGACAGTATATGAACCTGTATGATCCCTTTGAGAGATCGTATTACTCATATACCCTTATATGCACACCAGTACACCTGTGTATAGACCTTTATTAGGCCATCAACCTATCAATCTGCTAAATGTACATACTCAAACATATAGTAACACATACGTCTCCGGCCAGAGGATGCATGCCTATATCGTGACAGTATACGACATAGGACTTTTTTTATCTCAATCTCATTAAGTCAACCCTTTGACCTAACTTATATAACACCTCTGAATCTCTATTCCTATGCAGAGAACCTGCATCAAGAGGTCGGTTAGATATCAACAATTAGAGAAAGGATTGCCATCTTCTATTCAGGTTGGAGTTCATCTCTTAGTGATCATTTGACGGTGCTGATGAGTCCTCAATCTAACTCTTTAGATATTCACCCAAACACCAGCCTCTATGATTCAACAATTGAATCGACAGTTGTATGATCATTAAGATGGCCATGGTACATAACTCTAATTGTACTAAGGGACCTATTATGCAAATTAGTAACTCTTCATCTCTGATTAAGGAATGATATTTGTAATAACAATTATTGCAAATGGCTCGTTGTGGGCTCACGTGTCCAATATTCTAGGCATACAGAACAACCTACTGATGAATCCTCATTTAATCACCTTTATTCTTTCATTTTGGCATTAAATCCCTAGCTAAATACATGTATATATCATTAATTTATCAAAATAAACACTTGGTGAAATGTACAAAAGTATAAATTACTGAATAATTTATGTCATTAATTCCAAAATTAAAGAATAAAGGAAGAAAAGAAAAAGAAATGAGTTACCAAACGTATTGAATGACCCCAGACCCTGAGACCCAGTCATCATAATGACTTAGTTGACAAAGAATGAAGTAGGGGGAGATAGGGCAAAGAAATTGTATAGAAAATACAAATAAAACCCTAATTATTTTTTGTACAAATATTGTATTTTGGGGCCTATTTTATTTTATTATTTTTACATCTCAAACAATAAAACCCTCGACATGAATATTATATATAAAAATACAAAGAAAATACAAAATTGATTTCACTGAGAAATAATGCATAGTGTGCTCGGAACACACAAAATAAAAACTTTGCAGACACGTATCGTATCCATATTGTATCAAAATTGACAAACTCACCTTTAATGGTTTACAAAATTTAATAATCTGTTTAATGAAGGTGGTTTCATTCAATTTGGAGTAAAGATACAAAAGGTAGGTTTTGGGCCTCATTGTGCAGTATACATGTATATTATATTCAATATATTCATTATCTATATTTTTAAATTTCTTTTGTTTTTATAAATTTGTAAATATTATTTAAAACATATTTGCATAATTAAATTAAAATAAAATCATCAAAAAGAGAATAGAATAAGTACAATATTTCAATACATAGATCAAGTATACCTACATATAGTTACAATGTACATGTATACAATCAATTAGGTGAATGAATAAATTCAGAACGATACAACAAAAATACCTAAATGTGTATTTAAATAAATTAAAATATATAAAATACATGTATATAATAATAGAAATATAATACAAATTAAAAATAAAATTATCAAAACATGGGTATTTTACCTATATCTATACATGTAAATATTAACTTATAATAAACAACCTTGAAAAAATAAATAGAAACAAGAATAAATGAAATAGAAAATTATAACATTTTTTATGTTTTAATAAAATTTTAATTAATTTGATTATTATTTATTATCGAATTTCCAAGGATTTTCCACCAGGGAATTTTCTGGTTGGTCCACGTGGACCAACCAAAAGCCTGGATATGTTGACCTCGTATCAAATGTCCCCCTTCTCTCTTCATCGAGCCTTGGATTGTCAGAACCCCAATTTCTTCCCATTTATCCACTCTAGATCATTATCGCATGCCTTGGCATGCTACGTGATTTGTGGATATCATATCTCCAGGATTCACGCCAAGGCTAGGAAGATCCTCGATCTTTATCGATTAAAGCAACATCTCCATCAAAAATTCGCATCTTCATTCAGCCTATAAAGTTTTCTCCTCCGCCTCCTTTTCCGGTTTGATCCCTCTTCTTCTAATCTTAGCCTTTCAAGGCCTCAATGTGTCTTCTTCTTGGTGACAGCAAGGATTTGGACGGTTCTGCAGCGAGAATGATCGGTGGAGGAGAAGATCCAAGTCACCACTGGAGGATGTCTGCTAGTTGGTTCCGCTTCCTTGGCTTCCAAGCCCAGTCGAGGCAATTTTCCATCCTTATTAGGTATTCTTTAGGTTCTAGTTCAAATTCCTGCATTTAATTTCTCCTTTAATAGCGTTCTTAGGTTCAAATTCAAATTCCCCCAATTGACCTGGAGCTATACCTCCAAGTCAACTCAACCGTGATCCGACCGTCTCCCCACTCGATTTTCACTCCATTTTATTCCCCTACACTTTGTCCATCAATCAACCCATCTTTACACCTCAGATCCATAGTGTATATGGGAATCGAGATCCTTTTTGCGGCCTCTCACTGGAACTCTTCGCCTTTCGCACATTCCGCTGCTTCAAGCTTCATTCTTTGGACGAGGAATAAACCCTTGAGCCTAGGAACATTTTGGTGCAGGTCTTGATGCTTGAAGACCATCTGGGACCAAGATTTGACCAAGAATAAGCTTCAGGTCACCTGGAGCTACCAAGACCCCCATATCATCCTTGAGGCCACCAGGGCCTCATCGGAGTGGACTGTTGCACGCGGAGGACCCTTAGCCGTCTCTTGCCACCATTAGAACGAAGAACACCCACCGGAGGATGGAGAACGACGAGATCCAAGCTAGCTCTGGCTGTGTTCTTCTATTGTTCATCCAATCGCCTTACAAGTCGTTCGATCAAGAACATGGCCCAGATCTAATATGGGTTGTATGTTCTATTTGAAGCAGTACACCACCATCACAACAAGATCGTCCACGTGTCCACAAGAGAATAGCCCGATCATCAGGGATTTAAGTGGGTAAATACACCATATCTGCCTTTTTTGTATTTCAAAAAAAAGTACTGTAAATATTCTATTAAGGTTAAAACTTTGTGGAAAATTTGCATGTGATCCTTTGAACTTTTAGAAATTGTACCTTAATCCCTTGCTAGGTTACCTCACATGGAACCTTACATGAGTGTACATTTTGCTCTAGTAACCCTCCTAGTTTTGTAATTGTGTTGTAATATTTAAAAAATCAAGTTTCAATACAAGACTTTGGGTATTTTGCACATTTCTCCCTACACTTATTTTATATTGCAAATATTCCCCTGCTAGCAACTTGATTTTTATTTTTTGCATTTCTATTTTCTAAAAATAGCTCATGTGCTCCAAAAAAATTATAAAAATAGATGTAAAAGCATGATTGGTTTCTTATTCACGATGTGTGTTTATTTAGTATGTTTGATGCATTTACTTTTTATTAAATATCAAAAGAGAATCCTTTATTCCTTTTTAACTTAGAAAATTTAAAAAATATAAAACCTATTACAAAAAATCAAAAAAAATTACATATTATTTACTATTCTATTTTATCACTACAAACCAAAATAACAAAAAACTCAAAACAAACTAAAAAAAGCAAAGCCTTGCTAACCCTAAAAAATTACAAAATATTTTTAAAAATCCAAAAAAATAGTTTTTATCCCATATTTTAATACATACATATTACTATATATAAAAAATAGTTTTGAGAAATTTTGGAACTATTTGTTATTTTAAACCTCAAAACAATTCGGCTTATTTAAAAATTCCTTATTTTAGACTATTTTTATATTAAAAATACAAAAAATGCAAAAATTCCCAAAAAAATGTTAAAAATATAATAATATTTGAAAAATACAAAAATATTTTATTTTGTAATTTTTGCCTTTATATAGCTATATTTATAATTATAATACCCTATAAAGCTTACATATAATCTATATATTATTATATATACTTATTATTAATTATTATAAATACCCTTAAAATATTTTAATACTTTTAAAAAATAAAAAGGACGAATTTTGCGTGTATTTTCTGATTTTATATTATATTATATTTGTATCCTTATATTATACATATTACAATATATTACATATATATACATATACACTTATATATATTTATTATATATTAAAAAGAAAAAGAAATTAAAAATCAGATAATAAAAATTATATATATATATAATTAATATATATATAATTAAAAACCCATAAAAACATTAAGTGAATATTATGTAAATATATATATGCACATACACATGCACATTATTTAGTAATTATAATATCTGTTACGTCCTTTCCCTGAGTTCGCACTCTGGCATACTTGTCCACTATACGCACTTGTTTATATGGTTTATAATAAATTTTGATCCACTTACTTTGATTGGCTTAATATTGTTGCGGGTTGATTGTTGAATTTGACTGAGGTCTTCGTGAGTTGTCACAACAATGATTATTGGTCCTGCCTTGTGTCGACCATATAAACGCTCCTTGGATTTCGATCGTTTTAAATAGCATCATTGTCGGGGAGCAATGGATAGGGTAGCTTGATTGTTCATATTTGCACATTATTTTCTCCTTTATTTTCTGTTGTTTTTTGTTAAGTTCCTTGCAAGGAACTACTTGGCTTCGGCTACTTCTTAGGAGGTGGACGCAGCCGAGCCGTGAGGAGATTGACTCTTCTACTTGTGAGACAATTGGAGTGAGCAGGAGAGAAGTAGAGAGAGAAGGAGAGGAGCAGATGGCATTGTATTTTTTGTTTTATTTTGTGAAGAGAGCTTTTATTTCTATTTTTATAAATTAATTTGTAATAATTTGGACACTTGGACACTTCTACTTCATGAGGTCCATTGCTCGGGTGCCTGTTCACATGGAGGCCTCATCGGGTTTTTCGTATTTTATTGCCTTTCTTTTATTTTGTTTCATATGTTTTGATCTTCCCGTCTTTATTTTTCTTTGTTTTATGTGATTGAGCCCCTAGATCTAGGATTGCTTGATTCAGCAAACTAGGTCCATAGATTAATTTGACTCATGTACCTATAGTGATATATGCATGGAATTATTCAAAATTAATTGCTAATTACTTAGATTTGGAACCGTGCACCCTGAGAGACTTCATACAGTGCTTACAGGACCCATTGTGGCGGGCACCGAGGAGTCTCCAAGATTGGACACTTAGGATCAATTTTTTAGTATTTAGCATTTGGTTCTTCCCTCTAATAGCAATCCTTGTTTAGGATGATTTCATGTTTTTGCATATCATTCATGTAGTGTAAATATTTCAATATTGTCTTGCATTCTGCATGGAGAGAGCTGGGAAGGACTGTGAGTATTCTTACTTCGTATGCATCATTTGAAATGAGGGTGAGATTTCCACCCTAGTATCCCCTTGCACGGCTTTTCCTCTATCTCCCTCTATTTTATATCACTTAGGATCAAAAAGAAAATTCAAAAAAATCATTAGGTGCTTTTTATTGAAAAATACTCAAAAAAGTGAAAATCAAAAAAATAAATCAAGGGGACTGGTAATAAAACTTTGACCTTAATTAAATTTTTAATGGGCATCATTATTTTGGGTTCATAAAGCCCTCATTGTTTCCATGTATCGTTCAGATTGAGGTAGGTGCGACCCTAAGGATTAGAGCCCAAAACCCGATATGTGGCAGCCTTGATTATCACATGGGCAACGAAGTATTGGCGCTTCTATCGTACATATGCGAGTAGGACCTTGTCGACGACAGTGTTCCTACCTTGTTTGGAGCATCCGACTTAGTCTGAAGTATTGGGCATAGGCCACGCCTTCACGGGGGTGTTTGTCTCATTGCCCTACGTCCTAGTACACCGCTTGCTAGGGAAGTATTAGTTTCGCCTATTGGCTTCCTTTCCCTATTTATTTGACTAAGTAGCCCCCCAGGCATGAGATCAAGGAACTCTAAGTGCACAGATCATTGGTTACAAAGGAGGTGTAAGAAGTACGGGGTGCTTTCCCCGGCTGTACACACACTCCTATAGGGATAACCCTCTAAGGACATGTGAAAAGATTTTGCCTGCAAAAAAATAAAATTGAAAAGATAAAAAAATAGTTGAACACTTATGGCTTCACTTGTGTTAAGTAGGTGAATCCAAAACTTGTTTGGTGTTTGTTTGATTTAGATTAAGATCACAGATCAGTTCTGCACATTTATGCAAATTTTGCCTTCCATTCTCATTTGACCCCCCGCTCACTTTGATTCGTCTATTATTTTACACTCCTTTTATTTCTTGTTCATCTTTGTATCTTTCATCTTCTATCGAATTCCCTTTTGACCCTCGAGATGGCGACTCATGGATGGCTTGGTCGGGACTCTGCTGACACCCATATCGATTCCATGCAACCACCATCTCCAATAATTTGGGGTGATTCTCGATATCACAGTTTGGACCTTGCGAACCGCTCCCCAGACTCCCCTCCTTTTTCAATAATCCAAGATCACTCTTGTCCTAAAAAATATCCATTTTGGATGGTAATTGATTTCACTCCATATAGTTCTCCATCCTTAATGAAATTCTATGTTGACCTTAACACATAATGATTCTTCCCATCTAGTGCTTCAATTCTTACTGATCGAGGCAATATTCTATGTGCAAACCAAGAGCCCAATCTGGAGATAGAAATTCTTCCAGATTCAGAATCAGGTATAAAGATGGCTCCAACTAGAAAAGGGAAGGGACTGCAACACTTACAACCGGACCACAGTTGAGCCCTCTAGAAGTGGGGTATTCTCTTCTAAGTTCAAGTACAACCAACTCAATAAGAGGAGGTGGAGAGAAGAATGGATGGTAGACGGTGTAGCTACCTATCCTGGGATGCTTGACCAATGTAGCCAAGTCATCTGGCTGCAGGCTCATAAACATATGATTTTGAAGCTCAAGCTTGCTTATTGACTATACAGCTATTTACACTCCGACAGGCATTTTATTTTCAATCAGGCATGTCCACTTTTTTAGAGTTTTTTATTTTTATTTTCATTTTTTAAATACTATATGCAACAACATCTACGTTTGAACTTTTTCCTCTTAAGCCAGTAGACTATCCCTCTCTTGAAGCTTTAGTGCAATCCACAACTACTGTCTTTAAACCTCGTCGCTATTGGATCGGGTTGGGGTACAATGGCCACAAATGTGTGACTTACGATGTTTCCATTAGCTTGTGTCTCATACCGGTGATGAATCCACATTTCATCATCTTTATTCTATAATTTTGGCCTCAAAAACCTTGACAAATGCTAGTAAATACCCTTAATTCCTGCATTTTAGCATTCATACATGTGTGTGTAAATAGTGTGTAAAATACGATTTTTAAAGCCAAAATAAAAGAATAAAGAAAAGAAAAGAACAGGAATAAAATATTGTAAATATTTTATGACCCGAAACCCCGAGACCTAGGCATCTAGATGACTAGGTCGACAAGGAATAAAGTAGGGGGAGATAAGGGCCAAAATACAATAAAAATCCCTTTTATGTAATTCATTCTTTATTCATTTTGGGACCTATATTTAGTTCCACTTTTTATACTTCAAATAAAGAAACTTTGTCAATGAGAATTGTATATCATTAAATATAGAAAAATACAAAATTGAGTTCACACAAAAATAATGTACAGATAAAAAGTTATGATCTAAATAAGATTCCAGAATCCCAACTTCCCATACCTATATCTCTCAAATAAGAACTTGAAATGTATCAAAATCACCTTTAATTGTATATAATTTTTAATAAGCTATTTAATGAAGGTGGTTTCGTATTTTGCGGAGCTATGGTTTGAAAGTTGAGTTTTGGACCCCTATTGTATACTTGTACAGATTAAAATATTCATTTTATTTATTATTCATTATTTTTACAATTTTATATTTTTATAATTTTGTAAACATTATTTATAATATATTTGTACACTAAAATAAGAAAACCTAAAGAAAACACAAAAATTAAATACATGTATACCATACATAGGTATAATACCTGTAAAGATACCTATATAATTAATACTTCTATTTTATTAAGTGTACAAAATACATCAAAAAATAAAGAAAAAATATATTTAAGTGTATAAAAATATTTTATAAATTATAAAATATTAAACAAAATTAATAAAATTAAATACACAAAATAAAAATAAAATATTAAAATATATAGGTATGTACACCTATATAGGCTATAAAAGGTAACTTGTATTTTTATACCTCAGAAAAATAAATAAAAATCATAATAAAATACTTTATAAAGTAAAAAATATTTTTTTATTTTATAACCTAAAAATAATAAATTCATTTGCTATTTTAAAATGATTTTTCAAATAATTTTTCGGGCCTTTTTCCTGGTTGGTCCATGTGGGCCAACCAGGAGGCGGTAAACGTTGACTGCGGTCAACTGTCTGTCTTGCCCGTCTGCCCTTGTCAGACCTTGTTTATCGTCGTTTTTGTCGAGTTTTACATCTCGATTCTTTCACCATTTCGCGTAACTCCCTTCTTGACTTTTCTTCCTTGGATATTGTTGATTCACGCCCAGTGATTTCCTTGGGCTGTGGATCATCGATCCGCCTGCTACGCCTCGATTTCCCAAGCCGCTCGTCAACCCTTCATATACCACCTCCAACTTTCGAGCCAAATTTGAACCCCATTTTGTCCCGTTCTTCTCCCCCTTTCGTGTGCTTTGGCTTGCTGGTGGTGACAACTCCAGCCATCTCGGGCGGAGTTTCGACGCGGATTCGGGCGAGTTCCACCACCTCCGGCGAGCCCCGCCGTTGAGGTCTTCCTCAGGTGAACTCCACCTTTGAGGCTCTCTATTCCTTCTATTTTCTCGAATTTTTCGTTACCCATAGTCGTAGGAATCATATCCCATCATTCACCTCCCATTTCTCCCATTCGATCATCAAACTGCACCCTTCGCCGGAGTTGGCTCCGGTCGACTTCAATCTACCAGCTCCACGCACCCACTCGTTTCGCTGACCGTCGAGGCATTTTGCCCTCGACGGTGTCACCATTTCTTGCAGGTCCAGAAGCCACTAAAAAGACCTGGGGCTCATTTTGATCTCTTGGTGGAGCACTTGGAGTCTCCCAGCTCCGCCGCCTCCTAGCGAGAGCTTCGGCCGATGTCGGAGCCTTTTGGAGCCTCCAGTGCACAGAGGACGCCTGCAGGAAGCCGCCGAGCCCATTTTGAAGTCTTCATCATCACGGAGGAGGAGGAGCGGAGTCGGGGAAGTTCACCGGTCGAGGCCTTCTTCCCCGTTCTTCGTCACTCCTTCCCAGGCGTTAGATCACGGGCCCGCACCAGATCGTTCAGCCACCGTTGGATCGCGCAGCGCCAGCACCGTCAGATCCTCTCCATAGGATCTAATCCCAGCCGTTCCCGCGCAAACCGTCATAGGGCGTCCACATCGCGACACGTGTATTAGTGAAGCGACGCTCGTCGTTGGATCACGCCTTAGCGGGGGTAATTTTTCCTGATACCCCCTTGTTTGCATATTTAAAGTTTGATCCATAAACTTTCATTTGTAGTTTAAAATTATGTGTAATATTTACAAAAAGACCCCCAGACTTTTTATATTTGCGAATAGATCCATGTTCACATCACGCCACGTGACTTATGCACGTGGGGTATGGGAATTTTGCACGGGGGTCCCTATGGTTTATGTTATTTCTACTGAGTCTAGAGAATATTTTATAATGTGTAAAATTCTTGGTTAAATTGCAATTATGCCCTTAGGTTTTTGATTAATTATGAAAAGGTCCTTGTCAGTCACGTGCCTTGCGCACGTGTCTTTGGAATTTTTGCACTTGTGCCCCTGCAGGTCTTGAAATTTACATTTGGTCCTGAAACTTTAATATTGCGTTATATATTTGTGGAAAATTACATATGTACCCCTAGACTTCTGGATATTTACATATATGCCCCTACTAGTGTTAATTTTTCTTTTTGTTGTTTGCATTTATTTCATGCATCTATAAAATCTTAAAAATACCCAAAAAATAGCATAAGCTCCTGTTTTGTTGCTCTTTCATGCCATATTTTTATTTTGCATTTTTATTACATTTTCATATTTAAGTCAAAAACAAGCATTTTCTCTACTGTCTGCATTACAAAATACATAAAAATTATCAAAAACCCCTTGAAAAATCCAAAAAATCATATTTTGTTTGTTTCTATGTGTTTTAACTTCAATCCAAAAACCACTAAAAAATTCAAAGGAAAACCCCTAAAATAGCAAAAACTCTATAAACTTCATAAAAATCTCAAAAATTCCACAAAAATCCAAAAAATGTAATTTTTATCTCTGAATTTTCTTTATTTTATTTTCTTTGCTTTAAAATTAATTTGAGGAATTTTGGAATCCGTTTGATATTTTTCATCCTCATTTTAGGTTTAGCCCTTTATTTTATTCACTGTTTTCAATATTTTTGCCTTTAAAAATACCAAAAAAATGGGAAAAATCCAAAAAAACACAAAAATATTAGAAAATTATAAAAAGCCCAAAAATATTTCATTTCCTAAATTTTGACTATTTTTACCTCTTTTTATAAATACATTATCTGCCTTTTCTTATATTGTATATTTGTTTTATTAAAAGAAAAGGAAAATATAAAAAATATAAATTATAAAAAGAAAATACAAAATTAGTAAATTAAAAATCAGAATATAAAAATTATAAAATCAAAAATCAAAAAAATATAGAAAATTTAAAACCCACAAAAATAACACATTTGTAGACATTTGATCACATTCATTCTTGTGCATTGATTGCTCGATCTATCCTGCTTGTTCCCTGTGTTCGATACTCTACTTACTTGCATACTATACACATTCATTGTAGAGTTATAATAAATTTTAACTCCACACTGCTCTTCATTATTTGATTTCTGTTGTGGGTTAATTGTTGGCTTGATATGGGTTTATCGAGGGTCGCCACAACGACTATGTCTCCGCCCTGTGTGAGACGCATTTAGATCCCGATACATCTGTGTTAATCAACCAGCAAATCCAAAATCCAGCCCTCTACCACTTCAACTGAGGTGAGCAAAGTGAAAGGTACAAGTGTACAAGATAGGTCATTATCAACAAGAGGCTTATGAATGCTTCGAAATACTCTACTTAGGCGGTCAAGATGACACTAAACAAAGACTCATGATCTCAAGTAATTAAGTCAAATAGACGTGAAGTACCTCAATTCCAGTTCCTATAAGGTTCCTGTGATTAGGTACATTTAAGATCCAACCAAGCTCCAATCTTCAGATTTTACTTAGACTTGTTCAATTATTAATCTCAATCCAAAAATGCATATGCAATGTACAATGCAAAAAATCTTTTTATCATGCAGTTTTCTGGTTTTGAACTTTTTATTGGTTTTTGAAAAGGTTTTGCAAATTTTTATGCAATTTTTGAAAAAAAAACAAATATTTTTGAGATTTTTAATTTTGTAAATTTTTAGGAATTAATTAAAACAAAAAATGGAAAAGGAGATAGCTATCGATATTTAAAAGGGGGTGTGTCTTGTTATTTACAAGAGTTGGGTTCTAATAATTTACAGGTATATGAATGATTTTTATTATGTATCCAATTCTCAAAATAATTTGGAAAGATTTTCACAGAAAATTTTGAAAACTTTATTTTATCACCTAATTTGATATATATTTTTACAAATATTTTACAAAATTTAAAGATCATTTTGCAAAGATTTTTCAAATAGTATAGATAGGTTTTTCAAAATATTTTTGCAACCATTTTTCAAAATCATTTGCAAATTGATTTTCAAAAGTTTTATTTCAACTAAAGAAAAGAAATGTTTACAAACAATAACATTTTTACAAAGGTTGAAAATATTTACAAAACATTTTCCAAATTGTTTTCAAAAGAATTTTCAAAAGGTTTTTCAAACTATTTTTCAAACATTTTGCAAAAAAAACATTTTAACATGATTAACATTTTCAAACTATTCTTCAAATATTTTGCAAAAAACCATTTTAATCTGATTTGTTAATTAGTATCTACAAAGAATTGGGTATGTGTGTGTACTATTTTTTTTATTAGCCATATTATTGAAAATACGAAAGTACAAGTTATGGATAAAGTATATACGAAGTATATTTGACCCCCTATATTTAGCTTGAGCTTTATCCTCATAGATCAGAGAGAAGAGAGAAGACATAACCCATACTGAGTATTGAAGAGCATATACTACAACGACGAAAGAATAATGAATGAATCAATGAGAAGACGACCGTCCCCCTATACTTAGGACGAAATAGTCTTAAGTATAATAGATTGTATCTACATGCAGGGAGGGTCGAGGGTGAGAATGAATAGATCACAACTCAGTCTGTCTCCCGCTATACTTAGGGTGAGATATCCCTAAGTATAGACAAGGAAGGGAGATGGTGGAGGATATCAATAAAAGAATCAAATGAAAGAAACATACACGAGGGGAGAATATACACATCACTCCCCCTAATATTTGGGGTAAAAGAGCCCTAAGTATAGGCAACAACAAGAGTGATGAAATAGAACGAAGAATGAACAACTTGGGGGTATACACCCCCTATACTTAGGACAAAGTATGCCCTAGTATTCAGTGAAGAAGGGGTGACACCTTTTGGAAGAAAAAGAAAAATGAAAATGAAAAGAAGAGAAGAAGAAAAGAAGAAAGATCACCTAACTCATCCACCTCCCCTATACTTAGGACAAGGTACATCCTAAGCAAGGCAAAACACACGAAATGAGGTGGATGAGAAAAACAGTAGATGGAAAGAGATAAAACGAAAGCGGATATACAAAGGGGTGGATATACAAAGATCAAGAAGGTAGAAAGCATACCTTCTTGTGTGACCGTTAGGGAAGATCTCACAAGGTGGAGGTCGATATCGGGGTCATCAGCAAACACAAACTGATCAAAATTGGCCTGATAAAGATCCTTAGTGATATCAAAGAGGAAAGGCACGAACTGGTCAGTAGAAGTAATGTGGTCGTGCTCGGCCTAGGAAATATCTGTTAGGTCACAATCAAAAGGGCTGAATTTCATGATGAAAGAAGTAAGGTCAAATTTGGCCTCTGCAGTCTCTACTAAGTCCGCCCCCCGCTCTAAAGTGTCTACAGTGTAAATACTACGGATCTCATCAATGCATCGCTACTCACAGGAAGGGGGAACTCCAAGGTCTATGCTTTCTAAGTCTTCCTCATCATAGAGGAATCCTCGGGTGTCGGTATCATTCATCAAAAAGCAAACCTATTTTATATCAACATCAAGGTCATAGTCCTCAGGGTCGACTAACACAGGTACACTCTCATGGGATGCAGGTCTCTGGTCAACAATGGGCGTAGTGATCAACACATCGCTCCTGACATCAGAACGGAAGTGAATCTCTCCTGATCAATAATCAATAACGGCTCTCGCGGAGGCGAGGAAGGTCGTTCCAAGATGATTGGAGGATGCTCCACATGGGTAGAGGTCTCCATGGGCAATACGACGAAGTCAGCAGTGAAGCTCATGCCCTGAATCTAAGTGACAACGTTTTCTAGAATACCATTCGTCCTCTTTATTGATCCATCAACAAATTGGCAAATCATTCTAGTCTTCTTTAGAGGCCCTAGGTGAAGAGACTGTACTAATGAGAAGGGTATGATATTAATTGAAGCATCACCGTCAAGGAGAGTGTGATCACAAGAATAGTCAGAGATAGTGCAACTCATAAGAGGTGTGACAATGTTCCCTTTTCTAATGTGTGAACAGTGAGGGATGGTGTAGGCAGTGGCCATGGTCGAAATGTGTCCCTCAGATCTTCTCCTTCGCATTCTCTTCTTGGGTTTAGGAGCAGATAATTGGGTCATGGTTCGATGAAGTGGGGCCTCAATAATCTCATGAATAGCTACCACCACTTCAGGTTTAGTCAATATTTTTTTGAGATTTTGGATCTCCTCCATACAAGGGAGGATATTGGAGTCATCATCTATATAAGGATGACTAAGAGCAGTATGTATAGTGTCATCCTTGGGGTCAAAGGTGGGAACTGGTGTGTGTATGTGTGTGTGAGTATAGGGTCTGGCATGTATGCCCTCTCCTCACAAGCTGATTAGACTATGTGTCTCCCGAAATATTTTTATGTCTTAATTTTTTTTCTTTTTTTGTATTTTAGGCGATTGCAAGATCTCATGGATGTCCTCAAATAAATCCATGTCATCAAATGGTGAAGCAACATTGTGGCTCTTGTTTATACTATTGAGGTCATAAATCCTCTTCTTCATCTACTCCATCATCTAGGTCAAGTGCTCAAGAGTGAACTCCATGAGAGGTGACTCCAACAGCTTAGTCTCGGGTAGGTGAGATGGTGAAAAGTGTGAGGGAGGTGGTGGATAAAAGTTCGAGTCTTGATACTGGCTAAGGTGGATATGTACAAAATGAAGAATCATGAGTAAAGTCATCATGGTAAAATGAAGGTGGACCGACTGGAGGGTATGAGGGATCCGCAAAGTCCGCATAAAAATCACTCCAGTTGGCCATCTCCTAAAAAAAGAAAGGGATCAGGAGAGCACGAAGGTCAAGTTAAGTTATGCAAGAAAAAGGCACAAATGCGTAGAGAAGATCGATTGTACACACAAACAAACACAAATATACACAAAACAAACCCCTCAATTCACCAACTCAACACATTGATGACTATAAAAGTTCAGTCTTTTATCTTTTAAATTTTAGAGTTAAGTGAATTTGACAAAGTTGTACAAACACGAAGGTAGGCCTGGGATTGGGGCACTAATCCTTAGTGTCTACGTAGAAAATAAAATGTGAATACGATGAGGGGGTTACTCTCCCCAAGACAATGAGTTTTTTCCCTTTTGATTTTAGGGTCGAGTAATCTTAACAGTCCTAATTTTATTGATTATCATTTTTGTGTTTTTAATAGAAATGCTCGAAACTAATGAGGAGTCAATTCCTTTAGATCTTATGTGGTCAAAATCAGAGGGAGAGAGCCAGCAAAGCAATGCAAGGCGAAACCAATAATGAATGCTAAGTAGAAATGCTCACCTTGCCTCCAGTTCTCTTCATGCAAGGACGCTAAGCAGAATTGAAACCTAACTATATGCAATGCAACCGATGAAATCGCCCTAGACAGAATATGCTATTATCGTCAAGCACAAGATGCTTATTATCTAGATATGAGACCTAGGGTCCGGTCTCGAAAACTCATCAGTGCCTGCCACAGCGGGTCCTGCAAACACTGTATAGAGCTTCTCTCGGTGCGTGGTCTCAAGTCTAAATAGTCAACAATTAGATTCGACTAAGTTCAAGCATGAATCTATAGGTGCATGCAAATATATTAAGTCTTTGGACCTTAATCTATTGAGCAAGAAAATCCTAAGTAGGGCTCGACACACAAAACAAATAAAAATAAATCGAAAAATAAAAAAAATAAAAGCAATGAAAATATGTCAAAAATCGACGAGGCCCCCAAGTGAACAATCACTCAAGCAGTGGACCTCGTGAAGCATGAAAAGTTCTGGAGAGTCCAATTTATTACAAATATATTTCTCTCTCTTAGATTACAAAATAAATGCAATAAATGAATAAGCTCTATTTTCAAATTTTCCTCAAGCTCTCTCCAGTTACTACCTTCTTCCAACTAAGTCAAAAGAGTAGACTCCTTGTCTCATGGGATGCACCGAATCCCCTAAGAAATCCACCCTCGATCCGTGGTCTCTCGCAATAAAGTCAAACAGAGAGGGTGATTAGACATATCAATAATAGTATCAAATAAAATGAAAAAGAAATAAAGAGAAAAAATGTCAAGAAAGAAGAACATGCAAAGGTCCAATCTTTGTGGTGTTTCTCCCAGGCAATGATGCCATTTGAAAAGATGGAAATCCATATGGTCGTGTTAATCCACAAGACGGATCAACAGTCGCTGAGTTGACCACTCACGAAATCCTTCTAATTCAACAATAAACCCACAAATAAATAGAGTAATGCAAATAAATGTGTGGAGTTAAAATTTATTTTATTTTAATCTACAAAATGTATGTCTAGTGCAAGTATGTAGAGTGTCAAACACAAGGGGCAAACGTGATAGATCGGATAATGAATTCCAAAATTTGTGTTATTCTTCTTGTCTAAGTGTTTTTCTGCGGGTTTTTAATTATATATTTTTTACGGATTTTAATTTTTATATTTTTAAATTGTTTTAAATTTTATAATTTTATTTTCTTTTTATATTTTTTTATTTTTAATTTCTTTTCTTTTTAATTAACTAATATATGAATATATATCTAACAAAATATGCAATATATGATAATATAATTATAAATACAACATTTTTGGTGAATTTTTGCTAATTTTTACATATTTTTAAAGACAAAAATATCCCAAAATAGGGATTAAATAAATAGACCAAATTGATTTGAAGATTAAAAATAGGAAATAAAGTCAAAAATTCTTCAAATCAATTTTAATAAATAATATAAAATATAAAAAAATTGGAGACGGAAATAAATATTTTTGGATTTTTTTGGTGATTTTTTATATTTTATAAAGGATTTTGGAGCTTTCTAATTTTTAGCCTTTATCTTTTTTTATTTTTAGGGATTTTTGGTCTGGAGGCACAAAATACTAAAATAAACAAAACATTTTTTTAGATTTTTTTCAAAAAGGTTATATATATATGGTGATCTTTAATTCAAACATGGACAAAAACATGCTCTTTTGATTTTTAGAAAATAAAGAAAATACCTAAAATGCAAAAATAAAAATGAGACGTGAATTTGTATGCTAGCAGACACTTAACCCTATTTTTGTGTAATTTTTTGAGCATGGATGATATTTTTAATAAATAGAGAACATGTACAAAAATTATAGAACTTGCTTGAGGGGAGAATATATGCATCACGCCCCCTATACTTAGGGTAAAAGTGTCCTACGTATATGCAACAACAAGAGTGATGAAACAAAATGAAGAATGACAGTTCAGGATATATACCTGCTATACTTGAGAAAAAAATACGTTCTAAGTATAACAATGAAGAAGGGGTGACACCTTTTGGAAGAAAAAGAAAAAATGAAAACCAAAAGAAGAAAAGAAGAAAGATCACTGATAAACGAGGGATATCGATCAGAAGTCGTGTCAATCCACAAAGCGGACAGACAGTCGTTGATTTGACCGCAGATGAAATCCTCGATTAATCAACAATTAACCCATAATAATTAATAAAGCAATTAAATCTAAAAATTTGTATAACTCTACATGCAAATGTGTATAGGTGTAAACAAGTGTAGAGGTTGAACACTGGGAGCAAATGGTAGGAGTCAAAATTCAATGCACAAAAATTATGACGTATCTCTTATCCAATTTATTGTTTTTGTGGATTTTTAATTATATATATATATATATATTCTTTTAAAAATTTTTATTTTCTTTTTATATTCTTCAATTTTTATATTTCTTTTTGACTTAAATATAATATATATGTATATGTATAAATACGATATAATGTATATAGATACTATATATAAAAGCATGTAAAAATAAATAAAATATAGTAAATATAATGTTTTTATGATTTTCATATTTTTCTAATTTTTTTTTGTTTTTCTGTATTTTTTTGCTAATTTTTATGTATTTTTAAAGTAAAAAATAACCCAAATAAGAGATTATTTAAACAACCCGAAATTGATTTGGGTTTTAAAAAATAGAAAATAAGTCCCAGAATTACCCAAATTAATTTTGATAGATAAATGATATCATATAGATAATTATAAAACAAAAAAACAAATTTTTGGTATTTTTGTAGAATTTTTATATTTTTGTGTTGGATTTTGGAGCTTTCAATTTTTATCATTTTCTTTTGCTATTTTTAGGGGTTTTTGTTTTTCAGACTTGATAAATATTGGAATACACTATATATTTTTTTTGGAATTTTTCAAAAGGTAAGGTTTTTATTTTTTTAGTATTTTATAAATTAGATAGAGATTATTTAGGCTCCTTTTTAATATTAATAAATATATTAAATGAAAAAATGCAAAGCGAACACATGGCATGAAAGTACAATGCATGGAGCATCTAATCCTATTTTTTATTTTTAGGAGCAAGTTAGCTATTTTTAATCAATAGATAAAAGCTACAAAAAAACATGTCCTAGTAGGGGCATTTTTGCAAATAAATAATCCTTAAGGGCATGGATGCAATTTATCCAACATAATAAAACATTTATTTAATTTTTAAAGGCTAATTTACAATATACGAAAATTCCAGGGGCTTCTATGCAAAATTTCCACCGTCACGTGGGGACTGTACGTGACTTTGGGAGGGACCAAAGCGCAAATACATAAAGATCAGGGGCTTAAATGTAAAATGCCTATTAATTTATAACGTAAACTTTTATTTACAGAATTAATTATTAAATACAAAAAAGGTAAGGGTTGGATATGCAATTTACCCCAAACAAGGCTCGATCGGACGATGTTGGAGACTTCACTTGACACGTGGCGTGATCCTAACGGTCGATGACGCTTTGTGATCCGACGGTGGTGATTAGATCTCGCGGCCGAGATCTATGGTGAAGGGCATCTCAATCAGACGGTTGTGATCAAAACTGGGGCGGCACATCTGATCCAACGACGAAGGAGCTCGATCCAAGAATAGGGAAGAACACTCGCTTGGGTGAGGTTCCTCCGGCCAAATCTCCCTCCTCCGGCGTCCGTTTGAGCTCCGAGATGGCCGAGCAACTTCCTGGCGAGGTGCTCTAACAGTTGGAGGCGACAAAATGCTCCAGCGTTAGCTGGATCTCCTCCGCGAGGTCGAAGAAGCGCAGCACCTCTAGGTACCTCGAGTCTTCAAAAAATTGACTCCGTTAAGAGTCCTTTGGCGCTCCAAACCTGCAGAAGCATTACGTGCAAGAAAACTGGGGTTCCGGGAGCCTTATTGGTGGTGAAATGGGTGATAGGTGATGCGGGTGGAGGTCTCCGGCGAGCGACGGGAGGTGGAGACCTTGATCTCCAGATCCAGTAGGGATCCAGGTGAAATGAAGAGCCCGGGGCGTCCCGGGGCGTAGAGAAATGGAAGGGAAAGAAGTGAAGGTGGTTGCGAGGAGTCGGGGACAGTCGGGAATAGAGTGGAATCGTTTGCCGAAGCGGAGCTCCGACAAACTACGAAATCGTTGTGCTACGCTAATCAACAAATTAAAACATAAAATTAAAAGCAGGAAATAAAAGGCGGGATTAAAAACTACTTAGAAAGCAACAAAAATAGCTATTATAACTGTCGGCGAAGGCAGGGAGCATGGCCATGCTGGAGGGCCGCCGTGGATGCACTCCTTCATCCGCGAGCCGCCTCCAAGCTCCAGGGACCTCCCCTTGTCACGAGGATGCATGCTAGGCCAGAGTAGAGGGGATTTAGGACTTATAAAGTGACCAAATTTGCAATCTATAGAGCTGGCGTGTATGTACAAGGAATAATGATCAAATGTCAAGAAGAAATCGAAGTCGGTTGATCGGTGGATCAACCGAGAAAAAGGGCAGAAGTTGAGGATTTGATAGTTCAGACAACAGTCAGAGGCGCAGGGGGAAGTTGACCGGAGGTCAACAATCCCTGGCCTCTTATTGGTCCAACTAGACCCGCTAAATGACAAAACAACAGGTTTAATAAAGAATAATTATTTAAAAATAATGAACGATTTTATTAATTTTGTGTATAAAATAAAAAATGTTTATTATTTTATTTAGTATTTTATTATGATTTTTATTTATTTTTTGGCTTTATTTATTAGTAGTTAATTTTTATTAGTGTATTTGTAGGTATATTCATCTATGTTTTGTGAATTTTTATTTTTATTTTGAATATTTTATTTTTATTATTTTATTATTTTATTCTTTATTTTTATATATTTATAACTTATTTTTGTGAATATAAATATATTTTATTTTATTTTTATGATGTAATTTGTACAATTAAATAAATAGATATGTTTATTATGTAGGATTTATAGGTATTTTACCTATGTATTATATACATATTTTTATTTGACGTATTTTGATAATTTTATTTTAGTTTTATATTTTTAATGGAATACAAATAATATTTACAATATTATAAAAATATAAAGAATAAAGGAATGGAAGAATACAGTTCCCTTTTATTTATATATATATATGGCATAGGTATTTTGTCTATGTATTCTCATAGACTTATTTTATTTTGCATTTTCATTTTGATTTTATTCTAATTTTAATATGTACATGTGTTATAAATAATATTTACAAAATTACAAAAATAAGAATTTGTAAAAATAATAAGGGATGAATTAAATGCATATTTTAATTGGTAGAATGTACAATGAGGGCCCAAAACCTAACTTTCACACAGTAACTCCAAAAAATATAAGCCACGCCATTAAATAGCTCGTGAAAAGGTATATACAATTAGAGGTGATTTTGATATATTTTGATTTTTTTTATTTGAAACCCATGTGTCTGTGAAGTTTGGTTTCTGGCTTTTTATTCTGTGTATAAAATGAACATTGTATATTATTTTTGTACAAACTCAATTTTGTATTTTTATTTACATTATTATCTACAACTTTTATATTCAAAGTTCCTTTATTTGATGAATAAATAATAAATAATAAAATAGGTGTTAAAAATGCATAAATAATGAATAAAAGAATTGGATTTTATTGTCTTTTTTGCCCTTATCTCCCCCTACTTTATTCCTTGTCGACCAACTCAATTCTTGACTTGGTCTCGGGGTTTAGGGTCATAAAATATTTTCAATATTTATTCCTTTTTCTTTTCTTCTCTTTATTCTATAATTTTGGCATTAAAAATCTTATTTTATACATAATAAATACAATAAATATGGAATGCTATTATGCACAATTTAATGTTATTTACATGCATTTGCTAGGATTTTTAAGGCCAAAATGATAGATTAAAGAATGATGAATGGAGACTCATCATCCCCCTATACTTGCCTTTGCTAGTCCCTAGCAAACGCTTATGCAATAAGTAAATAGAAGAAGAAGAAAAGAAAAAGAAAGAATGAATAGTAAAGAATAAATGGAATTGATTTTGATAATTAAACTTGTCACCACAAAATCAAAGTTTGGAGCTCAGGTTAGATCTTGATGTGAAAAATGTGTGCGGAACCGTGTCGTGAACCAAATTTAAAATACAACAGCCCTCGAGAGTCACAGAACTCGATTCAAACCACCTCAATATCCAGGTTAGAACTAGCCTAAATAATACGCAAACCATTATGACTATGAAGCTGACTTGTACAATGTAAGTGATAGCGGCTCTCCCCAACTGAAATGACAAAGGAACTGACTTCTCCAGAATGACAACCCAATGATTTCCCAATCCAGCACTCTGTCCTCGAGGAGCGAGGTATTCCCTTCTAAGTTCAAGTGACATCCAACTCAAGAGGAGGAGGTGAAGAAAAGAATGGATGGTAGCCAGTGTAACTACCTATCCCGGGATGCATGACCAGTGTAGTCAAGCCATCCAGCTGCAGGCTTACATGGTATAACTTTGATGCCCAAGCTTGCTTATTTTTCTATACAAGATATATATATACACACACACTCCCGACAGACATTTTTATTTTTATTTTCAGGCATGTCCACTTTTTTGGAGTTTTTTTTTTGAAATACTATTTACAACAGCATTTACATAAGGACTTTTTCCTCTTGAGCCAGAAGACTATCCCTCTTCCGAAGCTTTATTGCAACCCACACTCTCTTGTCATTCGACTTCATTATAACCGGACCAGGTTGGGGGTGCACTTCCCTCCCTAGATGAGGACGAACGTTTCCACCCGTGTGCTTCTTAGACTGGAAAATCCAACCCCTTCACCACTCTAACTAAGTTGAGCTAAGTGAAAGGTGCAAGTGTCCAAGTTAGGCCACAGCCGACAAGAGTCATGTATGCGTCTCGAAAAGTTCCAGTTAGTCAGTGAGGTGACTTGAACCCAGCCCTGAGTCTCAAAGAATTAAGTCCTAATGGCCATGAAGTACGCTAAACCTAGTTCCCATAATTTCCAGTGCAATTAGGTGCAGTAAGGTCCAACTAAGCTCCAATCTTCGACTTTATTAGACTAGTTCAACCATCAAGCTCAATTGGAAAGAATATGAATGATATGCAAATGCTATGTACAATAAATGATGCAAGTTTTCAAAGAATTTGAAAAGAATTTTTACACAAAAAGAATTTTGGAAAATATAAAGAATCTTCTGGCACGCTTATAAAATATTTACATCTTTTTACATGGCGTGCCGCTTTTATTACAAGAGTTAAGAATTCAAAGAATTTATAGGTTTTAACAAAGTGACTTATTTACGTACATATATACAATTGATAAAGAATTTTATTTTGATTTTATTATAGGTTTTTATTTTTAATGATGCCTTTATTCCTCAAATTTATTTGAAAGCAAATTTTGAAAATTATAGTACAAAATAATTTTTGCAAACATTTACAACCATTTGAAAGACATTTTGCAATGATTTTTCAAACAATATATACATTTTTTAAAAATATTTTTACAAAACATTTTCCAAACCATTTACAAATAGGTTTTCAAATCTTTTATTTCACACAAAGAAAAGAATTTTTGCAATTCAAAATATTTTTACAGAGGTTGAAAATATTTCACAAAAAGATTTCCAAACGGGTCACACCATTTTTCAAATTATTTTGCAAAAATATTTTTAACCTGATTTTTTAATCAGTATATACAAAATTAGTTTGAGGAATAAAAAACGTTTAAATGAATTTTAGTGAATTATATAGTATTTTTAGCCATATTTATTAATAATTATACGAAAGTACGAGTTATGTCTAGAGTATATACCGAGTATATACGACCCCCCTATATTTAGCACGAGCTATGTCCTCATAGATCGAAAAGAGAAAGAGAAGCCATAACTCGTGCTGAGTATAGAAAAGCCTATACTACAATTACTGAAAGAATAAGAAATGAAAGAATTAAGAGATAAATGAATAGAAGGTGACCGGTCCCCCTACACTTAGGATCAATTAATCCTAAATATAGCAGGTTGTACACAACGTAGGGAGGGTTAAGGGTGGGAATAAATAGAAAAATAAAGATAAACAGATCACAGCTCGGGATGTCTCCCCCTATACTTAGGGTAATATATCCTTAGCTATAGTAGAAAAAAATCAAAAAGAGAGGCGACAGTGGAGGGGATCAAAGAATGAATGAATCTGGGGTGCACACCCCCCTATACTTAGGATAAAGTGCGTCTTGAGTACAGAAAACTAACAAAAGGGGCGACACCTTTTCTGTAGATAAAGAAAAATGAAAAGGAAAAGAAGAAAAGACAGAGATATACAGATAGATGAGAAAGATCGTGGAGAATATACGCGTCACTCCCCCTATACTTAGGGTGAAAGTTCCCTAAGTATAAGCAACGACTGGAGTGATGAAACAGGACGGAGTAAGAACAACACGGTGTGTACCCCCCCTATACTTAGGATAAAATATGTCCTGAGTATAGTCACAGATATGACGAAAGATCTGGGGCACACGTGACATAGGGAGAACGAATGGATGAAAGACGAAACACATATATACAACAAGGTATACTGGTGAAGTGCAGGGCGGTATCTGACAAGTGAATACCGTACTCTCGTCATCGTCTCCCTGCGAGAATGAGGATGCAGTCAGACAGTGAAAAGACACCCGGATATGCACTCAAGTGGGTATCGGCTACCGAGGAAAATAAATAGAAATGTGTGACATGGTTCGGTAGCAGTAAGGAGAGCATCGACACATCGAGAAAGAATGAGTTAGCAGAGCCGATACTGTAAGACTTGGAGGAAGAAGGAACAGCACAGACTCCTCCGAGTCAATCATTATCTCAAAGATATATAATCGGTGAAAAATAGGAGACTCTCAATGTAGCGGCGTGATATCCGGTGGTCATATAGGTAGAAAGATCGCAGGGACACACTGAAATACCACGAGATAAGGCTCAACCCTGCGAGGGTCCTCAAGGTGAGCAGACTCAAAGATCTCAGAATAATCAGAGGACTCGGCTCTGTGCTCCAACAGAGAGGAAACACAACAAGAGGGGAGACCGAGTACACCCAGCAGAAGACTCAGCTTCGTGCTCCAACAGATGGGAGACACCAGAAATGAAGCTGAGTACCAACAAAATGATGTATCCTCCCGCAGATAACCCTCGAGGAGTAATACATGCTTGTCAATGAATAATCAGAATAGAAGCTTGCCCTTGTGAGGGTCGTCTAGGTGAGCGGACTCAAAGGAGGAGGTGAAGAATGGTCCCGGTAGACGACAGATCGTCTACCAGCAGAAGAGACCGACAGATCAAGAAAATGTGACAGTGTCCCACAGACAACCCTCGAGGAGCGTACTGCCAACTAAGAAATGAATAATCAGAGCAGAAGGGCTCATCCTTGCGAGGACCATCAAGGAGAGCAGACTCAAAGGAGTCTAGTCAGATGGGTCCCAAGATCCAACAGATCGAATAAACCATAAAGCAACGGGGACCGGAGAATAAATCAGATGACTCGATTCAACAGATCGAATAAACCATAAAGCAACGGGGACCGGAGAATAAATCAGATGACTCGGTTCCGTGCTCCCACCAATAGGAGACACAGTCAGAAAGGGGAACCGAGCGTAAAGAAAATGTTGCATTTTCCCGCAGATAGTCCTTGGGGAACAAAGCAAGCTAAGAAGTGAATAGTCAGATCAGACCTCAGCCTTGCAAGGGTCGGCAAAGAGAGAAGAAGAGGTCTCGGTAGGAGACAACTCTTCTACCATCAGAAGAGACCAAAAAGAGCTATGTAAGTGTGACAGTATCTTGCAGAAAACCCTCGGGGAACATACTGCCAACTAATCACTAAAGACTGAGAAAATTGTTACTCTTCCTTGTGAGGACCGTCAAGGGGAGGAGTCAGTCATGTTGGCCTCATGCACAGATAGATCGAGCACCTACTAAGATATAGAAGCCAACCAGTCAAATCAGACGATGTGGTTTCGGGCTCCAACAAGGTGGAGATAGAGTCAGTGAATGAAACCAATCGTAGAGAAATTGTTGCATCCTCTCGCATATAGTTCTCGGTGAGATGATGCAAACTAGTTCAATCAAGTCATGGGACTACTGGCATACATCTCAGATCCTCAAAAACAAGAAATCAATCAATCATACAGAGGTCATAAGATCAGATGAGGGATAATAGGTCAAGTCAATCACAGTACGTACCTCAAGTCAATCAAATCAGCTGAGATGGCATAGAATATAAGCAGAAATCCTCAAGGTGCCATGGGTGGATGACAGTCAGGAGATCGGGGATGGTTCAATCAAGAAGATCATGGGGGTTCCGCACACCATTGAATTGAAGTCCAAATGAAGATCGGCAATCAAACATGTAAATCAGGATGGATGGAACCTCAAAATAAATTGATCTATCATAGCTCATGAAATCCTCATCGAACCATTAAAGCATGTCACGTCCTCAATCTGATGTGCATGATCAAGAATCCTCAATTAATAATCACACCTAATAATCGTGCATCATCAAGGTCCTCAGTAACATCTATGCACAAATCCAGAGTCAAATCCACCAAATATAGCAATTAATGTCAGCAATCTCAATGTCCTTGAATCTGCCCAGCTTATTCAAATGTAAATCATAATCCTCGATGTGGGTTATCCCTCTAAGCATAACAATCCCGGGTAGAAGAAGAGATGATACGGGGGATACGAGGAGGGCGGGCAAGATGAAAGTGAACACAGTTAAAATTGTGGTTTAAGAGAGGGTCTCCTCGGATCGAACTATATGTGGGTGATATGGGTACAGAGAAAGCCGCAAAATCCAGCTAAGAAGGTGAGGAACAATACCCAATATCACAACTCGAATGCAGATGAGGAACTATATATATAAGAGAGGTAGAGAGACTCAAAGATAAAAATGATGACTCGCACGGAAGGGACAACGGACTCAAAGATTGATGAAAAATGCAAATGGACTCAAAGCGCAATCAATACACAAAGCAAACCCCTCGATTCACCTACTCAACACAATGAAGACCAATATGTGATCTTTTATCTTGTCGATTTTAGAGTTAGGTGATCATCAAAAGTTGTACACACTGAAGTTAGGCTTGGGATTCGAGCACTAATCCTTAGTGTGTACATAGGAATAAAATGCTCGGACAAGGAGGAGGTTGCTCTCCCCAAGACAAGGGATCCATTACATTTTATTTTAAGTCTAATAGAGTTAGCAGTCCCGCTTTTATTTTGGTTGACACTTTTTATGTTTAATTTTCAATGCACGAACTTAACTGTGTTCCATTTCCATTCAGCATCCTAGGCGAGCAAAATCAGAGGTAGAAGATCGGAAAGCCATGCAAGTCGGAAATCGATGATGCATGCAAAGTCAGAAGACTTACAATGCTTCCTAGCTCTCTCCATACGGGATGCATAACAGAATTGAAAAACCTAGGCTATATGCAAATGCAGTCCGATGATATCGCCCTAGGATAGTAACGACTTTTATCGTGAAGCACATTTTTCCAAAATTTGACTAAGTCCATAACGAGTCTATAGGTACATGCAGATATATTAGGGTGTTTGGAACTAAGTCTATCGTCAAGCAATCACATCCCTCGGGCAATGGACCTTGGGAAGCCGGAATGTCTGAGAGTCCTGTATTATTACGTGCCAAGTGACACTCTCTCACATGAATTTACAATTTTTTTAAAGAAAAATACGTAATAAAATGAAGCTCAAAAACTATCTCAAAAATTCCTTCATTTTTGAATTGGTTGCTCTCTCCTGCCGGCTCAGTCAGAAAGACGGCTCCGCCTTGATTGGGTGCATAGGTCCTCCTAAGAGGTCCTCCGTCACGCTTCGGTCCCTCGCGACAAATTCAAACATGAAATAGTGCTAGACAATTCACAGTAATATCAAATAATAAAAAAATAAAATAAATAAACATATACAAAAATAAATCAATGAATGAACAAGAGATACAAGACAAATAAAATAAGCTCCAACTAAGCGGCGTTGCTCCCCGACAACGGCACCATTTGATAAATGAGGGATATCGATCTGAAGTCGTGTCAATCCACAAGGCGAACAGACAATCGCTGATTTGACCTCAGACGAAATCCTTGGTTAATCGACAATTAACCCACAATAATTAATAAAGCAATTCAATCTCAAAATGTGGAGTTAAAATTTATTATAACTCTACATGAAAATGTGTATAGGTGTAAGCAAGTGTAGAGGTCGAACACTGGAAGCAAATAGTAAAAGGAGGCAAAATTCAATGCACACAAATTCTGTCATGCATCTCTTGTCCAATTTATTGTTTTTGTGGGGTTTTAATTATATATATATATATATTTGTTTTTACAATTTTGTATTTTCTTTTTATATTTTCCAATTTTTACATTTCTTTTTTATTTAAATATAATATATATATGTATAAATATGATATAAGGTATATATAGATACTATATATAAATGTAAAATAAATAACATACAGTAGATATAATGTTTTTATAATTTTCATATTTTTCTATTTTTTGTTATTTTTCTAGAATTTTTATTAATTTTTATGTATTTTTAAAGTCAAAAATAACCCAAATAAGAGATTAATTAAATAATCCAAAATTTATTTGGGTTTTAAAAATAAGAAAATAAGTCCCAAAATTACCCAAATTAATTTTGATAGATAAATAATATCATATAGATAATTATAAAACAGAAAAACATATTTTTGGTATTTTTGTAGAATTTTTATATTTTTTGTTGGATTTTGGGGCTTTTTTATTTTTATCATTTTTTTTGCTATTTTAAGGTTTTTTTAGACTCAATAAATACTGAAATACACTATATATAATTTTTTTGGAATTTTTTAAAAGATTTTTATATTTTTTAGTATTTTATAAATTAGACAGGGATTATTTAGGCTCCTTTTTAATTTTAATAAATAGATTAAATGCAAAGCAGGCATGTGCCGTGAAAGTACAATGAATGGAGCAGCTAATCCTATTTTTATTGATTTTTAAGAGCAAATTAGCTATTTTTAATAAAAGATAAAAGCTACAAAAATACATATCCTAGCAGGGGTATTTTTACAAATAAAATAATCCTTATAGGCACAGATATAATTTACCCAACATAATTAAACATTTATTTAATTTTCATAGGCTAATTTACAATATACAAAAATTCCCGAGGCTTCTATACAAAATTTCCACCATCACGTGGGGAATGCTCGTGACTCTGGGAGGGACCAAAACGTAAATACATAAAGATCAGGGGCTTAAATATAGAATTCCCTATTTATTTATAACGTAAACTTTTATTTACCGAACAAATTATTAGATACAAAAAAGGCAGGGGTTGGATATGCAATTTACCCCCAAACAAGGCTCGATCAGACGTCTTTGGAGACTTCACTTGACACGTGGCCCGATCCTAACGATCAATGACGCTTCGCGATCCGACTGTGGCGATTAGATCTTGCGGCAGAGATCTACGGTGAAGGGGCATCTCAATCGGACGGCTGTAATCGAAATTGGGGCGGCACATCTGATCCAACGACGAAGGAGCTCGATCCAAGAACATGGAAGAACACTCGCCTGGGCGAGGTTCCTTCGGCCAAATCTCCCTCCTCCGGCATCCATTTGAGCTCCGAGATGGTCAGAAAGCTTCCTGGTGAGGTGCTCTAACTGCTGGAGGCGACAAAATGCTCCGGCATTGGCCAAAGCTCCTCCGTGAGGTCGAAGAAGTGCAGCACCTACAAGTACCCCGAGTCTTCAAAAATTGACTCTGTTTGGAGTCCTTCGGTGCTTCGGACCTACAGAAGCGTCACGTGCAAGAAAATGGGGGTTCCAGGAGCCTTATTGGTGGTGAAATGGGTGATAGGTGATGCGAGCGGAGGTCTCCAGCGAGTGGCGGAGGTGGAGACCTTGATCTCCGGATCCAGTAGGGATCCGGGTGAAATGAAGAGCCTGGGGCGTAGGGAATTTGAAGGGAAAGAAGTGAAGGTGGTTACGAGGCGTGGGACAGTCGACTCCGACGAACTACGAAATCGTTGTGCTACGCTAATCAACTAATTAAAACATAAAATTAAAAGAAAAAATAAAAGGCGGGATTAAAAACTACCTAGAAAGCAACAAAAACATCTCTTATACCTGCTGGCGAAGGCAGGGAGCAGGGCCACGTCGGAGCGCCGCTGTGGGTGCACTCCTTCATCCGCGAGCTGCCTCCAAGCTCTAGGGGACCTCCCCCTATCACGAGGATGCACGCTAGGCCGGAGTAGAGGGGTTTTAGGACTTAGAAAGTGACAAATTTGTAAGGAGGATGAAGGAGTTTTATTTATGAACAGTGGAGCACCCTTATTTGACCGGCGGAAATCGAAGAATCGATGGTATTTACAATGGATCTATAGAGCCGGCATGTATGTACAAGGAGTGATGATCAAATGTCAATAATAAATCGAAGCCGATTGATCAATGGATCAATCGGGAAAAAGGGAGGAAGTTGGGGATTTGATAGTTCTGACAACAGTTATAGGCGCATGTGGAAGTTGACCGGAGGTCAACAATCCCTGACCTCTGATTGGTCCAACTAGACCCGCTAAACGACAAAACAACAGGTTTAATAAAGAATAATTATTTAAAAATAATGAATGATTTTATTATTTTTGTGTATAAAATAAAAAAAATGTTTATTATTTTATTTATTATTTTATTATGATTTTTATTTATTTTTTATGGCTTTATTTATTAGTAGTTAATTTTTATTAGTGTATTTATAGGTATATTCATCTATGTTTTGTGAATTTTTATTTTTATTTTGGATATTTTATTACTATTTTATTCTTTTATTTTATATATTTATAACTTATTTTTTGAATATAAATATATTTTTATTTTATTTTCATGATATAATTTGTACAATTAAATAAATAGATATGTTTATTATGTAGGATTTATAGGTATTTTACCTATGTATTATATACATCTTTTTATTTGTCGTATTTTGATAATTTTATTTTAGTTTTGTATTTTTAATGGAATATAAATAATATTCACAATATTATAAAAATATAAAGAATAAAGGAATGAAAGAATACATTTCCCTTTTATTTATATACATATATGGCATATGTATTTTATCAATGTATTCTCATAGACTTATTTTATTTTGAATTTTTCTTTTGGTTTTATTCTAATTTTAATATGCACATGTGTTATAAATAATGTTTACAAAATTACAAAAATAAGAATTTGTAAAAATAATAAGGGATGAATAAAAAGAACATTTTAATCAGCAGATGTACAATGAGGGCCCAAAACCTAACTTTCACAAAGTAACTCCAAAAAATATAAGACCACCACCATTAAATAGCTCGTGAAAAGTCATATACAATTAGAGTGTGATTTTGATATATTTTGAGTTTTAATTTGAAAGATATGGGTCTGTGAAGTTTGGTTTATCAGAATCGACATGATAAAGATCCTCAGTGGTATAAAAGAGGAAAAGCACAAAATGATAAGTGGAAGTAGTGTGGTCATGCTCGACCTATGAAGTCTCCTCTAGGTCACAATCAAAAGGCCTGAATTCCCTGATGAAAGAAGTGTCGTCGATAAGGGTATGATATTAATTGAAGCATCGACGTCAAGGATAGTGTGATCACAAGAATGGTCAGAGATAGTGCAACTCATAAGAGGTGTGATAGTATTCCCTTTCTTAATATGCAGATGATGAGTGATGGATTAGGCAGTGGCCATGGTCAAAATGTGTCGCTCAGATCTGCTCCTTCACTTTCTCTTATTGGGTTTAGAAGCAGATAATTGGGTCATGGCCTGGCGAAGTGAGGCCTCAATAATCTCATGAATAGCTACCACCAATTCAGGTTCAATCAACATTTTTTTGAGATTTTGGATCTCCTCCATACAAGGGAGGAGATCAGAGTCATCATCTACATAAGGATGACGAGGAGAAGTATGTATAGTGTCATCCTTGGGGTTAAAGGTGGGAATTGGTGTAGGGGGGGGGGGGGCGCATGCGCGCATGTGTGTGTGTGAGTATAGGATCTAGCATGGGTGCCCTCTCCTCACAAGCTGACTCGACTGTGTGTCTCCGAAAATCTTTTTGTGTTTTTAAATTTTTTCATTTTTTGTATCTTGGGTGATTGCAAGCCCTCATGGGTGTCCTCAAATTAATCCATATCATCAAATGGTAAGTGGCATTATGGATCTTATTTATAATAGTGCGGTCATCAATCCTCTTCTTCATCTGCTCCACCATATGGGTCAAGTGCTCAAGAGTGGACTCCATGGGAGGCGACTCCAACAACTCAGCCTCGGGTGGGCGAAATGGTGAAAAATGTGAGGGAGGTAGTGGATAAAAGTTTGAGGCCTGACATTGTGGCTAAAATGGATATGTACAAATAGAAGAATCAGGAGTAAAGTCCTTCTGGTAAAATAGAGGTGGATCATCAGCAGGGTTTGAGGGATCCACAAAGTTCGGATAAAATCACTCCAGTTGGCCATCTCCGAAACAAAAGAAAGGGATCGGGAGAGCACGAAGGTCAAGTCAAGATATGCAAGAAAAAGGTGCAAATGCGCAAAGGATATCTAGTGTGCACATAAACAAACACAAATATACACAAAACAAACCCCTCAATTCACCAACTCAACACAGTGATGACCATGAAAGTTTGGTCTTTTTATCTTTTCAATTTTAGAGTTAAGTGAATTTTACAAAGTTGCACAAACATGTAGGTAGGGTTGGGATTGGGGCACTAATCCTTAGTGTCTACATAGCGAATAAAATGTGAATACAGTGAGGGGGTTACTCTCCCCAAGATAATGATTTTTCCCTTTGATTTTAAGGTTGAGTAATCTTAACAGTCTAAATTTCATTGATTATCACTTTTTTGTATTTTTAATAGAAATGCACGAACCTGACGAGGAATCAATCCCTTTTAGATCCTATGTAGTCAAAATTAGAGGGAGAGAGTCAGAAAATCAATGCGAAGTGAAAACAATGATGAATGTTAAGTAGACATGCTCACCTTTAAGCAAAATTGAAACCTATATTATATGCAATACAATATAAAAAATTGCCTTAGACGGAATATGTTATTATCGTGAAGCATCAGATGCTAACTATCTAGATATGAGACCTAGGATCCGGTCTCGGAAGCTCGTTGGTGCCCGCTACAGCAGGTCCTGCAAGCATTATATATAGCTTCTCTCGGTTTGTGGTCTCAAGTCTAAATAGTCAAAAAAATAGTTTTGACTAAGTTCAAGCATAAATATATAGGTACATGCAAATATATTAGAGATTTGGACCTTAAACTATCGAGCAAGCGAATCCTAAGCTAGGGCTCAATCACACAAAACAAATAAAAATAAAATCGAAAAACAAAGAAAAATAAAAACAATGAAAACACGTCAAAAACCGACGAGGCCCCCCGGTGAACAATCACTCGGGCAGTGGACCTTGTGAAGTGTGAAAAGTCCCAGAGAGTCCAATTTATTACAAATATATGTCTCTCTCTCACTTACATTACAAAATAAAATGCAATAAATTAAAAAAGCCATGTCTTCAAATTTTCCTCAAGCTCTCTCATGTTTCTCTCTTCTACCTGCTAAGTCACTCCTCATCTCGGGGGATGCATCGAATCTCCTAAGAAATCCATCCTCGATCTGTTGTCCCTCGCAACAAAGTCAAGTAAAGAGGGTGATTAGACAGATCAACAATAATATAAAATGAAATGAAAAAGAACCAGAGAGAAAAAATTAACAAGAAAGAAAAATTGGCAAAGGTCCAGTCTGTGTGACGTTGTTCCCCGGCATCGATGAAAATCGAAATGACAGAAATCCAGAGGGTTGTGTTCATCCACAAGGCAGATCAACAGTCACTAAGTTGACCGCTCACGAAATACTTCTACAAATAAATATAGCAATGCAAATAAATACGTGGAGTTAAAATTTATTTTATGTAACTCTACAAAATGTCCGTATAATGCAAGTACGTAGAGTGTCAACACATGGAGCAAACATAATAGATCAGGAAAATGAATTCCAAAATTTGTATTGTTCTTCTTGTCTAAGTTTTTTTTGTGTGTTTTAAATTTTATATTTTTATGGATTTTAATCTTCATATTTTTTTATTATTTTTAATTTTATAAATTTTATTTTCTTTTTACATTTTAAAATTTTTAATTTATCTTTTTTAGTTAGCTTACATAACTATATATATAATATATGATAATATAATTATAAATACAACTAAAATTTAAAAAATTGTAAAAGAAAATACTTTGTGTTTTAAATATTTTTCTATTATTTTTGTGATTTTAGGGGAATTTTTCTAATTTTTATGTATTTTTAAAGTCAAATTATCCCAAAACATGGGTTAAATAAATAGGCTGGATTGATTTAAAATTAAAAATAACAAATAAAGTTAAAAATTCTTTAAATAAATTTTAATAAAATAAAATATAAAGAAAATTCAGAGATAACAATAAATATTTTTCGATTTTTTGGTGATTTTTTATATTTTTATAGAGGATTTTGGAGCTTTTTAATTTTTAGTTTTTTTTTTCTTTTTATTTTTGGGGATTTTTGTTCTGGAGGAACAAAATATTAAAATAGAGAAAAGTTTTATATTTTTTTGGTAATTTGTAATTCAAACATGGACAAAAAGTGCTCTTTTGATTTTTAGAAAATAGAGAAAATGCCTAAAATGCAAAAATAAAAATGTGACATGAGTGTGTGTGCTAGCAGACACTTAACCCTATTTTTATGTGTTTTTTTAAGCATGGATGATATTTTTAATAAATAGAAAACATGCATAAAATTATTGAACTAACAAGGGTATAAATGTAATTAAAAATAAGCACGAGGTTCTTTCTGCAAAATACCTAGAAATATTCAACTAATATTTAAAGTTTCGGGACTAAACTAAAAATACAAAAGCTATGGGGGCTTATATGCAAAATCATCACCTCACATGGGACAACACGTGAGTTGATGTGGCATGGATCGAGTTGCAATATCAATAAAATACAGAGGTTCCTATGCAATTTTACAAAAATATTTAAACATTCAAAATATTTTATAGAACTAAATAAATAAAACAAAAAGGCAAAGGCTAGTTCTACAATTTACCCCACTATGACATGATCCAACATCGGTAGAGTTTCCACATGACATGTGTCGCTCGTTGAGCGGTCGATGACGCTTCTTCAGGTGCGATCGAGATTAGATCTCCGGATGGAGATCAACGGTAGGGGTATGTCACATCCAACGACGGCTGTACGTTTGGGTAAGGAGGCGGATCGGACAAATGGAAGATGTCTAGGAAGAACAGGGAAGATCCATGGTTCTTTCGATCTTCGATCGGGTAGAACTCGGTCCTCTGGTGCTCCTCTTTACTACAGGGCAACTCAAAAGGTTCCTCCTGCGGCTACTAACGACTTCAGAAAGCTTCAGGGATCATCGAAGTGCTCCCAAGAGGTCGGAGGAGCTAGGAATCTCCAGGTACCTCCGACGACTCCAAAATTGCCCCCAGATGGGCTTTGGGCTTAAGAGACCTATACATGAAGAAGGCTGGGTCAAGGGCTAATTGCCTCGACCCATCAAAGGGTGGAATGGATGAAAGATGGTGGATGGCGAACATCTCCGATGAGTGGTGGAGTTGGAGACGACGATCTCCTTATCCATGGAGGAACTGGGTGGATGAAGTGGCACGGGGTGTAGAGAAGCGGTAGGGAAGTGAAATGGGGCGTTCAAGCGAGTCGAAAATAGAGTGGTTTACAGTGGAGGGTTCGCCGGGACAGAACTCCGGCAAACTACGAATGATTAAATCTACACTACTACGATGAATAAAACTCGAATCTAAAAGCATGAAATAAAACCTAAGGCTACCGGTTATCTAGAAAGCAAGGAAATGAGCAGTCGGAGCTGCGAGATGGGGGAACTCATGGCAGAGCACCATTGGAGATGGTGGAATCAACCTTCATCACTCAACTTCTCCTCTCCGAACTGTAGGGTGAGCTTGCTGTCACCTAGCTCGAGCCCAAGAACTCAAAATGGGGGGCAGAAATCGGGTAGAAGGATTCAAAAAATTTGAGAAGGATTGGGCGGAGCTTTTGTACATGTGACGGGTAAAGGGTTTAATTTATAAGTATATTTATCTATGTTATGTATGTTTTATTTTTATTTTATATTTTAAATTATTTTATTTTCATATTTTGTATATTTATAACATATTTATATATAGAGAGATAAATTTTTATTATATTTTTATGATGTAATAGTATACTTAAATAAATAGAGGTATTAAATATATATGTATAAGTATAATATATTCGTCTTTGTATTTTATGTATTATTTTATTTTAGTATTTTCTTTATGATTTTATTCTATCTAAATATGTACATATACTATAAATAATATTTACAAAATTGTAAAAATATAAAATAATGAAAATATAAAGAATAAATAAAATGAACATTTTATTCAAGTAAACTATATAATAGGGGTCCAAAACCTAACTTTTACATCTTAACTCCCAATTAAATAATATTACCTACATTAAATAGCTTATTAAAAGTTATATAGAATAAATTATTTTGGTACATTTTGAGTCCATATGGAGAAGATATGTGTTTGGGAAGTTTGAGTTTTGGCTTTTTATTCTGAGTGTAAAATGTACATTGTGTATTATTTTTATGTGAAATCAAATTTGTAGTTTTCTATACATTTTTATCTACAACTTTCATATACAAGATTTCTTTATTTGATGTGTAAATAGTAAAAAAATAAAATGAGTCCCATTTGAGACTTATTGAAGAATAAATAAATGGGATTTTTATTGGATTTTTGACCCTTATCTCCCCCTATTTTATTCCATGTCGACCCACTCATCAAGATGCCTAGGTCTCAGAGTTTAGGGTCATAAACCTTTGACATTTGATTCTTTTTATTTTCTTTTATTTATTCTATAATTTTAGCATTAAAAACAATAATCTATATACAATAAATGGAATAAATAATTAATGTTAATTTGTAAATTTTAATGCTATTTATATGTATTTAGCTATGGTTTGTAAGGCCAAAATGATAGAGTAAAGGTGATGAAATGGAGGTTCGTCACCTGTACGAGAAAACTAGCTCGTAAAGAAAAACTAAAATTGAGGTTCCCAAGCCTAGGCACCCTACCAAAATAGGGTCAATAGACCTAGTCAAAACATGGATTCCAAACAAAGCGTAAAAAACACTGCGAGCTCGCGTAAAAATCGTAAAAAGACTGGGATCCTAGACCCATGCTCTAGGCGGCTGCTACCCTAATTGGTCTTCCTATTTCTCTCCCAGCTGAGGGTCATGATGAATCCACATTTCATCATCTTTATTCTATCATTTTGGCACCAAAAACCCTAGCAAATGCCTGTAAAATAGCATTAAAATCATCATCTTAGCATTCATGCATGTGCATCATATTAGTGTATAAAATACTGTAATTAAAGCCAAAATTATATAATAAATAAAAGAAAAGAAAAAGAATAAAATATTGTAAATATTTTATGACCCGAAACCCCGAGACCTAGGCATCTTGATGAATAGGCCGACAAGGAATAAAGTAGGGGGAGATAAGGGCCAAAACATAGATAAAATACCTATATTTTTTATTCATTCTTTATTCATTTTGGGACCTATTTTTGGTTCCACTTTTTATACATCAAATAAAGAAACTTTGTACATGAAAGTTGTAGATAATCACATATAGAAAAATACAAAATTGATTTCACAGAAAAATAATGTACAGATAAAAAGTTATGGTCTGAATAAAGATTCAGAATCCCAACTTCCCAGACCTGTATCTCACAACTGACAACTCCAAATGCAGCATACTCACCTTTAATTGTATATAGAATAAAAATAATCTATCCAATGGTGGTGGTTTCGCATTTGGCGGAGCTACGATTTGAAAGTTGGAGTTTTGGACCCTCATTGTATACTTGTACATAATAAAATATTCAATTTATTCTTTATTCATTATTTATTCATTTTTATATTTTTATAATGTTGTAAATATTACTTATAATAAATATGTGTATTGAAATCAGAATAAAAATGTAAAGGAAACTCAAAAATAAAAACATTTGTAAATAAAATACATAGGTATAATACCAATACTCATACCTATGTAACATACTCATATAATTTATTAAATAAATCAGAAAAATAAAATAAAAATATATTTGTGTATATAAAAGTATCTTATGATTTTAGAAAATACTAAATAAAAATAATAAAAATAAATACACAAATAAAAATAAAATACTAAAATACATAGGTAATATACCTATATAGGGCTAAAAAGTAACTTATAAAAATATAACTCATAAAAAATAATTAAAATTCATAATAGAATAATTTATAAAAAATAAAAATTTTTTATTTTATATCTAAAAATCAATAAAATCATTATCTATTTTTTATCGATTTTAGAAGTATTTTTTCCTGCGGGACTTTTCCTGATTGGTCCACGTGGACCAACCAGGTGGCTGGAAAGTTGACCCACTGGTCAACTTCCTGGCCTTCTCCTGCAGCGTGTCAGAATGCCTATGACCCTCTCTTCTCGATTTTTTCGCCGTTGATGCGTTGCTCGAGGGCAGCCCGCTTCCTTCATGAAAGTTGTACCTGTACAACCACCTAGCTCGCCGACCTAATAGATCCACCCAGATCTTCTTCATCCACCCGTGATCGCGCCTCGAAGATCCGCCCCTCGGCCAGGTTTCAAAAACAACCCATTCCTCCATTTTCATTTTGAACCGCTTTTGCTTGAGCTACACCTCCGAGGGCTTACGACGGGGTCCCTGTGACAGAGGGAAGACCCTCTACCTTGTCGAGGTGATCTACTAGCTTGGCGGCGGCTTCCAACTTCATCTCCGACCTTGCGGCCGTGAGGTTTACCTTGGGCTTCCCAGCCCTTGAGGTCGTTTCTCTTTGTCTTCGTTGTTTTTTTTAGTATAGATTAGGCTCCAGGTCCATCTTTTGATACTGTTTTGCCCTTTAATCGCCCGATCGCCCGTTGGCATCCACCTATGGCGTTCGCCGGGGGCTGGCCTCCGATGAACCCCACCACCGCGCCATCCATCATCTCCGCTCGCCAATAATAGCCAGACCTCTGCCACCAGGTGCTGCCGATCTTTTTGTTTGTTTGCAGGGTCTGAAGGGCCCGTCTGAGGGCCAGGCGCATCGTCCACAACGCCCAGGTCGCTGGCGCATCATCGAGCAGCCGAGGGGGTCGACCCATGGCCTCCCAGTCTATTTCGCGACTCTAGGTGACGCGCGGGGGAAGAAGGAACCCGCGGTGATCATCCGCAGCTCCAGGCGTCGTCGGAGGGGCGGTTGGCACCACTCCCAAGCTCGCCCACGGCGAGCTCTGCATGCGTTCTTCAGGCATACGGTGTCGTCGTTGGATCCTCCAACGTTCTTCCAAGGGAGCAGTCACCGTTGGATCAGAAGCTCCACAGCCGTCGGATCGTCAATTCCTCGTCTAATCGCCATTGGAGCGAAGGGGTACGGGGCACGGATTGCCGACGCGTGGCGTAAGTCATATCTCCTTGGCCGTGCGATCCGCCCCCTTGGCTGGGTATTTTGCGTATAGAACCCAGTCAAATTTTGTATTAGATAATTAGTACTTAAACTTCTGTAGGCCCTTTTATTGTTCTGCATAAGTTGCGTATTGACCCCCAGATTTTGAGATAATTCTTTCTAGCCCCCTGCCAGGGCACGTGCTTTAACGCACGTGCTTTGGCTAATTTGCACGGGCATTCGGGGGATTTTTGTATATCTCGTTTTAATATCTAAACTTTTATATGTAGTATAGAAGTTCTGGCACTTTTACATTCAGCACCTCATATTTCGGACGTATTGCATTTTAGCCCTCCCCCGGGCGCGTGCATTGCACGCGCGTGGGTGGATATTTTGCGGAAAAGGGTCGCGATTTTTGTAATTTGATTTTGGTCCAGAACATATTTATTTCAATATAAATCTTGGTGTGAAAATGCCTAAAACTCCCTGGGATTTTGCCTATTTACGTAAATGCCCCTGCCAGCCTTAATTTTGTGTGTGCTTGCATGAATTAATTAGGGTATCATTTTAGATCCAAAAATTCTCAATTTTGAACTTAAGCTCCCTGTGCACTTGCTCTTCCACGCCATCAAATTTAGTTTTTGATTTTATTTTATTTTTATATTTATTAAAAATCAAAAACATTGTTTTTCATTCACTGTCTAGCTTAGAAAATCCAAAAAAATATTAAAATACCTCGAAAAATTCCAAAAAAATTCCCTAGTGTCTATTTTACTAGATTTTAGTGTCAATCCAAAAATCACTAAAAATCTCAAAAGAAAACACTAAAAATTTAAAAACACTCAAAAACTTCAAAAAAATATATAAAATCAAAGAAAAATACAAAATTTACAAACTCAGTTTCTGTTTGTTCTATATTTTGTTCTCTTTATTTGAAAATTAGTGTGAAAAATTTAGTTGCTGTTTTGCTATTTTTAATTTCCATTTTACTCACAGCCAGCACAATTTCCACTGTTTCCCTTATTTCAGTATTTAAAATACCAAAAACACTTGGAAAAATACCCAAAATCACAAAAACAGTAAAAATCCTAAAAATATCAAAAACATTTTATTTCTGAATTTTTGGTTATTTTTGCACATTTTTATAAATACTTTATGTAGTCTTTTATTACTTTGTCTTTATATTACAATATGTGAAAAAAATTAAAAAAAAAATATAAAATATAAAATTAA